>JAODAL010001909.1:27500-212401 GCA_025379985.1 Phyllomedusa bahiana
AGATAGGACTATTGGCACATTCCTCCTAACAGAACTGGTGTAACTAAGCCATGTTTGTAGGTCGCCTTGCTCGCATCTGCCTTTTCAGCTTTGCCCATAAATTTTCAATTGGATTGAGATCAGGGCTTTGTGGTGGCCATTCCAATACATTGACTTGTTTATCCTTAAAGGAGTTGTCTCATTACAAGCTTTCAGCCTACTTCAGTGTGCCTGGCAGTTGAATTGAGGGGCGTGCTTCTTGTCTGTCTCTTCTCCTCCCTCTTCTCCCTCCCCTAAGCACACAGAAAGCTCTCCTCCCTAACTTCTATACAGCAGGGGGGAGGGCGAGGGGGTTTGCTGCCAGAGTTAACCCTGTGTGTGCCTGCCTAGGTCTGCTGCAGGCTGCTAGATCAGCTGTATTGGGGATGATCTATGAGTGTGGAGAGGTCTGTGAAGCTGTGTATGCTAATAGCAGAGCAGGGGGATGTAAGTGTTCCTATACCCCATGCTTAGCATACATATCTCCACATCTCCAGCAACAAACAGACCCTGTCAGAACAGACACAGGGCAGCTGTGAAGTGTTACTATAATCACGATGTGTCAGTAATACAGCAGAGCAGGAAGGGATATGAACCGTTCACATGTGCCCTGATCTGTTCTATTAGTATAGTCACAGCTCCACAGACACATCATGATTATAGTAACACACTTCACTGCTGTCACATCTACTGCCCACAGATCAGCCTCATCTCTGCTCTCCTCAATCTGTGTAGAGAGCAGGAGGTAGCAGGCACACACAGGGTCAATCCAGCTACACAGAACCCAGAGCCTTCCCCCTGCCTTCCCTACAGAAGCATACTGTGCAGGAGGGGCTCTGTGCTCCCACCTGTATTCAGAAACAGATGAGTCATCAGCACTGACAGCCAGTGAGATAAAGATCAACAGGTCCCTGCCATAGTGATTTCAGGAGCTGATGCACTACTACTAACAGGGATAACTCAAAATCAGTAGGACATTTGTAATGAACATATATTGCAAAGCTGCTTGTTTTTTAAAGATCTTTTAATTAAAACCCAATCATTGTAGCGAGACAACCCCTTTAAGCCACTTTGTTACCAGTTTGGCAGTATGCTTAGAGTTATTGTCCATTTGAAAGACCCATTTCAGCCCAAGCTTTAACTTCCTGGCTGATGTTTTGAGATGTTGCTTCAGTATTGCCTTGTAATCTTCCTTCCTCATGCAGCCATCTATTTTGTAGAGTGCAACAGTCCCTGCTGCAGCAAACACCCCAACAACATGATACTGCCACTCCCCTTTTTCACAGTTGGGATGGTTTTCTTAGGCTTCCAAGCTTCTCCCTTTTTCCTCCAAAGGTAACGATGGTCATTATGGCTAAACAGTTCAGTTTTAGTTTTGTCAGACCACAGGACATGTCTCCTAAAATGAAGGTCTTTGTTCCTGTGTGCATTTGCAAACATTACCCTGGCTTTTATATGTTTCACTTAAATAACACAATGTAACTCCAAGTCAATCAAACTTCTGTGAAATCAACCTGTCCAGTTATGAATCAACACTGATCAGGAATCAATTTCACCTGCTGTCTGTAAATGGAACAGACAACAGATCTAAGTGGTAGGCAAGACAACCCCTATAAATGAGTGGTTCTGCAGGTGGTGACCACATACCATTTCTCTGTTCTCATCATTTTTGGCTGTTGTTTTGGTCACTTTGCATTTTGCCATTGCTCTCACCCCTAAAGCTAGCATGAGGCAGTGTCAACCAGGGCGTGGAGTCAGTGTCGTTATAAAATTGACCGACTCCCAAAGTATATAATAAATTGGTCCAGTTCAATGCAGTGCCAAGAGCAAGATGAATTTGATCTTGCTAGTGCTGCTGCTCCCATATCCTTAGCCTCAATAGATGAGGAGTTTAATTTTGAAAGGTAGTTGGTTGATGTGATGCAGGCAAAGTGTTGCCACAGGGGAAAAGATTCCACTCCCATAGCAAACAGATTGACCATATTTTAGCAATATTTTTCACCTGCTTTCAAAAAAGTAGGAGAGTTCAACCGTTCATCAGTATTGACTGTGCATGAGGCAATTCCTTTATACCCTGAGATTGTTACAGATGTTGCCCATGTGGTTATCGCTTTGCTACCAATCTCAGTTTGTGTAGGGAAGCCGTTCTCTGGCCTGGAAATAATGAGGTCAGATGTGAGGTCCTCTATGAAGGAGGATCTAATGGAGGTGATAGAATTTCTCAGAACAAATTCATAGAGTCCACAAATGTTATTCAGGACTTTAAAAAAAAAAAAAAAAAAAAAAACTTGTTTCACCACTTACTGCAGCGTTTTGCATATTTACAGTTTTTTTGTCTAAAGTTATATCCAATAAATATATTTTACACTGACAAGCAAAAGGGTAACAATGTTTTGAACTTTGTCTTTCAGGCTTCATATCTCGCCATCCACTACAGGTTTGAATGTGAGCCTCTCATCATTTTATAGACAATCTTCTTAGCTATCTCATACATAACAATAACCTGCAACTATTTAGCATATGCTTAGTTATGCAGATTCTTGACATGAAACTGCATTGTTACGGTTTTGCTCCTGGTGGTGGGACAATCTTCTTTTTTTTTTTTTTTTTTTTCTTGTATACTACAAATTGCAACCTGTTCTCACTGTCCCTAATAGCTCAGTGTGTTATTAGGTTGATTTCCAAGTAAAAGGTCACCTGGTTCGAACAGTCATGAAGAAGTTTTCCCAAGAAAAGAGAAACAGCATCATCCTGCTCATCGTTATCAGTCTCGCAGCCAAGAAAATTGCCAGACTGCATCATGTGAGGCCATGACAGCTGGAGGAAAATGAATTCCATCTATTCCAAAGTCATGAGGTGGACGCCCAGGCAAAATCTCGTAGTCAAGAAGTTGGCTCATCAAAAGGTCTATCAGTTCTAATGCGACAGACACAGCAGAGGAGGTGGCTCGCATGTTTCGTAAGAGTGAGATCACAAACATCCATGCAAGCAACATGCATTACACAAGTCTGGAGTGATGGCCGAAAAAAGTGAAGAAGCCTTGACTTCAGTCTCGTCATAAGAAGCATTGGCTAGAGTTTGCAAAAAAGTATGTAAAATGGAAGATTGTAAATGGGTGATTTGGAGCGATGAGATGAAAGTCAATAGACCGGGCTCTGATGGGGCAAATGGGTTTGGGAGAATCAATGTAAAAGGATTGGATACTTGACCAGAATCAATGTTGATCTTGATGCTGAGCTATATGTGAGTATACACAAGTATTATGGGTATGAAAAGGACAACATAGTATTTTCAACAGGACAGCAACCGCAAGCATACGTTGAGTTTGGCGAAGAAATGATTCAATAATAATGAAGTAGAGTTTCTGCATTGGCCTCTTCAGGAACCAGACCTCAAATTAATCAAACACTTGTGGGTAGAGTTGAAGAATAAGCTGTATTCGTAACCAAGTGAGTTGACCAGTATGCATCAACATTGGGAACATATAGATGAGACCTGGGATCAGATTTTGGTCAAGACGTTCTTGAATCTGATCCAGAGCCCAGAAGGAGTCAGGCAGTGTTGAACCCCAGAGGTGGATTTACCAAATACTAACAAAATAACAAAAATTTACATTTTAATCTTTAGGAGCAAAATAGTAGCAATGCAGTTACATGACAAGAATCTGCATAACTAAGCAGATGCTAAATACTTAATGTACTGTATAATATAGGTAAGATAATTGTCTATAAAATGATGGTAGTCTCGCGTTCAAAGCTATAGTGGATGGTGAGATATGGAGTCTGAAAGTCAAAGGTTCAAAACATTGTTACCATTTTGCTTTTCAGTGTTTTTTCTAACTAAATGGCTTGATTATTATATCATTATGATATTACCATTTTACTACATTAAAGTTATCACTTAAACATGCGCTAGGTATAAATGAGTCAGAGTCAGGGAACTTGAGGAGTCTGAGTCGGAGCGTTAGCTTACAGAATCCACAGCCCTGGTGTTTACAACCCACATAAGTTTCTCAGGTAGTGCAGCTCCTCCAGGAGGGCATATCAATGCATGCTGTGGCAAGAAGGATACATGGAGATGTGGAGTGGGCCGTAGGAGGGCAACAACCCAGCAGCAGGACCGTTACCTCCTCCTTTGTGCAAGGATGAACAGAAGGAGCAGTGCCAGAGCCCTGAAAAATGACCTCCACATATCCATGTGTCTGCGCAAACCATCAGAATTGGACTCCATGAGGGTGATATGAGTACACAATGTCCACAAGTCGATGTTGTGCTTACAGCCCAACACTGTGCAGGGAGATTGACATTTGCCAGAGAACGCCAAGATTGGCAGATTCGACATTGGCGCCCTGTGCTCTTCACGGATAAAAATGACAGGGTTCACAATGAGCACATGTGACAGACATGACAGAGTCTGGAGACACTATGGAGAACATTCTGGTGCCTGCAACATCCTCCTGCATGACTGGTTGGGCAGTGGGTCAGTAATATTGTGGGGAGGCATTTCTTTAAAGGGCCACACAGTCCTCCATGTGCTAGCCAAAGGTACCCTGACTGCCTTTGGTACCTGGGATGAGATCGTCCGCCATTGTGAGACCATATGCAGGTGCAGTGGGCCCTGGGTTCTTTCTAGGCCTGTCCTAGGCCTGACTGGCCTGACAGTTTCCCAGACCTGAATATAATCAAGCACATCTGGAACATCCAGATCTCATTCCATCCACCAATGCCACTTTATACCACAGACTGTCCAGGAGTTGACTCATGATTTAATCCGGGTCTAGGAGGAGGCCTCACACATTACTGAGCCTCATTTCCTTTTCTTGAGGCATTTCCACTGAAGTTGGATCAGCTTGAACTTTTATTTTCCAATTTGATTTTGAGTATCATTCCAAATCCAGACCTCCATGGGATATTCATTTGGATTTTCATTGATCATTTTTATGTTTTAAATTAATGGGGAGAAAGAATACAAGCATCATCGTCCTCATTGTATAACCTAGTCAGCTCATAGCTAACTGTGAGCCAACATATTAAGAGGAATTTGGTTCACTGGAACACTCTAGGTCAAAATGAAAAAGCCATGTGTGAAAAACTATAGATGCCTCATTAGTTAATATCTTGGAGAACCACCTTTAGTAGCAATGACTTGAAGTAACTGTTTTTCTTCAATCCTAACCTCATTTTGCACACATTTTGGCCCATTCTTCTTTACAACATTGCTTCAGTTCACTTGAATCTTGTCTGTTCAATGGACACCATATTAGGAAGCCTGTGCCATTTTTTGGATGAAACTCTAAAAACTTGCTTCTATGTTTTTTTATAGTAAGAAGAGGCTTTCTCCTGGCAACTTTTTCAGTCCTTTTTCGAATTGTCATGAACTTGAGCATTAAACAACCTGAGACCTATATAGTCTTAGATGTGGCTGTTTGGGTTTCTTTCAGTTTTTTTGAGCTTTGCACAGTTTGACCTTAGGATAAGCTTGCCGGGATGTCCACTTCTAGGAAGATTCTCAGCTGTCTTGCATATTTTCGTCTTGTAGACCATCTCTCTTACTGAAGAATGATGGAATTGTTTAACATTGCTCTATAAACCTTACCAGATTGTTTACCAGAAATAATTGTTTCTGTAAGATCAATGCTGATGTCTTTCATTCTTGGTATTGCGTTAATCCTTTAATAGAGGGAGGTGAGTAAATAATATGTTAATCAAAGCCGTTTAATTAGAAGTATCTGGCTGCTATATACCCTCTTAAATGCTTTAGAAATAATGAGGGTATACTTCATTATTTACACACTACTTCTGCATTTTGCCTATTGTTTCTTACATAAAGAATTGACATGGTGCAATCTATCATGTGTTTCTGAGGATAATTTTAAGAACTTCTAAGGATCCAATATTTTTTATTTCCTGATAAACCAATAGAAGACCATCTACATTCTTTTTCTCATGTCTGTATGTTTCCACTGTCCCCGTTTTCTGAATAGGGCTGTCAGCGGTTTTAAGAGATTTTGTTTGCCAAGAACAAGGGTGGAGCATAAGTGGGAAAATTTGTGAAGAAACCTTTACACACCATGGATTTTAACAGTCTTTTTGTGGCATTTTTTGGATGAATAATTTACTTATTTCTTTCCTTTAGATGACCATGAACTTATCCCATCATACATACTAATGATGCTGTTACTTTGGATCATTAAACTTATAGTTAGTCTGGGATTCTTAGCAGTTTTCTGGGCGTTATGTACTGGCTGCATTACTGCTGTTTGAATAAGCCCTTTCTAAGGATTTCTACACCCACCAAACTGAAAATACCAAGTGATATGTGAACCTAGCCTAAGAGAATTTCCTAGCTCCTCGGTAATTCTTAATTACAATTTTATTTATATCCCTAGCACTGTGGGATTTCCAATTCTCCATATTTGTCTTACAGATTTCATTTCTATACAGACCGTTTAGCTTTGTAATTCCTCTTAACCATGATTTGGTTACAGATGTATCTGAACGTAACATGAGACTGTTTCCTATCCCTAGATGATGCCAATTATGAATACAATTGTCATACACACTTATAGTGGGGGATGAATAATACATAGAGCAGGACATGCAGTGAATAGACATTACTGGTAATTAATTTTGTATGTTCAGTGCTGATACTATTTAATGTATTATTAAGTGTTGCCTAATTAAAACTGTAGTAAGCCAATTATATATCTTTTTGTCAATTGAGTCTTCTTGTGAGTAATAAATATTGTTTGTATATTAGCTGTAATCATTAAACTTTCCAGCCAGGGACTAGATATAAAAACTATTGTATGATAAAGAGCAACTAGAAATCCAGTCTTTATACCAGCCCTGGGGAGAATCTGTAACTATGGGAATTTTTTTTTTTAATTAGAAAATCTGTATGATATCCTAATACAGCCATACAATTACCGTGTTTCCCCGATAGTAAGACAGCGGGGAGTTTAGGGAGGTCGACTAATGTAAGACGTACCCCGAAAGTAAGGCGTAGTAACTGTACTTTGTCTGCGCTCGGGCGCTGTGATGGCCCGGGCGCCGACAGGGACGCTTCAGCTATATGCGGCTCCTCAGGGAGCGCATA
This sequence comes from Phyllomedusa bahiana, assembly GCA_025379985.1. Taxonomy (NCBI): domain Eukaryota; kingdom Metazoa; phylum Chordata; class Amphibia; order Anura; family Hylidae; genus Phyllomedusa; species Phyllomedusa bahiana. Next base: position 34,617 of record JAODAL010001909.1, read on the forward strand.
TAGCTGAATGCCGAGTACAGTGCACAGTGTCCGGGCGCTGCACTGGCCCGGGCACTGTCCGCGATTCCTTCACCTATATGCGACTCCTCCGGAGCGCATATAAGTGAAGGGATACCACTGCGGGGCACAGAGCGAGCGCTCCATGCTCCGCAGTGGTCTCCGGGCGACCGCAGACTGGCGGCTGTCCTAAGATCCCGGCACAGGCAGAGTGTGTCATCACGCTGCGTGCGGGCCTGATGTCACCCGCCTGTGCCGAGAAGAAGATAGAGCAGAGCGGAGACCGCGGGAGACGGAGCAGCGGGGATCCAGGTAAGTGATTGTTTGTTTTTTTTTTTTGATGATTTTTGCTACAGCTGCCTATACCTGCCCATACCTGCCTTATACCTGCCTATACCTGCCTACAGCTGGCCCTATACCTGCCTACAGCCGCCTTCCTGCTCCCATGCCTACACCTGCCTACAGCTGCCTTATACCTGCCCTATACCTGCCTACAGCCGGCCCTATACCTGCCTACAGCCGGCCCTATACCTGCCTACAGCCGGCCCTATACCTGCCTACAGCCGGCCCTATGCCTGCCTACAGCCGGCCCTATGCCTGCCTACAGCCGGCCCTATGCCAGCCTACAGCCGGCCCAATACCCTGCCAACAGCCGGCCCGATACCCTGCCTACAGCCGGGCCTATACCTGCCTACAGCCGGCCCTATACCTGCCTACAGCCGGCCCTATACCCTGCCTACAGCCGGCCCTATACCCTGCCTACAGCCTGCCCTATACCTGCGTATGGGGCCATATACCTGCCAATATAAGACATACCCCGAAAGTAAGACATAGTGGGACTTTTGGGGGTAAAAAGAATGTAAGACGCTGTCTTACTTTCGGGGAAACACGGTAGTAGCAATTGTAATCAGTTACAACTGGGAGAAAAGGGGGTCAACTTAAAGTCTCCACATCTGCTAATGTACAGCTTTAGCGAATTTCATCATCTTCTATCTTAGGATAAATTTATACTACATACTGTGAGTTCTTCAGTGCATAAGGCTATGTACTCATAAAATAAGGGGTATTTACTAAAAGGTCTGGGAACCAGAGTAAAATGTTACTAATGTATTAAAAGGTGCATTTGTCACATCTATGACTGTAAGTCTGCCACAAATTTAATTACACTTTCAGTTACCATAGCATAACATTGAGCCTTTGGTGAAGTAGCCAGAAGTGATGTCGAACTGGAAGATAGGCTGCAACGGGAGCCTTGTGTTGCCTGACTGGTAACACTTTATAACCTCTTAACCATTACCATAACATACCCTAAGATTTCGGTTGCAGTCAATTTTTTGGCAATTTTCTATAAATAAAAAAAAACTATTAGGAGCATCATGCACCAAAGCTCTTTGATTTGGGTTACATTTGACTTTTTTCCAAATCCAAAGCGCAACACTGCTATTTTTGTTATTTATACAGGAAATAACAGTGGTAAAAAATAGATAAAGACAGAAACTTCTTTTTAGTCAGATACATAAAATTATCCCCTAGGCAACTGCCTGCTCTGCCCACCCATGGTCCAGTCCCTAAAAGTAAGTTATAGCCCAGAGCCTATAACGTGTTGTCTCTATACTACTAAACAGCTGAGAAACCACCTAACATATTGTTACTGAATTTAGAAAGATTTGCACCTAGGGTTTTATCAACACCAAAAGTTTTATAAATGCCTCTCCTCCCTTCAGGAACATTGTTCATTATTTGTTGCTTATTATAGTATTAGACTTAGCCTATTTGTTTTTTTTTTTCTACAGTAGATGCAGTCCCTGTATACATCAGGATCTTTATTTAGGTAAATTCTTACTAGAGATCAGTTTCTTCATATACAGTAGGTACGGAAAGTATTCACACCTCCTTTAAATTTCTCACTCTTTGTTTCATTGCAGCCATTTGGTAAGATAAAAAAATAATTTTTTTGCTGATTAATGTACACTCTGCACCCCCACCCCCAATATTGAAAGGTAAAAAACAGAAATGTAGATATTTTTGCAAATTTATTAAACAAGAAAAACTTAAATATCACGTGGTCTTAAATATTCAGACCCTTTGCTCAGTATTGAGTAGAAGCACCTTTTGAGCTAGTACAGCCATGAGTCTTCTTGGGAGTGATGCAACAAGTTTTTCACACCTGGATTTGGGGACACTCTGCCATTCTTCCTTGCAAATCCTCTCTAGTTCCCTCAGGTTGGATGGTGAACGTTGGTGGAAGCCATTTTCAAGTCTCTCCAGAGATGCTCAATTGGGCTTAGGTCAGGGCTCTGGCTGGGCCTGTCAAGAATGGGCACAGAGTTGTTCTGAAGCCACTGCTGTTACTTTAGCTGTATGCTTAGGGTCATTGTCTTGTTAGAAGAAGAACCTTTGGCCCCGTCTGAGGTCCAGAGCATCTGGAAGAGGTTTTCATCCAGGATATCTCTGCACTTGGCCGCATTAATCTTTTCTTCAATTTCAACCAGTCGTCCTGTCCCTGCAGCTGAACCCCTCCCCCCCCCACAGAATGATGCTGCCACCACCATGTTCACTGTTGGGATTGTACTGGGCAGGTGATGAGCAGTGCCTGGTTTTCTCCACCGCTTTGAATGAACACCAAAAAGTTTGGTCTTCATCTTATCAGACCAGAGAATCTTAGAGTCTCATAGTCTGGGAGTCCTTCATGTATTTTTTTGTAAACTGGATGCGGCTTTCATATGTCTTGCACTGAGGAGAGGCTTCCGTCGGCACACTCTGCCATAAAGCCCGGACTGGTGGAGGGCTGCAGTGATAGTTGACTTTGTGGAACTCTCTCCGATCTCCTTACTGAATCTCTGGAGCTCCGCCACAGTGATCTTGGGGTTTTTCTTTACCTCTCTCACCAAGGCTCTTCTCCCCTGATTGCTTAGTTTGGCTGGACGGCCAGGTCGAGGAAGAGTTGTGGTCATCCCAAATTTCTTCCATTTAAGGATTATGGAGGCCACTGTGCTCTTAGGAACCTTGAGTGCTGCAGAAATTCTTCTGTAACCTTGGCCAGATCTGTGTCTTGCCACAATTCTGTCTCTGAGCAGTTCCTTAGACCTCATGTGCTCTGACATGCACTGTGAGCTGTGAGGTCTTATATATTAGGTGTGTGCCTTTCCTAATCAAGTCCAATCAGTTTAATTAAACACAGCTGGAAGGAGTAGGACCATCTCAAGGAGGATCAGAAGGAAATGGACAGCATGCGAGTTAAATACTAGTGTCACAGCAAAGGGTATTGAATACTTATGACCATGTGATATTTGTTTTGCTTGTTTAATACAGTGGCCAAAATATCTACATTTCTGTGTTTTTTCTTTGAAGATGGGGTGCAGAGCGTACATTAATGAGCAAAAAAAATTCAAAGAAACAAAGAGTGAAAAATGTAAAAGGGTCTGAATACTTTCCATACCCACCGTAGCCTTACTTATTTTCAGCTGCTGGCTAGGATCCCTCTTAACAATCAAAGCTTAGTGTTGGACAAGCTCATTCTTTTCCCTTGTTTGAAAACTAGAGGGGGCAGCAGGTCACAGAGCTCAGTCACTTTGCTATTACAGACATAAGAAATTTAACTGAATGGGTTGTGGCCAAGTACTGTGGTTACAGACTAGGTAAATGCCACAGATAACTGTGACTTCTGAAATAGTCAAGGGAGTTGATGTGCTTTGGCAGGCCATTGGTTGCTTTCACTGTGTCTTTGTCCAGAGGATGCAAACACAATTGAAAGTGGTGCCTCCAGCAGAGGACCCACTTCCAGGAGTGCTTAATGTGAGAGAAACTGTTTGTCTGATGGTTAAAGTGACTCTACCTCCAACCACTAATTATACTTATTGATGAGACTAATTTTCTAGAATCACCAAACATGTGAAAGTAGGCTTTATGCTCATTGCTTTATTCTGTAGCTGTTGGACAGATCTATAATTTGGCAATATCCTGCTAGAAGCCCATACTGAAGCTCTAAACACCAATGATTTTATTAGAACATGTTTTATTGCATTACCTTTAGTGGAGGACTCTATGTGCTTCCATGTAAATAGTCACTTATAGTAAAGAGAAATGCCACTTTAATTTGTTTGTGTTACCTTCTCCAATTCCGGCACAATTAGGGCCTCCAACCCTATAGTCTCTATCTCAAAATAGCGATGTGCCAATTTACATAAAAATACTTTATTTCAAACAGTGGTAAAAAGCTTCTTTAAGCACCATCAATAACATCAAAAACAAAGGTAAACATACCCAAATGGCTGGGTTACATACGTAAATAGAACTTGCAGTCCTTTATGTGCTCCACACGGAGCTTCCTTCCATGTAAATAGACCATTTAGGTCCCACTCGCTTCATGGCATAGATTTAGGAGATTATAGATCAAATATATGTAGTATCTACTGGACTACATTTGTTCGATATAATGCTGGCATCCTCCTTATATGCCAAACACAAAAATTCTGTCATGCTGATATCCTCTTTATATGCCACCCTTTTTTTGTCTGTTGCATATCACATGTATGAACGGGGCTGTGCTTTAAGTAAAAAAATCTGTCAGGGTCCTGTACGCCAAAATATGGTGCATACGTCAACAGACCTGCCAGTTCTGTGGGGGCGTTTCGTGCCAGATTTGTTTGATGCACCACATTTCTGAATTTGTCTCGACAAAATGTGGAGCAAAAGTGTTGGACTAATCCCCACACCAGTTTCATAGTGGTAAGGCAGAGACAAATTTTGGCTCATTCACACTCTGTGCACCATTTTTTGTCGCATATACGTGTCCCACAACAGCAGACATTTTTAATGTACTTTGAGACACCTTCATACATACTGACGAATGCTGAACTAACTTATTGAGAAGTATGACTGTCGAGGCAGCACCATACATGTGCCCCAGAAAGCGGTAGTAATGTCACTAAGGCCCACAGAAGCCTCACCAGTACACAATAGCCTATGTGTTTCGGTGACAATGCGGACTCCTTCATCAGGGATGTGTGTTGTGCTGCATTCAAGCCTGTTATCCCACTTTGCCCTAATCGTTGAAGTTGTATATTTTTTATTTGTGTTTTGTTGCTAAAATCTAACTGAACCACAAGTCCCTAATGCTATGATTAAGGAAGTCATTTCCGAAATGCGTTAGCATCTTTCTTGGTGTGTTCATCATGTAAGAATCTTCATTGTCTATACATATTGGAAATAAAGTTGGATTATCCTTTAATCTCGTACTCCGGATGTTTGCTGGACTCACTCACCTGTTCTGCATGACAAGTCCCTAATGGTTTAATGGTGGAACTATATCCATTTAATTTAATAAAGTTAGATTTCAGCAACAAAAAAAAGAATGTATAACTTTAACGATTAGGGCAGGGAGACATAAAAGGTTAGAGTGCGGCACAGCACACAGGCCTGACGAAGGAGTCCACATTGTCTCCAAAATGCATAGGCCATCTCATCCCAGTCTATTGGAATATGACTTCTGTTTCCACCACCTAAATGTAGTTGGGGTGATATAAAGGTAGGCAGCATTTTCCAGGGTCGATACCGTCTCTGCCTTATTTTTGTTTTGCTTCTACCCATGTGCTGTTGTGTGCAATGACTTCACAATTTGTATTCCCTTTTGTAAAAATAATCTGTTTGCTATAGTTCTGCTTATACATAGTTCAGTCACATTATTATGATCACTTCCAACTTTTAACATAAACAGTGCATAGCTTATGGAGGAAGTCACGTCATGAGCTAGCTTGTTGGGTATATACGGTATATGTAAGGTGTGTGATAGGCTTTCTACACATAACCTTTCATTGCTGTCTTTAGTATAAGGGGCAATTCATCATTTACAAAAAGGTATCATTATTGGCTTTCAGGCCAAGAGTGGCTGAAACTATACAATTTGTGATCTGTTAACTGCTGTGATGAAACTGTATCGTGAGTGGACAAATGGCACCATCATGAATAAGCAACGTGGAAACTGCAGAGCACTACGGACCGCTGATATGAGAGGTGAACGTCCACCATAAAGCTGCGCAAGGGCAGACCGACATGATACACTGAATAAGCTCGTCGCCAATATGTACCAAGACACTACAAGACATGTGTCTCAACAGTTCAGTGAACCCTAGTGTGTACGGGGCTCTGAAGTAGATGTATGGCCACTGCACCTCTGCTAAGCAAGTTGCATATGCAGAAAAAGCTTCAATTTTCATGGTAGTATCAGAATTGGTCTTCAGCTCGTTGGCAAAGGTTTGGCTTCCGTGATGAGTCATATTTTCTGCTTCATTTAAAGGATGGCGTTCGTGGGTCAGAAGAGAAACATCAGAGAACAAACACCCTGCAATAACTGCTGGAAGAATACAAGCTGGTTATCATCTGGAGAATGTTGTGGCATTCTCTTGGTTCACTCATCCATGTGGAAGGCAGTCTCTATGCATCCATCCTTGCTTGTCATGTACACCCATACATGCTGATTGTCTTCCCTGAGGTGAATGGAATCTTCCAGCAAGACAATGTGACACATCACATGCCTAGAAATGTCTGACATTGGTTGGAAGAGTCTGACCAAGACTCTCAAGTACTATACTGGCCCTTAATTCCCCAGACTTAAACCCAGTTGAGTATCTGTGGGAACACCTTAATTGTCCTGTTTGCTCTATTGATCCTCCTTTATGCACCCTCCAGCAACTGTAGGATGTAGTCAGCATGGCTTTAGATAACCTATGACAATCTTCCAGGACCTTAAGTCACCACCAGTCCATCTAGCTGCTGTCTGTTCTACACACAGTGGTTACTCTGGATATTAACTGGTGGTCACAATATATTTGACTCGTGTGTAGCTATGCTGATATCCAGTTATATGCCATCAAGTCTATGTAATGCAACCACTGTAATGTTACATACTTTACTTTATTATATTTAGCAAGAGACTTATTTATTTTAGTCAATAGCTATAATTCAGTCACCAAATATAACTATAGCATTTTCTAGTGCATTATTAGTTTACAGTAATTATTACAGTCTACATAATTAGAAGGCACTTGATATGACCACTGATCGAAAAGACCAAGAAATAAATGAGAAAGTATTGAATTACTTATTTCTCTTTTGATAAACTTTGTAGACCTATACTGCAAGATGGCTACATGTGTTGCTGAAAGTGGATAGTTCCTTAAAATATTATGTAAGACCTTGGGTGACATGTCTAAACAGGGCTGTTCCAGGTTTTTGGTGTACTTTGAGCCAAAAAGAATGTATGAACAGGTGCACTCCAAACTTTGGCGCAATAAGTCCCATTTGTAATGCACCAAAACCACTTTTTAATGCGCCATATATTTGGGGGTGTTCTGGGGGCATTGCACCACATTCTTAGGCTATGCCCACACTGCATAAGAAAACGATCGTATCTCCGGCACTTTTCGTTTTTTAAAAGCGCCGCAGATACGATCGTTAGTGCGGCCCCACAGACGGCAATAGAAAAGACGAGCTGCTGTCTATACAGCTTGTCTTTTCTCTGCCCGTCTTTCAGTAGCGGCATATTATACAACATGTTGTATAATACGCCGCCGCTTCTCGTTTTTTTGCCATCTTACCATATAATACTATTATGTAAATGGGGCGACGTCAGTGAAAACGAGAATGCGACCGAGCGATCGCTTTTTCACCGGGTAAGCTGTGTACAAAAACCGCGGTCCTGCATCGAGAGAACGCGAAAACGTCCGCCGTATTTTGGGTGGCCGGTTTTTTGTCTGATCCCCGGTTGTAAAAAACCTTTTAGCCTTTTGTGAAATAGACACATTTATGATTCTTTGATGCCAAACCTAGGCGCAGAACAGTTAGAACAGCCAGACCAGGGTAAAGGTGGTGCCTGAGCCAGACTTGTCGTATTGGCACTATGCTGTGTCTGTATGTATGACCTGCAGAAGAACAGGTTTATACATTCTGGCACATTCTACACTGCCTTAAAGTGATTTAGAACTGGCCTGTCAGTGCCAACAATGATACAGGTCACCCCTTGTTTGTATATGCAGGGAACTTGTACTACAGAGCCATTTGTGCTTTTATACTGTGCCTTGTATGAGTTGGCATTATCAAAATATTTTTCATAATATAGTGCTATATTGGAGCCTTGTACAAGCCTTGGCTTAAAGGGGTTTTCACAGAATCTTCCTTTCACAGCCAGCTTCTGGCTTTGGGTGATTCTACAGCAGTGATTGAGCCATTTAGAGGGACAATAGTGATGAAGGGGTTTTAACAGCAGGGCATAAGACTACGGACAGACTCAGACTGACCCACAGGAGAACTACTGTCTGGCCCTGAACATGGAAAACTTGAAGTGTCTTTTATATGCAGATACATTCTTGGAAGGGGCAGAAAGGCGGATAAAAAGAGGCAAAAAGCAAGAAGCAGAGTATAAGAGGCATGTACAGGATCATTGTTACATTGGTGAAGGTTTGACCCCTCGTTGATTATCCAGGCAAGGCGATTCATCCATATTCGCAGCTGTGCCTGGTACTTTGCCTCAGCCCCATTCACTTAAATATGAATGTCTTAAAAGTCATGTGCCTATTAGTGCTTTAGTTATTTCTTATTTCTTTACATCCTTACTTGCTCAAAGTGTTTCTCCTCTTTGTGGTTTTTGGTATAATTGTAACTGCTGTAAGTGTCTAAATTTGGATAAATCCATATCAATTGACTTTCAGTTTTTATATTCTACTTCCTAGAGCACTGCATAGAAAGGGTTTTGATCTCATGTAGATAGCATAGCATTAATTACCCTGACACTAATTAAACTGCATCAAACAAATACCACTGTGTTCCACAGGGGGACAACAGAAGGCAGTTTAAAATAATTACTGGAGCCTCATGCATGTGTGAAGTTTTCATTACTCTTAGGACCCAAGAAAAGGGATTTCATATAATTACAGCCCCTTTTTAATATTTGCAAGAAAAAAGTGAATTTTGTTCTTTTATAGCATATTGATGTCAAAATAGCAATTCTTACAATTTATGTGAATTGCGAGTTTTCTTTAAGAATCGCAGGCTTGTGAAGCAGGAACAGGTGTTCCCGTCCACATTCTGGTATGATTATGTATAAGCTTATGCTTGTCAGACCATTTCATTAGCCACCTACTGCTATCACATATACATATACTTTGTTCTTTGTGAACCATGAAATGAAATGCATATATCTTCACTAATGCTTACTATCAATGTAAATGAGTAAAAGAAGATTATTACCAATCACTGCTGCTGCGAGCATCCCCTTCCATACAATAAAAAGTAGGATTCACAGCATACTGTCATTATGCTCATGGCTGAAAAAGCAAAACTTTGCAGCAATGTGGCTGCTCACACTTAGGCTGGGTTCACATATTGTGGCAGCCAAATGCGGAGGAAACCATAGCTGAATGCATTCACCATTGACCACGCCGGTTTTCTGGTAAACATTAATACTACCAGCTAAGTCATGGACCTGTTAGCTGCTGTATGTGGGCCAGAATGTGTGAACCCAGCTTTAAAGGGGTTGTCTCACTACAAGGATTGCTTTTTATGTTAAAGATCTTGCAAAAAACAAGTCACTTTGCAATATATGTCCATTAACAGTATCCTACCTATTCTGAGAAAATTCCCTCTTGTATGGGCTGCATCAGCTCCTCGGGTCACTATAGCTACAGACCTGTTTACTCTCTTAAGATAGGCTGCCAGCACCGGTTGCTATAGCTACAGACCTGGCTTATACTGCAGCCTAGTTGAAGCCAGTAAACGCCCCTGAATTCACAGTGAAACTAAGAAAACAGGACTGAGATGAGATGAATCAATGGAGTGAGACAACCCCTTTAAGGCAGCCACTGCAAGCTGAGGCCAATAATACCATGGGCATCTATATGTGGCAGCTGACAGGTGGGAACTTACCCTTGGGTTGGATTCACATACAAAATCTAGTTTTCTTGTTTTCTTGTGAGGGATGGGGGGGCTGGAGTTATTGCAAACCAGACGAGATATTTGCTTTATACTTACAGTATTGTACTTTTCCCCTTAGAGATTTTTTCTATTTCGTTAATGCCATGCATTTTTGTGATAATTTTTGTGCAGAAGGCAGCTGTACATGTGCAGCAACCTCCATTTATTTCAGTGGGAGTACTCAGAACTCCCATAGATTAGAATGGGGAGTAGCTTGAATGCCCTGCCACATCTCTGTTCTGCACAGACTCTTGGAAACCTGTGCTCATCATATGTGCAGGTCCCACTCTGCCCTATGAATGTCATCAGTACCTGAGTTGAGTAAAACCCCTTTAAGTTTGCACCTATTCTGGGCTTTAAGGACACAGCTTGTTGCCAGTTTTTTTCCATCACTACTTTGTAAGATCCACAACTCAGTGCTTTGTAATTTTTTGTCCCGGTAGCAATATGGCTCATTTTTTCCTATTTGTTTATTTTTGTTTTTTGCAGTTTTTTTAGTGATACTATTTTGTGGGAGACAATGTAATAGATAAAAAGTAAAAAAAAATTTGGAGGATTTGTTGTTATGGCACTCACCTTCAGTGTATTTGACATTTTATGTTGATTACGTAGGTCAATATGGTGATACTAAATACGTATAGCTTTTTTTTTCCTCGCTTGCATAATAAAAACCCTATATTAAAAATAATTTTTTCTTCAAGAGCACAAACTATTTTGAACCATCAGCAGAGCTGAATGAGGACTTATGTAGTTTAAATAAGCTAAAATTTCTATTGGTATTTTTTTTGGGGTACACTGAATTTTTATTCACTTTTTTCTTTTTGAAGATTTTAGTTCCTATTTTTGTTTTAGTCTCACTCTGAGACTTGAGATTGTTATTGTTTGCTTACATAGTGCTCTACAATAGTTCTATTTTGTCATGTATTATGCTGGGCAGGGAAAAACAAGCCGCCTATTCGTTCTTGCTTATTTCATACATACATGGCATACAAAGGCATAGACTGGAGTACAGGCATGAGGGCCTTCTTTGGGCTGAAAGTATACATGCAGTATTTGTGCAGTTCTTAGAGCCAAAGACGGGTGGATGCACAAGTGAAGATAAACACTAGTCTTTCTTTCATAATTTACCTTTTTTTAGATTCACTACTGGATTTGAATGATAAAACTGCATCAATAGGCTCCCTACTACTATGAAACCACTGGGCACCCCACAATCCAGGGCTTATTTCTAATTGTGGCTTCTGCAGTAGAGTGGAAGCTATAATTTACACCGTCACTGTGGATGGTGCGGGCACAACTCCTGTGCTATATATACCATATGTTGCTCTAATTATGCAGCACTAACACCATACATCTATGGCACAATGTGCCAGTGGGTTAAAGATCTGTGAGGATCTGTAATATACCATCCATGGATGTGGGAATTCTTTGGGCCCATATTGTGTAACTCCAATTTTGGCTCCTCTGTGTGACTCCAACTTTACAATGTGCATAGTGTGCCTTGAGTACTAGCCTCGAATCCCTAGGGCCCAACTCCTCATCGTCACCACATGGGAGAGGAAGGTAGGGGTCACCTATTGCAGCTTCTTGCTGCCCCAGAACTCTGGTGACTATGCCACTTGGACACATCCTTCATCCTGAGTTACAAGGCAGTGCCTGGATTGGCTCATATAGCTTATGACAGCCATAAAAAGTAGCACCTCGCACCAATGGTCATACAATAAAATCCCTCCACTAGGCAAGGTAAATAAAATAAATTTACCAATTACTGTCATGTACTCTCCCTTTATGAGGGACTACACATCTTAGCATACTGTGATAGCTGTAGACCTTCAGGACCTGCTGAGACTTGTAGTTTTTTCCACAGATTGTGTTCAACCAGAAAGATTTTATTTGCTTTACCCTTTGTGGCTTCCCTGTGGTGATGTGGATCCCTGGTCTGCAGTGTCATCTTTTAACGTCTCTGCATTGGAGGGAGATTAGGAAGGGAAGATCTCCTCTTAGGGAGAGCACCGAACAAACGGCTTGTAGAGTTTGTTTTGCCTTTTCGCCCTCTACTTAGCATCTCCATATCACAAGGCATTATGGGAAAGGGGCTGAGACGCCCACAGCGCCCTCTGTTGGATGTAACAAATCCTCAATTTGCTTTTGACCCACCGAGTCTTGAGAAAGCAAAAAGGATTTTAGCCATGCCAGTATCTCTCATCTGCAGACAACGCTGTTTTCGGGATTTTTGTCCCTCTTCATTGCAGAGCAGAGCGATATTGGCTGGCTGTGTGGGAGGCATCGGGTAGCTCAGGAAGGGAAGATCTCTCCTTAGGGAGAGCACCGAACGAACGGCTTGTAGAGTTTGTTTTGCCTTTTCGCCCTCTACTTAGCATCTGCATATCACAAGGCATTATGGGAGGGAGAGTAGCAGTCCTTGTTTCCAATCTCTGTAAGAATCCGGTTCTTATTAACAGATAAGTTACTAGAACAGACTTCTGACAATGGCTGGCAACAGAGGAAGCTTCAATCCAGGCTATGTAACCATTTGATAGTTATGGTCTGTATCTGGGACATGATCAAAAGGGACTCTTCCTACACTGGAGTCATATTTTTCCGATTGGCCTGAATGGAGATGGAGAAGACCTTGTGCATTTAGCCGTGGAGGCCAATAAAGAATCCCGGGACTGTCCGTTCAGTAAGCCTGCTGTTAAAGCACCGCTGCATTCTCTTCATAGTTTTTTTCTCTGTACAGCACCACTTCTGACCATCTGGTTGGACTGGGGACTACAGCACGGTCCAATGTTTGTACTTTTTATTCACTATAACTAAATGAATTACTCTGTACTTTCGGCACCACCTGTACCTGGTACTGCATCTCAAAGTAGCTCAGTCCTATGCAAGTGAGTGACTCAAAAAACCCAATTCTTATTTCATTTTGACTACCTTGCTCATGTCCATTTTTCACTCTTCAGAAGAAGAATGTTCACTTATACAGCAGGATACAAGTATGGTGTGGGCTGCTTTTTTCTCTTTTTATAGAACAGGATTCAGACAGATCTTGCATTCTGTATTTTGTGTTTTGAGGTCAATCGCATTATATTTTAGAGATATATTTGCTTTATACCCTTAAAAAGAGTGAAATTTGTTGTGAACAGACCCAAAGTCAATGGGGGGAGGGTGGTGTGTAAAAGGCATCTTATTGCATTGAATTTTTTGATGTTATATGTAAAGGGGTTATCTGGCAGTTTAACATTTTTAAAAAGTGGCAGACTGGGTTAAAAATGTAACTATGCATTACTTACCTTACCTATTCCCTGCTGCTGCTGTTCTGACTTTCACCAGGTCGGTGATGATCTCCACTCCCTTGTTACAGGGAATAGCTAGAATACCCACTCAGCTAATCACTAACTGAGACATATCGCCACTAGGTGTGAAGAGCAATGGTTGTTGTTTTTTTGTTTTTTTTTAACCAAACCTTTTTGTTTTTGAAAATCTAAAATAAATTCTGCTGAACAACAACTTTTAATGTTTATTGTATGTTTTTATTTAAGCAACAAAACACTTTTAATGTAATAAGACAAAACATGATGTGACCTGATCCTTAAAAGGGTTTTCCAATCAGGCCATTTTTTACATAAGCTGCTCTCTTCACTAACCCTGCTTCAGGCTCTACTATTCATAGCTCTGCTTGTTAGAGGGACATTAAGGATGGTGGGTGGAGGGTTGAAAGCAGGACACAAGGATACAGACCTCTAAAGGGTTAAAGTTTGGCAGTAATAAAGATACTGTTAAAACACAGCAGGGAGTGATATTACCATCCCAACCAGAGCTGCTACAGCAGAGAAAGGTGGTCACAGCCTACAAAACCTTCTGTAATCAAGCAGGATATAAGATCTGCTCTAACTTTGTAAAACAGAATCAGAAAATCAATGTATTTAGAAATATTTTTTTTTTTTTTTCATTTTCTTACATGTTTAAACTAATCAATGTAATGGCATTACTTCTTTAACAACATTATATTATACCTAAAAGCTCAGTTCATGCCACCTTTTTTTCTATTCTTGAAATCAAAAGCTGTATCGTGGCAACAGCCCCTCTTTTGTGCTGGATCTCCGCCCAGCTTTGACAGAAAAGAATTGGGTTGCAACTAGAAAATGTGACCTTAACCTAAGGCCAGGTTCACACAAAAAAAGGCCGTGCTCACAGATTTTTCATTTCTTTGAGACAAAATCACAGGTTTCCAAATTGTGGATGAAAAAACAGATTTTAAACTGTAAAATTTAAGACCAATATGTAAATTACATACACCAATGCTGCTGTTCATTAAAGGGACTCCCGAACTGTCGCTCAGTAGACATCGAAATCCTGCTGTCTAAAATATAAAACTATAAAGTGATATGATAAATGAACTATTATTAACACTATTGTGTGTCTCTTAAATTAAACTATGCATAAATACATTGAACACCTTTAAAATACCCTAGAAAAGCTCAAGTAATATCACCCACAGTTCTCTTTTAATACAGAGTGCCCAATCACTTTGGTACCTGAAAAAGAGCAAATACTTTTTAAAAATTCGACGTATTACAAAATTAAATTGTACATACCTCACTCTATGGCAATCAAAATTATATTGCAATAGATGCTGAAAATGTCCGCCATTTGCACCCAAGGGTGCTTAAACACAAAGCTTCATGTTTAGACTTGTACATTGGCTTGCAGATTCGCAAGTGTTCTTGGCTTGTTCTTCAGGTAGCCCCAGAGGAAAAAATCTGGTAATGTTAAATACAGTGAATGTGGCAACAAAGCTGGAATATCCATCTATGAGGCTCAATTTAGCCATTGATGCATATATTGATGTGCACAATCCTGCTTGAAATACCATTTTCGAATGTGCAAAAGCATGAAGATTTCTAATACAGCGTGATGATGGACTTGTTGAAAAAAAATTGGACTGCTATGTGATATTGTGAGATGCACGCCATACACCTAGCTTTTTTGGATGAATTTGCTGATTGTATACTGCATGAGGATGGTCAGTGTCCCATGGATGGATAATAGCCAGATAACGTAACAGGCTCTAAGATTTCATGTAATCAATTAACAGATGTTTGTGATAAATTTGGAACCACTCGCAATCTCTCTTTTGCTTTTGGTTTAATTGTGACCACAGTGACACCAAACCTAAGTATTTTACGATGCAATTAAACTTTTTGACAAATACGAGTCCTTCGCAAGTCCCTGCAAAGATGTCTGTGGTGACATCAGAAGCTTTTCCCTCAGGTTCTGGGTACTTTCTGCTGACCTAGAGAATGCAGTGTTCTGATGGCAATGTTTGTGCCCCAAATTACTTCTGAGTTTTCTTTGCATGTCTTTTCACCCATTTGAGTATGTATGAACAATGAAGACCTGTTTTTTGACGTTGTACCTGTACGTTTTTTTAGGGTTCATGATGTAGATTATAGAAGTACTTCTTTCAGCAAAATGACTCCAGCTATTCCCATTGCCAAAATGAGTGCCCAATCATAGAGGTTTTTTAAAATTCACTTATTACAAAATTAAATGTTGACCATACTCACTCATCAAATTCAAAATTGTTTGAATAGATGCTGAAAATTCCGCCATTGCACCCAGGTGCTAAACACAAAGCTCATGTTTAGACTTTACATTGGCTTCAATTCGCAAGTGCGGCTACTTGGTAGCTCCAGGAGAAAAAATCTAGAAGTTAATCAGTGATTTGGCTAACCAAACTTAAAATAATCTTCTCCCTTTCAAGAAGACCATCGTGGGAGGGTCCTTTTCCTGTTCAGTTACTAGTCATGTCCTTATTGTTCAATTTATGTTGTTCCTTTTCCCCCTTTTAAAGGCCTTGAAATAAATTAATAAAACAATAACAGTAAGCTATTCGCCAAATTGGTGTTGTAAGTCAATTAGAAAATACCCTCAATGTTGACAAAGATACCAGATGTACCGTGAGGTCTGTTAAAAAAAATGGAGTAGTGTTGGAGAGCACGCCATTGACTATGGTGAACGGTACACTCAGAGTTGCTGCAGTAGGTGTTTCAGAAGATGCATCTTCCCTTTTGAAGGATGGTTAACAGGCCTTTTTAAAAACACAATTAGGATGTTGTGGGAGATGTTCTTCAATTACTCTGTCCTGATAGATGCTGTCCGAATGCTTTTTAATAATATTTAAATATAATAAAAATATTTTCCCATGATTTTTTTGCTTTATAATGAAACTTCACTTTGTCCAGTTTCTTTGCTTATTGTCTTTTTTGTTCTAGTTGTTAATAATTCTTCTCCCAAACAATGTGTTTAATATCCTTCAAATGTTTTACATTATATTTGATCTGATGTTTCTTCTGCAAGGAATTTCCTTCCTTCATTTGTGTACATTTGCTTATGTTTGGACGGATGGCAGCTGGTTATGAAGATAAAGCTATTGCTGTCTTTAGGTTTATAAAAGCACATAAATAGATAAACCTAAAAAGATTACCTGTGTATGACTAAAATTAGGGTGAATGTCAGTCATTTATTTAAAAAGGTCCAGTTAAACTAATTTATCCCCCCAATTAAAAAACACAATCACCAAAAAGGAGAGATGAGGACGAGGTTCACATGAAGACTGCCAGATCTGTTCTTTCCGTCTGCCAACATATAGATTTGAATAGCTTAGTGTAAACCTGGTCCCCACTACCACATATCTGTGGGTAAAAATGTCCCTTTTATAATTTAATAATTGTGTAAAAGAATACAGGTGAAACATTTACCTCCAAGTAGAATTTATTTACTAGAGAACTTCCATTATTTTTAAAAAATCCATTGCTTCCGGAGCTTTCCTATTCTCAATATCCATATACAAAAATTTGATATTTATGGTTCCCCCAATATAGTTTGGTTTCTATTCAAAAGAACAGAAAATTTGCAGGATGTGTGTGTCCCTGTTGTATAGGTTTGTATACTAAGCTGGTAGCACCTGATCACAACATTAAGTCAGCTATTCCTAACCCATTTGGAATACCTGTGGGGGTTTATGGTTGTTTTGTGAATCATATGAATATGATGTAATACTGGTATATTAGGGCGCGTCCCCACTGCACAGGACAAATACCGGTTGGTTTTGCGGCTGTCCCCACGGCCGCGGGGGTAATGGCTTTTCTCCGCGATGAGCGGAGAAAAGCCCTCCCCCTCCACATTGACCTGCACAGATTCCGTCCGGAAACCGGACGGAAGATTGTGCGTGTTCAATGTTTTGCGGCCGGACCGTGGGTGGAAAAACCGCCGGACGGAAAACCTGTGCAGTGGGGACTGCTGCACGGGTTTTCCATAGAGCACAATTGTGCTAATTTTCGGACTGTTTTCAGGAGATCTGAAAAACCGCAAACTGGCTGAAAAACCGGGCAAAAACCGTGCCGTGGGGACATGCCCTTAGGAATTGGAACATTAATTAACTAAACCTTTTGTATTGATTAAAATTATTTGTGGTCCACCTTTTTAAATTAGTTTTTATTCTTTTATTCTTTGCAAAGCCTAATTGGCTTTGAATAGAGTCTCTTATATGTATATTTTCTTAACAGAGTTTCTTCTGTGCTTTGGTGTCCCTCAATAATGCATAAATAGAGGTACAGTATAATTTAAAAGAAGCTAAAATAGGGCTGATATAGTGCTTCTCATTTTACAATCCAAACTTGGTTTTGGCTGAAAAAAAATATTCTAACACAGCACTTTGCAGCATTTCCTTGTGACCTTTACTGAAGCAATCCTTTGGGCTAAAATTTTGCACCAGACTTAATAGTACAATATTAAAAAAAAATAAAGTGTGTAGTTTGTATTTTTAGTGGCATTTTACTTTACATATAGTGTTTCTCTTATAATTTTACTAATTGGTTTCTCAAGTTAATTTATAGCTTTTAAAACCTACTCGTAAAAGAAACACTATAAAATATTTTTTAATTTGCTGGAGTTTTTTCGTGTACATTTATAATGCTGCACAATAATACTGTATGATGAAAGCCTGTAATCATCTTAAAAATAATGGCACAAGCTGTAAGCTTTATCTGGCCAGTCACACATTTGTTCCACCAAAAAATCTGCTATTTGATATTGATGAATATGCTTCCAAATAGGCTCCTCTCCATAAGGTAGAAAATAGCCTGTCTTGTAGAAAGCTAATTTGCATACTTTTTCCAAGTAACATTTTCTACAAGACTTTCTACACCAGCTGGATCTCCTCAAGAAGAACTGATACCTTCCAAGAGTCACAGATTTGATTAACAAACCACTCCCATTTTAACCCCTTCTGGCAGCAGGGATTTTTGTTTATGTTGCATTAGTTTTCTTCTTCTTCACCCTCCAAGAGCTATAACTTTTTAATTTTTCCATCTACTTAGACATGTGTGTTTTTTTTTTTTCAGGTCTAAATGTCCGTTTGGGGGTACCATTTGACATGCCGTATAATGCAATGGAAATTAAAATAAAAAAAAAAAACGCAATTGCGCTATTTTTGGGAAGTTCACTTTGTGAATTGTCATTTTATTCTGAAAGTGGATAAAATTCCAGTTATACTAAATCTGTAGAGTTTTCATAATGTTTTAGTCACTTTATAAAATTAAAAACTTATTTTTTAAATTTTTGTTTCCATGCCATTTTCTAAAACCAATAACTTTTTTTTTTATAGCTATGTACCTGACTGAGGGCACATTGTTCAGGGGTGAAGTATAGTTTTTAATTGCTATCATTTTTCATACATGCGACTTTTTGATCACTTTTTATTCGAATTTTTCAAAGTGACAAAATTTTGGCTTTTTTTCTTTTTTTTTGTATAGTGTTTAACACATGAGATAAGTAATGTTATATTTTAAAGATCAGACTTTTATGAATGTGGTGATGCCAATTAAGAGCAGTAAGAAGGCAGCCATGGAGGCCTTCATTATGCCCCAGCACCAATGACAACTACTTAGCACTCTGTAATCGCATTCCATGAGGACCCTTCTTGACCACAACAAACTGCAGCTTTTGTTGTCTAATTGTTTAGATACTGCGGTTACGTTTTCCATGGCATCTTAACTAAATTGGAGTTTCCTCTAATCTTGGCCATTAGTGGCAGGTCCTAACTGTTACCGGCCCTATATGGAGAAACTGAACCTGCTTCTTACTCCCTCTATGACAATATGAAGTAAATAAGCACTAAGGGCAACATGTCCCAACACGCCAACACCAGTTTTTTTGGTCTATTTTGCACCCAAAGCACTTTTAATGCCATATTCTTGTTGTAAATGGACTGTCGTACACCAAAACTAGGCACATTATACGCCGGGCACGACACTTTGTAATGTGTCTAAATATGGTGCGCTGGGCGCCCCGTCGCGCAATGCGCCTATTGAGGCGCATTACATATGTTATGCGCCTCCATCAGGCAATGCGCCTTGATAGGCGCATTAACATATGCCACCAATGATATGCTGTGTGCTGCGAGTTGCGCAATGCGCCTTTTTTGACGCGATTCACCCTTTTAGGTGCAATGCACCTTTTTTCACGCGATTCGCCTTTTTAGGCGCTTTAAGTTTTCTATGCAAGGTATTCCTGACACCAATTTTTGGAAATGATCAAACTTTCTGCCGCACTTCACACTGATTTAATGCGCCTAAAACTGGCGTGGAAACGCCACTTTTCTGACATGTCACCCTAAGTGGTGTTAAGGGGATAAATAACAAGGGTCAGATTTAGTTTGTACGATGTGTGAAATGCCTAAATTGTCATGGACATAATGGAACACAGCAGATTTGTCTCAGGTTGGGGTTCCCGGAACCAACCAGTAGAATTTCATTCTGGGGGCCCACTAGTGGAGTTTACTGTACATGCCTCTTATATTCTACTTCTTGCTTTTTGCCTCTTTCTCACTACCTTTCTGCCTTTTCAGGTCTGCTATGCTAAGGGGCCCATTGACTGTTTCTCCTGGTCCTTTGTGGGCCAGTTCGAGCCTATAGAAGATGTCTCTTAATTCCATATTTATGCCAGGTTTTAGAATAAATTCTACTACATCTGTCCAGGTTCTACCCCTCCTTCTAAGTAGGTGAAACACCCACCCCAAGTGTGCTAATTTCAAAGGCCTTCCACTAATTTTCTGCACAAAGAAATCGAAGTGAACTACTCCAGGTATTGTGTCATAGCTCAGTAGCTGTTATATTCCTCTCTAGGGGTAGATTACACTAGAATTTTAGTACACTAGTATTAGTATATACCTCCCAATATTTGACGTTTCTCATTATTGCCTACTGTTCAGCATCTTTAATCTGGGTAGTGATTAGCTTTTTATGTAAAGCTCTGGTTTAGACAAATGAAAACAAATGTATGAACGCGGTGTTACGATTGCACACCACTAGGCTTCCAAGAATATAGAATTCATTTCCGAAAGTTGCCATTTACATTATTACAATTATTTGCTTTCTTGAAATATTAAGCAGTTACGATATTTTCCTCTGCTGTTCTTGAAGTACAGCTTGCGAAAATTAAGCTGATTTCTTTGAGAGAGATGAGAACATAGTTACAACATTAAGCAAATGCTTGTTTCCGGATCACTGGCCCCTATCATCAGGTTTGTTTGCCTACAGCAGCTTTATAGTGTCTGCAAAATAGTGGGTGTTATATTTGGCTAAAGAGAAAAAGCCAAATGGTGGTGAATAAAAAGAGAAGATGTTTTGGCAAGAAGCTGAGGTTATGCGCATACAGAGCCAGGGATGATAAAATCTGATAGTTAATCCTAACATTAACATGTAAAATCTAAATGAGTAATCTGAGGGTGTTGATAATGCATCATATTAGTAACATGCCTGACTAGGGGAACTTCCACGTGTCTGCATCTGGCTTCCTATATTTCCATTATTTGGTGTGTTCCTAGAGCAAAAAGGCTTCAAAATATAAATCAAAGTGATTCCTGCCACAATATGGCATCAAGACCCTCTCTAGGAGGGATGGCATTGTGCAGAACTGGAGTTCCTTTCTCTGGTTTCTATGGCTTTGGCACTATGGATGGTTTTATGATAATCTTAGGCCCTGTTCACACCACTTGTGTCACCCACTAAGCCCATAGGTTTGAATAGCCTACAAAATACAAAAACATAGCACTATGGTTCCATAGACTTTAATAGGGAGAAAAATGTATACTACGTTTGACTTGTTCATGTTTGTATACATTTTTTTGTGATGGATAAAGTCTGAACTACCATGCTTTAATTTCCTTTTCAAAATGTGCACTTGATGTACTGTATGTGTTTTTTAACATAACAGTCAATGGTAATAGTATGCAAATGTAAAGCTCTAAATTTGCATAGATTTCTATTTTGCATATAATATTGAAAAAAACCTTTATTTAAATATATTCTTCATTGACAGCAAAAGAGTAGAATTTTTTTCAAAAATGGATGGAAGCAGATGCAAACGTATCTACATGTTTTATTTATACCTTAAAAAAAAGTAGACGTAGGTGAAATTTATACATTTTAAACGTATGTACATATGTTTAATATATACCTTAAAAAACGTAGATGTAGGTGAAATTTGTACATTTAATGGCTTTAAAACGTATTTGTGTGACTGGACTTTTATATGTTAAACTGGGATCAAAAGTGTGATGTGAAAAAGGGCCTTCGTTTGGCTCAATAAAACATCTGGATGTTGTACATGTACTGAATACCGCCTGAGTTCTGATGGGGGGGATCAAGTCTAGGGAATGTGTGCAAGATTCTGTAGAGTACTTTGTTTAAAAACAGAAACAAACCAAAAAACAGAATAAGATTATTCTATCGTCACCTAATATACTTTAGCTAAGATTTTAATAGCATGCCTAGTTATTCTATTGATGGTCAAGTATTTATATAGGCAGAGTATAATAAAATTGCAATTTGTTCATAAAATGTGCCTATTTCTAACTGTAAAACCCAAACTAATAGCTTTTTACAGAAGAAATAATTAATTGCAATGATGTGAGAAAATTTTATTAAGACATTTTTTCTGGATGGTAACATAGCATTAGTTTAACATTTTATTTATTAGTGTTAGGAAGTCTGCACAGATTAATTTATTTTGCATGGTTTACAATGCAATTTGGTCATTAGGGTCAGTGTGAGGGCTAGCTAAAATTAAACATTACATTTTAGTCTTTTCAGCTTAGGTTATGATTAGGTAATGTGTACAAATTTATTTTAAAGTTATTTTATTTTATACATTGCCTTCAGGTTTTAGGTTGCAATAAAGGTTATTAGCTTTCATTTAACCCTTACCCTTGCATTATTTTAGCCTTTTATTTATTATGTTTAGGATCAAGAAATATGTACAGATGAAAGTGGTTCCTATAGGAAAGTGATACTAAGTTGCTGATGCCCAAATTAAAAAAAAACAAAACAAAAACTAAACTCCCCTTCCTTCTCCCCGCCATTTCAGCACTGGCTCTCCTTGATCTTCTGTTTTGAAATTAGAGCTTATATCACAGTATGGAGCTGTTCAGTTCTGAACGCTGATGTAAGGGAGTGGCATGTACTGCTGCAGCCAATTATAGGTACAGGACAAACCCTTTAACTTACACATTATCTTCAAATGTAGGTATTCTTTCAATAGTTCCGACACTTGCAACAGTTTGAATTTCGTTTATCAGGGTAGGTACATAGTTATGTATGAAGCCACACTTATCTTCTATATATTCTGCTTTCATATATATTCCGAAGTTATTTTAGATTTTATAGTGACAATCCCACTTTTAACATACCCTTAAAAGAAAAATTAACCACATGTTGCAAGTCTAAATGACATTGACCCCCATTGTGAGAAATTGTATGTAATGTAACACAAAGCGAAAAAAAATACCAAAAAATTGCAGCACAATAATTGTAAAAAAATGTGATTTAGAAGTTCATGTATAAACAGCAGCCTGTTCATGTCAAGGTTATATAACGGGAAAGAGACAACATTGGTGGTTACTAGTTTTCCAGGAACAGTGCCCCTTATGCCCATAGGCTAAGTCTGCTATTGCTGCTCAGCCCCATTTGAGTTCTACAAACCTTTAACTGCAGAAACTTTACTGAAAATAATTAATTAAAATGAATCGTACAAATAGAAAATGAAAAACTATCAATTATGGGAAGTGCAGCCAAGAAGCTTTAGATGTAAGTTCCTGTTTGTCTCAGTTCATGTCTGTTGTGCTTTGAACTCTGGTTTCAGTAAGGAGCTACACCTGTAGGGTGGGTTTCCGTTTTCTAAATTGTGGTTTTGCATGAACTTTCATACATTTAAGGCAAATACTGTATAATTATAATTTAGACCGTAATACTGATGGTCTAAATAATCTTTTTACATTAATATGTAACATAATAATTTCTGCAATTGGTGAATTTACAACCTCTCAGCTCTCCTAAATCCTGGAAAAGAAGTACTCACGTATGTAACAATTCTTCTTGTAAGTAAATCGTGTTGATATCATATATACATTGTGTGTAAGAAGGTGTTTATATAATAGTAATAAAAAAAAGTCTTGAAATGAACAGCTCCCTTCTCCTTCTTTTGACAAGATGTTGACAGAAGTCGCTTTGATGTAGTTTAAAGTCATGAATTTTCTATCTGTTCTGTTTTTCCCGGGGCTCCATCTATTCAGACATCCTGATCTGTCATTTTGCAACACTTTGTGAAATGCTTGACAGATAACGGTTTTGACAAGTACTGGACATCAGCAGCAATTCAGAATAAGCAGTGTATATTTCTCCAGGTAAAGTGACAAAATGTCTAAAAGCGTAAGAACTAGTGTGCAGCCTTCAATCACGTCTAATATAGAGAAAGACTATTTAAGATTGTAAATTTTTTTCTTTAGTTGTTTGGACTTGAATGCAAAAAATAGTTATATCAAAAATATGAAAGGAAAAATACAGCAACATATTTGATATTTGGAAGTTCTTGTAAATTCACTGGTGAAACCCTGGTTTACATTTTAAATATAAGCCAGGTTCCCGGCTTTTATCATGATTTAGTCATGTGCATTGTTTATAATGTACAGTCTCTTTCTATAATATATTACTTGTTTGCTCCTTGTTTGATTTGCTTGGAATGTTAAACATTTCATATAATTATTTTGCATCTGTATTCACTCAAGAAACAGCTGTTGAAAGTATAGAGATTGCAAAATGGCACAGCCTGAAGATGTTCTTGTTCATTCTGCTAAGTTCCTTTTGATGTGATACCTACTGGCAGGGTTGTGTTTTGAATTCAACTTCTTTGACAGCCATCAGCCCCACTGACCAGTGGTTTCATATTTTGTTCAGAAGAAAAAGAAAAATATTTCCATAATTGAGATTTTTCTTCAGCTACAGGATCGAAGGCCCCTGCCAACAATGATCTAAATCAACACCATGCCAACATGTTCCATAGTCCGAAGGTCAATCAAACATCTGGCCCCACAGTCTTGTTCTTTAAGGTTCAACACTGGGCAGCATCTGTTTATGGATACTTTCTCAACCCCTCTTTGATCACTTTGACAGCAAAAAGAAGCTCATATCACCCTTGATGTGTTAGGATAAATATATCACGACCATGAATCATTGTAAAACTGGTGTTAGATGTTGCCTTTTGTAGTTTTATTTTCATGTAATATTATGGCCAGTGCGCTCAAAGGCAATATATGAATACTGTCTTATAAGGGAAAGAAAAATCTGTGAATGAAGTAGGTAAATTGAAATGTAGAGATGCACTGAGCAAGTTATTGCAATGGGTTCTAACTTATGTAGAACATTTGCTGTTTCAGTATTTGTACTGATGGTCTGTCAATTAAAATAAATACTTGGCTACATGTATTGTTCTAAAGCAGTGTTTCTCAACTCCAGTCCTCAAGGCCCACCAACAGGTCAAGTTTTCAGGATCTCCTCAGTATTGCACAGGTGATATAATTATTGTCAGTGCGTTCTGCACTGGTGATATAATTATTGTCAGTGCGTTCTGCACTGGTGATATAATTATTGTCAATGCTTTCTGCGGGAGATCCTGAAAACTTGACCTGTTGGTGGGTCTTGAGGACTGGAGTTGAGAAACCCTGTTCGAAAGCGAAGAGACTGGAAACGGTATGTGATACCATGAGAACCAAGCTGTCCATTAACACAAATAAGGAGATCATTGCATAACTATAAATCTATGTGTCATGAAGATGGTAATCGATCCTCTGGGTCACTACGAGAGATGACTTGGTCGCTACCCTTGACATGGCTGCTCATGGAAAAAATGAAAGGACGCGTGATACCAGAGGTGCGGGCTGAGATATGGTCAGTGACCAGGCAGTAAATCAGAGCAGATGGCAGGCAAACGTGGTCATGTCACTCACGGAAGGTCAGGGGAGGTGGTAGGCAGAGAATAGTTATGGTCACAAGGAAAGGTCCATGTACAGATAGTGTAAATGTAACAAGGTTAATCACTAGGGAAAGCACACTAATACATTGATGAGGGTAACAGAGGAAGTGACCTAATAAAAAGTCCAGCAACCGCTGACTGCTCAACAGCACACTGGCCCTTTAAATCCACTAGAGTCCGCACGCATGTGCCTTAGGGAGCGGATGCGTGCATGCTGGCCAAAGACAACGAGCTGAAGCGGAGAGGTGAGGGTGAGTAATAAGCAGTCTGGGGGCATCAGTGGTCTGGAGCAGGGACCATGGCCCGTATCGTGATACTCTGGGATCCCTGTCATAAATTTTTATAATTGATATGTTGTGTTATAACAACACTCATTGGACGGGAAAGATTGATATCCATATAAGATCTGTTCAGTTATCTAAATCTACAGCAGCAGAAATAACTTCTGTGAGCTTCTGTCTAGGGAAAGTTATTCCAACTGAGACCAGATGACATAAAAAAAACTTGGATACCACTTGTACACAGCGAACATGAACAAGTATGAGTAGTATTGTCACGATCCGAAGGCAACAGCATGCGCTGAGGTGCCGATCGCTGGTATTCGGGTGTGGATCCACTGTGATCACCACAGGCGAGATGGTATATGGAGATCCAGGCAGCAGAGTCTAAGTGGCCCCCGGTCTTCACTGGAGCCCGCCACAAAGCAGGGCAGACTTTGCTGTGGGGAATCCCCAGGTCGCTACACCTGACGTGGCTACCTGCGGTGACAGCCGAGGTGCAGGACAGGAACTCCAGGCACAGAGGCGGTGGTAGACAGCTACAGCAGGAAAATGTATACAGGAAACAGCAGGAAACCGGACTGGTATAACGGCAGGATACAGAAGGTACTGGACAGGTATAACGGCAGGATTCCAGCAGGAACTAGACATGTATAATGGCAGGATTCAGCAAGGAACTAGACGGGTATAACAGCAGGATACAGCAGGTAAACATATGAGTCCAAGGACAGCAGAAACACATCAGGTACTGAACAGGTACAGGGAAAGCAGAAGATGATAGACAGGTGGTCAGGAGCTCTGATGGACTACAGGAACAAAACCAGGCATCTCAGGGGTTAAGTCCAGAATAGCAGACCTGAGAAGCTGGCAGTAGCTCAGATGGACAACCTCTCAGAAAGAGGTACAACAATAGACCGACAATGGAGCAAAGACAGGAAGTTCCTCTATAGCCAGGGGTCACAGGTCAAGAAGAAGACAAGAGAGGCACAAACCCAATAAAAGGCAGGAAGATGTCGTGCGCACCCTAGGGGAGCAGTGCAGGTACAGGACCCCAGGAAGCAGGAGCAACAGGACAGGCAAGAATACAGCAGAGAACACAGGCTGCCAGGACCCCTGCACAGGGAGCCCCAGCAGAAACATGGCAGGCACGGACACGCTGACGGTCCATAGCAGGGACCGCAGCATGAACCGTGACAAGTATCAATACATGATGAAGACAAAATCTGAAATACCTCAACAAATGAGAACATAATAATCTCTTTAGCTAACCTTCCATGAATCTGCTACTTTTCCAGTTCTTAAAAGTGCAAGACCACTCCAACTGTGGTATTTGTGTGCTACTTTTAATGTGATATAGTAGTAGAGAATATTTAACAAATTACTTGTTCCAATACAAACAAAAAAAGTCATGTGTGGAGGACCATCACATGATGGTCATGCTGATATGAATAGCAGGGATTTTTCTGCTGTTTTGTCTTCACTCTCTTATTACCATATTTTTTGGGACCATAATACGCACCTAGAGAAAAATAGGAAAAAAATCTGAAGCAAAAAGTTAGGGCTGAAATGTCGCTTTTATTGGTATCATTTTGGGCTAGTTTGTGTCTTTTTGATCACTTTTTATTCCAACTTTATTCCAACCTAGGGCAGGGTAGAATAGATGTACATACATGACATCTGCAGAAGCATTTACGTTGGGGTTGGGGGAGTTAGCTGAGGGTGGAGAAGTGCACAGCACCGCTCCTCATTCAGCTAGATGCCACGACCATGATCGCTGAGACGTCTAAAATGTTAACAGCAGGGACAGTGCCAGCTCCATCCCTGCTGTTAGCGGTAGCTCCCTGCTGTAATTTTATCCTTTACACCCCGCCGCCGGCCTCCCACAGCATCGCCCTCTCCAGCCTCCTGCTGGCCTGAGATAGTACATACAGACTATAAGACGCATTCCCATTTCCTCCCAAAATATGGGGGAAATAAGTGCATCTTATAGTCAAAAAAATATGGTACTTTGGGGCAGTTGCATAGCAAATTTTTCAAATCTATTAGGGCAGATTGGCTGACTTTGCTGTACAGCCATGACTCGTCTGAAGTAGGGGTTGAAATCTGTTAGCCTCTTTGTAAAGTTCTTTTATTTTGGCAGCGTAGTGCAGATTATTGTATAAACTCTGTATGATTGTGTGTAGTGGTCTTGTTCGGCATACTTTACCTAGCAGTTCAGTATTTTGATTCTTTATCCCAGCCTTGTGTTCAATCCCTGAAGTTCTTGTTTGTTATCTGGTTATTGCTGCTGTTCTGTTTTTCTACTTCATTCTTGTTTTATTTGTATTTGTGGAAATCCTGTATCTTTTGGTATGCAGGCGTCTTTAGTCTTGTTTCTTGCTCTGTTCAGTCTTGGTTGTGTCCTATAATTCTTCTGTTTGTTTTAGGGTCAGTTGAAGCTTAGACTTTTATCTTTAGGGATATTTTCAGGGACACAAAGGTCAGTAGTATCTTGTGTCCAGGTCAGTGTTATGTAAATCTAGGGAAAAATTCAGATTGTCTAGTTCGTTTCAGTTCTTATTTGTTGCTTATTATCTATTTAACTCTTTTTGTTGTTGCTTATGGTCTTTATCCGGTGTTGTGCCACCATCTGACTTACCATTCTTCAAGTTTCATGATACATTGGTGAATATTTCTCTAAACATTATTTTTGATACATGTTTCCTATTACTGTTTTCAGGTACTTGGTTGGTTAGAATTTGGTTCTACTGAAGTTCAGCAGTTTCTAAGTACTAGTATCATATAATGTGAAATGCTTCAGATCATGAGTTCTTCCTTTTCTTCTTTATACTATGTATTTCCTATCACTCTGATTTAATTTGGTCAGTGTTATTACATGTTTTCTAGAAAAAATTGATATGTTTTTTATGTTAAAGGGTTATGTTGGAGTTTAAAGATTCCATAGAACACTATAAATAGCATTTATATTGAAAGTAAAAGATATTCCACTACCTTCATGTGTTTCTTTTCTTTTGCCCACTCATTTATCTATCATAAGATCCACTTTTTGCAGTGAAACCTTCTGCTTGTAAGAATGTCAGAAGTTCTACAGCATCTCTTGAATTGCATTCCAGGACTTCCCTCCACAGTTACCACTGCTAGACATTGTGCCGACATAAGTGTATAATCTCCCCCAGCTCTGTACTTGCTGCCATGATAATAATTAGGACTCATGAGTCACTGCATAAACTGTACAGAGCTGTAGTGATCATGACCGCAGTACACAACCCACCAGATCTGTACTGCTGTCCTCTGCGCCCATTACTAAGTTCTGTCAGCAGGGTTCAGAGCTAAACAAACAGTTTCTTTTCTCCTGTAATTACACTAATCTAATTATTTCTATTCATTTTCTGCTCAGGTCACACCCACTGCAGGAGGTGTCTCTGAGCTGAGCCTGGCTTTCAAGTGATGACAAAATGTTCACTGAGGCCATGTGATCAATGAACATCAGGTGATTTATAGGGGGTAGGGGCAGACAAGGTTGTTTTTGCCTGGTTTTGCACAGTGGGATATAGTAAATTTTAATAAATATGAATTACAAAGTTTAGTATAATATAGTTGTGAGTTGTGAGTCCTGTAACACAAAAAGTCTTAAGCAAAATGCCTTTAAATTTGAAATAAGTCTTATGTATTTACATTCATGAAAGTGTCTCTTGTTTGCAGACTTTGATAATGATATGCTGAATTCCCTGAAAGTTCTTTACCAAATAAAAAATCATCCATTTTAGTTAACTATCATGTTGTTCCAGGCTTTGTGGTGTTGCTGAGCTCACCAGTTCAGTGTTGGACTGGGGTGCCAAGGGCCCTCAGTTGGAGTTGATTTTAGGGGCCCACCAGTGCAGTTGTTTCGGGGCCCACCAATGGAGTTTATTTTAGGGAGCCATCCTACAGCTACTGTAAATGACTATTCATGCCTCCTATACTCTGCATCCTGCTTTTTTCCTCTTTCTCTGCCTCTCCCAAGAATGCATATGCAGTTAAAAAACATAAAAACATATCCAGGTCTACCATGTTCAGGGACCCACCAGGTGCTTGCCCTGTTTCCCTATGGACCAGTTCGTGTCTGTACAAGTTCCTTTCCTTTTTGAGTTGGTGACTCCTAATATTCTCCTAAAATGTATTTTCTTTATCAGCCTTATATTGGCCTTCTTAACTTGCAGTGACACCTCTTTAGGCCACATGAAGAGTTACTAAATGCAAATTTAACAATTTAAACAAAATCACTGTAGCGGGATGAGGTTAAATTGTTTGTCTATTTTACGTTTAAAGAAAATAATGCCAAGTCATATTTCTATATATGATGAGGAATATATGCTGCTCAGTCTAGCATGTGCATTACAGTCTATAATACATTGCACAAAACAGAACCATTTTGTGTCAAGCTTAGTTCGGAGTAATGTTTTATTTTATACAGGGGTGGAACTTTCAAACATGACCGACCCATACTCTTGATCTCAGAAGTTCGACATGAAAGCTGTCCTCCCCACTGATCCTAGGTGTTATAATTTTTAATACATACTACCAACTTCCCTCCACCCCTTTGCACATGTGAATTTCTCAATGCTGGACTGGCTAAGTTTTTTTTTTTTTTTTTAATTCATAAGTTGTGACTCTTCCCATGACTTACTCTACCTAATCTCCCACTGCCCTTGTTTTTAAAAACTAGGGGCCACATGTATGAAAACTGTCTAGATCTAAAACTC
Source organism: Phyllomedusa bahiana (assembly GCA_025379985.1). NCBI lineage: Eukaryota > Metazoa > Chordata > Amphibia > Anura > Hylidae > Phyllomedusa > Phyllomedusa bahiana. The sequence continues at coordinate 64,969 of JAODAL010001909.1, forward strand.
TTTGTTGCCTCTAGCAACCAATAAGAGCGCCCCTTTCATTTCATATAGTGCTCTGGAAAAATGAGGGGTGCTCTGATTGGTTGCTATGGGCAACAAAGAGTTTTAGACCTAGACAGTCTTCATACATGTGGCCCTTAGTCTATTACATTGCATCTGTTGAAGCAGTCTACATTTTTTTTGCACACAGTATAAAAACTCTACACACGTCACATTTTTAATATAATGGCCCCATCGAAATGCAGTAGCATTTTCAGGATGCATGTACAGTAGTCACTCAACATACAATATTAATTGGCTCTGGGATAACCATTATGGGCGACATGCATGAAATTTGGCTTTAAGACGCCAAATTTCATGCGCATATTAATGACATAGAATGCGCTTGATTTATGAACCCGCTTTACAGCGGGTCATAAATCCAGCGCATTCTAATGCTCGGGCGACCGTTCTGGCTCAGGTGAACCACTTTGAAGGTGGTATACCTGTACCAGCTGTAATGCGCCTAGGAATGCCATGGCGAAGCTATAAATATGTAGCTTCTCTAAGATTCTGGTGCGCACCGCCTCCTGCATGCCCCCTAGATCGGGGACATTACAGAATTCCACAGGCGATATCTAATGCGGCCCGGAGTGGCGTGCAGGAGATTTAAAAATGGATGAACGGGGCTGTGCATGATATCGAGCTGAAAAGACACCAGATATCTGGCGCAGTCCTATTCATATATATCGCCCTATATGTTAATACCATAACTCTATAGAAAAATGGAAATTGATTCTAAAGCCTCAGTGTCATCTAACATAAAACAAAATTAAGTTTACAGGGAAATTAAACAGATGATGAATGCTGATTAATGAAGTCCTTATGTATAACCATTAGAAAGAGCTGCTGAAATTTAGAAATAACTCTGTTTTATGGATAGGACCTTCTGTGCATCATGTACTTTATACACAGTGTACTACAAAAAAAAAGAAATTGGGGCCACTCTCACCTGGTCCTCAAAGGATCTGCTCTAGAAAAATATATGTCAAGCTCACATCTACTTTCTTCTATACGGCAGTGTCAAATTACAATAAGGATCGGACACAACCGGTAACTCCCCAGGTACTGATAAAGTACAAAAAATAGAGGAAACCAGCGTCCATATATGAGCCAATGTTAGGCTAATGTCATTGGAGACTATGGAGATGTGGTAAAATTTAAAACATATAGCCTTTAATTGAAAAAAAAAAAACTTACAAAATTTCAAATGATATAAAGTCCATAGCTCCCAAAGTTGCAACCACCTGGAGATGGGATCCACACTCAAAACAGCATGTTACTGAGTTCGACCGACACGTTTTGATGTTGGCATCTTAGTCATGACTAAGATGCCAACACCCAAAACGCGTTCCCCCCCCCCCCCCCTCTTTCTGGCCTAAAGGGAATCCCCGGATAACATTATGGTCCAGAATATTGTCTTCGGGTTTCCCCAGGACCTTTCTTCGGGCCTGAACCCCTTCCAGTCAATGAGAAAAGACGCTTCCCTCGACCATTTTCATGCCCAGAATTTCCTTTACCGTAAAGACATTGGTGGCGTCAGCCTCAGGAGTGGGAGGAATAACTTTCCGAGAAAAAGATTTAGGATGACCGGCTTCAGAAGAGAGACATGGAAGGAGTTCGGGACCTGCATAGTGGGAGGAAGGCGGAGCTTGTATGCCACTGGGTTTAGGCGCTTTTTGCACATCGGAACGGTCCCCAAAAACCGGGACCAAGCTTATAGCCAGGGATCTTGAGGTGGATATACTTCGCCGACAACCACACCTTGTCACCAGGAGAGAAGATGGGAGAAGGTCTTCGCTTTTTGTCAGCTTGTATCTTAGTACGATTGGAAGCCTGGAGTAGAGATTGGTGTGTCTAATTCCAGATGGCAGTTAAGTTCTGGACCAAATCTTCCACAGCCGGGACCAGAGGGCCAGAGAGGGGGAGGGGGGGGCGGGGGATTTTGCCCGTAGACATTGAAAAAGGGGGGGCCGGGCAGATCGGAGTCAAAACAAAATTTTATGAAAACTTCCCCAAAAGGTAACAGTTCCCCCAGTCGTCGGGACGAGAGAAACAAAGTGCCGCGATGGGTGCCAGTAGGGTTTAAACCCCCCACCGCCGTTGGTTGGGGTGTTAGGCCGAGGAGAAATAATTTTCTTGTAGTGGTTAAGAGGGGGGGCCCAAAAAAACCTAGAAAAAATTGACCCCCGGTCAGAGATATTGGGGGGCAGCCCATGTAGCGAAAAATTGCTAAAAAAAATATGTGGCCAAACGGGGGAGAGGGTAGCCCGGCAGGGGGCGAAATGGGAATCGGGGGAAAGCGATCGTGATCCAGATACGGTTTTCAGGGGAAGGAGGAGGTAAAAATTTCGGAATGGCGGTGGTGCAGGGGGACTGCCGGTTTGGTGGGAAGATTTGGTTGCGGCCACATGAAGTGCACGATCCACAAATTGAACGTCTTTGGCCAGACTGGGCCCCCAATAAAACGGGAGTAAGGAGAAAGGGTTTTTCTTCATCCGGGTTTTCCCACCCACTAAGGCATTATCCCAAGCAGTATTTTTTCCGTAGAGCGGGCACCATATTTCTTGCCGGAGGGTTCGCTGAATTATGGGGGCAGCAGGATTAGCCTTTTGGGAGGGATGATATCCCGGGGTGCGGTTCATCTCTACCACGTAGGGGCGGGGGAGGGGTCGGCTTGACTTTTTTTTCCCCTTGGGGGAAGGAATCAGAAAATTAAATTGGAAAAGAATAGGGGCCCATCGTTGGGGGTTTAGCCGGGCCGTCTGGGATAGAGGGGTTTTGTGGTCGGTGTAAATATTGACCGGGTTTTGAGCCCCCCCCAGGGCTAGCCTTTCCCCTCAGGGTAGCTTGATGGGTAATTCCGGTCTCCGATAGCGAAATTTTTCAGAAAGGGAAAAAGGGTTTTGAAAAAAAAACCACATGTGGGGTCTTGCCTTTGGGCCCCCTTTGAGAAAGTACGCCCGGCTCCACCGAGGGGATGACTTAAAAAAGGATTTTTCGTGTCAGCCGTGTGATTACCGGGGGGTAGGCAACGAGAGTTCAGTTGAGGAAAGTTTCTTCCGCCTGGCGGCCATAACTTCGGTTCACCTTTTTTTGGTTTTTAAAGCCCCTATAGGAGACCTATGAGGGGGAAAATGCGGGGGACAAAAATGTCTATAAGTTTGGCGAAGCCCAGGAATTTTGTATGGTCAGAGGCCCAGGGGGCGTGGCACTGCAAGACGGCAAAACAATTTAGCAGGTCCCTCTGGGCCTTGTCCGAAATAATTTTTAGCGAGGGAAGGAAGGCTTTGCTGAGGAACAGCATTTTTCGAAATTGGATAGAGGCGGGGTTGGCCCCCAAAAGCCGGCCCGTCGTACTGGCTTACGGGGGGATTTTGGTTGGGGGAGAAAATTGGAATATGTCCCGATAGACAACGAAAAAGGGAAACAGGAGGGGTTTGGGAAAAATGTCGTTGTGAATCTGGAAAATCTGGAACGTTTCAGAGACCCAAAGGGGATCACTAGGTACCGAAGTGCCCTCGGGGTGGGTTTAAAACAGCTTCCCCTTGTCCCCCTCCGTATAGAAAGGATTATAAGCCCCCCAATCCAATTTTGAAAATATTCTCCCCAACGTTTAAAAATCCTAATCAAAAAAAATAAAAATCAAAAATTATTTTTTACCCCAAAAACAAACATCTTTTAACCTCTTTTTTTTTTAAAAAATCCCCCCCAAAAATTTCCAATAAACCCTTTAATTTTTTTTTTTTTCCCATAATTTTTCCCCTACTAACTCCCCTAAAAATTCCCAATCAATACATCTAAAATCTTTTTAACTTCTTTCAAAACCTTCCAAATTTGTATAAGGGAAACTTCGAAAGAAGCCGGGGGCCCGGGCTTTTCCCTCCGAACAAATGACATCCTTCCCCAACTAATTCCCCTTTTTCCCAGTTTAGCACATCCAATGAGAAGAAGGAAAACGAGGGGAACCACTAAAAACACCATTTTCTTTTATTAACCCTACCTGAAGGGGGAAACTCAGTATGGTAGGGATATCCCGGGGATTCCAACAAAGATCCCCAATTTCTCCCACCCAAAATTATGCTAACACCCCAGGTCCAAAAAAAATTTCCGGAAACCCAATCCAAAACTTATTTTAAATTACCAAACCATTCCCCCAATATTTTTTGGGGGGAGGGGTGTAACCCAGGGAGTTGCCACAAAAATAATTCCTTTCCATCAAACCAACCCTTTAAAAAATGTTAGGGCCCCCGGTAGAGATATAAAGGTTTTCCTTTAATCTCTTTAATTCCTCGGGCCTCTCTATCCATTCATGGCCTTTCCAGGCTTGAAAGGCAACGACTTGTTGGGTGGGGTTTCATGTTTGGGGTCTCCTCACGTTCTCCCCGAAAGGATATAATATTTTCCCCAAGGTTGTTTTAAAAAAGCGGGTTGGACGAGGTTTTTTGCTGGGGGGTTTTGCTGGGAAAATGCGATGTTGTTGTGCTAGGGGGAAAATTGTGGTGTCACCCGGGGTTCCCTTTTGAGGGGTTTTTGTTTGGTGGTTGCAAAGGGGGCAGGTTTTTAAAAGAACCGTGAAAATCCTTGGTTTAGTCAGCTGTGACCCGGTCGCTCGGTTTAGAGAGGGGTTGCCCAGGCCAGGGTTTTCAGAGAGGGGACAAAAAGAAAAACCCCCTTGGGCCTTTCCGACGGGAAATGACCCGCCTAAGTTAGTGGAGGGGCATGGGTGTGAAGCCCTGCAGGGGTTTGGGTCCCTCAAACCTTTTTTGGATGGAAACGGGGTTGGGACCGACAGAAAAACCCCGGGCGGCTGCCGGGAGGGACCACCGCAGCCGACCCGCTGTGCGAGTGGTGGGAGCTGTGCATATAGTAACAGCTGGTTAAGTGCTTTCGTTGCTGCTTATTGCTTCGATGCTGGGCCACGTGGTGGTGATGTTGGGGAGCCCGTAGAGGCACCTTGGGGGATCCATGGGGATCTTCTGTCCGGGTGGAGGGGTGGACCTCTGGGGCCCGCAAGCGATGGCGTAAGCCACCCAGGGAGTGGAATTAGTTAAATCCCGGTTTTCCCAGAGCCGCCCCAAGCGGGAGGACTTGCTGAGGGGGGGGGTTACCCGGGCGTAGCCTGAGGACTTTCTTGCGGAGGCAGCCGAGGTGTAGTTTTGGTACAAAAACGGAAGGGGCTCGTAGTCTGAGCAGGGAGAAGGGAGGACAGGGGCTATGGTTTTGTGGTCGTGGAAGGCAGGAATGTCGGGAGGCAGAAAATTGTGGTCAAGGGACATGGGAAACGGTACGGTACACGGTAAAAACAGAACAAGGCTTCAGGAACGTTATCTATAGGCAAAGGGCAAAAGATCCCGGGGGGTAACCAGAAGAGGGAGGCCCTTTAAAAAGGGGGACGCGGAATAAACCAATTACCCCTCGCTGGCCCCTTTTAAAAGTAAAAACCCGTGGCCGCGGCGCCTGGGAGCGGGGGCGTGCGCGCGTGACGAGGCTGAAAAGGAGCGTGGGGGTAAGTAAACCCGGGGGGCAGACGGGGGAAAAGGGCGTGCAAACCCACATGGGGGTGCGGTGCGCCAGGCGGGCAGGATGCGCCTGCAAACCCCGGGACAGCTGGGTTTTCTCATTTTTTTGCTTTAAAGGATTGCCACCCCCGGGACATGTAAAAAAGGGAGTAAGGGGAAAGTAATACCCCCACGTAATGTAGAGAGGGGGTTTTGGAAAAATCACTGCTGCTCTACACTAAAAGGGGTTTTTTCAAGTAATGTATAGGTCTGAAATTGGTTGGTATTTAAAGTCAATCACATGGGCCGCAGATCAGCAGTGTCTGGGACATTGTATGGTGAGTTGATTTCAAGATACAATTTTCAACTAAAGACTACAGTAAGCTGAGGCCATTGTAACTTGAGGGACCACTGTAATATGAAAAATATATTTATTTGCATTAGGATCCTAAAACACTGATGCGCTTGTAAATTTCAAGAAGTTATTTACTGTAGAATTTAACTTTTCGCAGTTTTTGGCATGACGTTAACTTGTTCTTCTGCGAGTAACTTGGTAAAAGTGAACATGTTTAATTCATTTAATTGTTGAATGGTCCAAAAAAACATTGCTCACATAATATAAACTTCACCCAGGCTAACAGTTGTGAACATTGACAGGTATTGCTTCTGCTTATTTAGGTTTTGAAGGAGACAAACCTTTAGGGGTTCTGTATATCCTGACTGGAACTCAGAAATGTTTAAATCTTACAATCGACTTTTCCAATCCTTGTGAGCTGTTTTGACGTGTTCATAATAATTTTTTTTTGTTTTGCATTTGTCTCAATAAATTGACATTTATAAACCTAGGCATTGCCTACTTCTACATTGTCACTGCTTGTAATCTTTTGATTTGAAGTATTCTGCCAGTAAATATTTTTTTTTCTTTCTTCTGGGAAATCAAATTGAGCTTTAAATCAACTACATTTACTGAATGTCCATGCCAGGATTTCGAAACAAACACATTTATGTCTGACAACTTACATTCTTTTAGGCCTAGAGCAGACACTTTTGCTTTGCCAGTCAGTCACATTTACCAGTGAATGTTGAACTTTTGTGTATTGGTAATTCTGGCATGCGACAGCACAGGGACTCTCTTGAGTACTCAATTAAAACTTTCCTGGTTGCAGAAAATGTTAAAAAATGGCAATCACATACACTCTGGGCTGGAAAGAAATATAAACCAGAAGAAAAAAAAATCACTTAAAATGCAAACTACCATTCAGATGAGTTATTATGATGAAGAATCGTATAATTTTCTGGGCCGACTTGGATTATTGTTAATCCCATAAAGGAGATTACTATTCTTCTAAATCCCAATGCAGACATTGGCTAAGCAGAACACTTGTACTCATGTTAAGTAATATTTTTTGTGTAAATCATCCATCATGTAATGTTATGGTATAGAAACTACTGTTGAATGTCAGCTATATTAAACATTTTACATTTTTGTACTATTTTTGAATTTTATTTTCTAAAATGGTTAATTTCCATATGTCAAATAAGGATGAAGGGGGATGGGGGTTAAAATACATTTTCAGTGTGTTAGACATATTTATTTCATTATGTGGCAGATGGTAGGATAAAAAAGTTATCTTGCTAGAAGACACAAGTGTCAAAATTATTTTTGCTCCTTTTAAATCTTCTTATAGAGCATATTTGTCATGTATCAGTGTTTGAGACACTGACCCCAAATGCACCAACTAATGCATAGTGAGTGTAATATGATTCCAGTGTAACTTGACAGGGACTTTTTTCTGGTGATTAGATTTATCTTCTCATGCTGTACATAGTACTCCATGAATATGTGATCAACATAGTTTCTTTATGAGAAGCATTATTTGACTAAAAACAGTAGTATGAAGCATTAAAGGGGATGTATCGCTTCTTCAGTTCGTGTGTTTCAAGTATTTTCAATTTCTCAGCTCTATAAACCCAGGGGCGTTTCTTCCCCTCCCAGCTGGGTGTTTCTTAACTGAAGGGTGATGACATCATCCCCCACCCTCTCTGTCTGAGTCCACATCTCACTGTTCCTCTCCCCGCAGTCTTATTTTATAAGAGCTGTTTAAATACCACATACCAGCATTCAATCTAGACAGTCTTCTATGAACTCAGTCTTCTATAATCTCTTCTCCTCTCTCAGCTGGAGGTTTGTTACAGTTTAATCCAGTGTTCCTATGAACGGCACAGATCTCCCTTCTATGCAGGAGAGTTAGGCACCATAGCACAATTTTGCTGTTTTCTGATTGTAGAATCAGCTGCAGTGTGTTTCCGCTGGGTGTACAGAGTGAAATTGCTACAGCCCATTAATCTGAGTGAGAGAAGCTGAGTCGAGGCACATTTCTGCTGTTTTCTGAGTGTAGAAACCCTGCAGTGTTATTGTGTTTCTTCTGGCTGTGCAGAGTGAAATTCCTGTTGGTCCCATACTCTGAGTGAGAGAGACAGGAATGCGCGCTCCCGTGAATCCGACCGGGGACCTGACAGAATGTAAATTAGTAGAACCATCAGCCAATGACCGGACAGGAGGAGGAATCCGACCGTCACTGGGGAACAGTGTTTACAGAAACAGATAAGGGATCCTGTGATAACAAGACAGCTTTGCTAATGACATCCAATTGCAAATTTGTTTGTTTTCACTGTCCCCTTCTTCTGAAGGCCATTTAATGAAATGATACAACCCCTTTAAGTCCATTTACTAGGCTACTCAATGCTGACTGGTGTTGCTCCAATGCTGTCTACTGCCATGAGTCCTGAAGGTCCATGAAGATGGTGCCTTATCCTAAGTTTTACGCTCAGTGCTATTCACAGCTAACTTCATGCTCCCACTTTCTTTTTAGGTTGTGGGTGGTTTTACAGCAGCTCCATTACTTGCTGAGCCTGTTAGAAGGAGATTAGTGATGGAGGGGTTTAAACAGCAGGACACAAGGCTACAGAGCTCTAAAGTGTTAACGTATGTCAGTAAAAAGGATAAACAAGCTCCTGTGCTGTTAATAAGACACAATAGGGAGTCGGCATACTACCAGGGCTACTAGAGCAGAGAGAGATGGTTGGTAACCTAGGAAACCTTCTATAAACAAGTAGAAATAAAAACTGCTCTAAATCTGATAGCAAGCAAAAATCAGGACAGCAATGTATTTGGTGGTAATCTTTAGTTTTGCCTATATGTTTAAAGCTAATCAATGTGATTTAAATATCACTTTAAAAAAATGAAGCTAAACACTGAAGTGTACTTTTCATGACATTTAACACCCTGTGCATTTTTTTCTTGTCGCTTCCTTGGGGTGAACCTCTCACACTGTAAGGGTATGTTCACATGGGCATTTCACGGCGTATTTGCGCTCTAATACGAGTGAGATGCGCGCCGAAATTATGGTAATCCATAGTTCTATTAGAGCGACTCCCACATCACCCGGCGTAATTGCGGCCATACTGTATGCGCCTCAGTTACACCATGTGAACATAGCCTAAGCCAAATACGCTAATAATAACACACAATTTTGCAAATAAATACACATTGTTCAGTGTATTTATATTTTCCTTACTATATGAGAGATCTCTCATGATTTCTTATAGGCAAAGCATTATTGTCAGTAATCTAGCTCTATTTGGAGCTCTACTTGTTAGTGTGGTAGCTGATTGCTACTAGCTGGAAATGCACTTGTTCTCAGCTATAGAGAATATTGTTAACTTGAAGTTTTTTTTTTTGGTCTCCATGGTCTAGTTTTGATAATCATTGACCTACTGGATATAGATGAATCTGCGTAGGCACCTTAATTAGTCTTCGGCTAAGTAGCCCCAAACACAGCAAGCTGCAATACAAAATGTGTTCTGACACCTTTTTATGGGTCCCCACAGCAAAATGAGATGGGGTTCCACTAACAAATGGCAAGAAACTAAAACAGCAGCACAGCTAACAATAAAGGTATAAATAATACTGCTATAGATCAGGGAACCCACATCGTAGTTGTGGAGAGCAGAAAGTAGAAAAGGAAACCATGTTCTTGTATCTGAGCAGGCCCCCTCAACCTCTGAATCCCATAGCAGTTGCCATAGGTGTAACTTTAGGGGAGTACAGAGGGGACTGGTCACCCCCACTTTTTCTGGGTGTGGGACGGTCCCCCCCACTTTTTAGCCACGTCAATAAAAAATAATCCATATGAAAGCATGAAAATACGGTAAGTGGGGAGTGCAGAGTACAGAGGAAGAAGTTCACCCTTTGCCTCCTATATTGCTGTGCATCTTGGGGGGACAGAGTAGGCAGCAGCCTCAAGTGTCAGTGCAGACTGAGAGCAGCGCTGATGGGTAGAGCAGGAGTTAGCAGGGGCTGCTTCACCAATCGGAACATTCCTCACAGTCCAGCACAGTCTGTATCTGGGGCTGTATCTTTCCCTCCCATTGTATACCATTTCCCCTATGCTCAGCCCTCATCAGAGAAAAAGAAAAGCTACTGCCGAATGCCAACTGCACCAGATTACAGGAGACAAGTAAGGATGGGGCAAGGCTAGGCGTTGTGTGTGCATGTGAGTAGAGTATGTACTGTATATGTGAGATGTATATATACTGTACAGCCATATCACGTCTTCCCTGAAAATGAAAGTGAATGGGGCCGGCCTCGTCGCATTTTAGAACTACAGACTGGCCAGCGCGTACTTCTAAAACACCCGGCATATAGCAGAGCGCACAGTATGCCCCGCTATACGCCGTGTGAGCATACCTTATGGGTACGTTGACACACAAGATATAATTGCTGATTCTGGGGCGGATCAGTGCTAGATATGCCTCAGAACCGGCGCCCAATCTGGCAGGAAACTGATTTACATTATACCCTATGTAGAATAAGTGTCGTCATTTAGAGGACACTGATTTTACTCAAGTATTTTCAGCATGTACTGTCAGCGCCTACAAAGAATTCTTCAAGGTGTTTTATGCACTAACAGCACTAATAAATAGGAGGGAGAAATCTGCCTCAGGCAGTCTGGGTTGTTTGCTGTCGGAATTCTACATTTGCAAGTGCCGAATTTCCAACAAGCAAATGACACTGTCAGTGCTGAAAAAACGTCATGTGAGCCCACCCTAAGCGTATAGTGTGTCTGTGTTCAATATACGTATATATATACACACACACAATTTCAGGGGTACCTTCTCTAATGTAATCTCTGGGTACAGTGTGTAATGTAGTAATCTCTGGGGTACAGTGGGTAATGTAGTAATCTCTGGGGTACAGTGGGTAATGTAGTAATCTGGGGTACAGTGGGTAATGTAGTAATCTCTGGGCTACATTGTGTAATGTAATCTCTGGGGCACTGTGGGTAATGTAGTAATCTCAGGGATACAGTGTAATGTAATCTGGGGTACAGTGTATAATGTAGTCTCATGTATGGTGTATAATGTAATCGCTGGGGTACAGTGTGATGTAATCGCTGGGGTACAGTGTGATGTAATCGCTGGGGTACAGTGTGATGTAATCGCTGGGGTACAGTGTGTTGTAATCTCTGGGGTATGGTGTGATGTAATCTCTGGGGTGCAGTGAGTAATGTAATTCATTTCCAGGGTTCAGTGTGTAATATAATACATTTTGGGGTACAGTGAATTATATTATTTCTTGAGTACAATGTGCAATTCATTTCTAAGGTGCAGTTAGTAATATCATTTCTATGTCTACCATGTATAATATAATAAATTTCTGGGGCACAGTGAGTCATTTCTGGTGTATGGTATGCAATAAAATAATTTTTGGGGTGACACAAGTGATTCCCAGGGGTACAGTGAGATTGGGTTCTTTTATATTCCTCATTCTGTTGTGTGTATTACAAATTTAATGGAGTAGTGATGGGGAGATAGATGGGGGTTAAGCGAAATTTGCTGCATTGCACAACATTTTTTATTTCGATCTGGAGGGAGAAATATTATAGATGGGCTGGTTTGGTTTCATTGCCAGGGCTGCTTTTTAGTCCCAGCCCGGTTCTAAACTTCAGTAATTAGAGAACCACTTATAAACTTACTGATTGCACCAAAAGTGTTTGCCATAAGGACCCCGCCTGGACCTGCTGGGGGAGCTCACAGCGCTCCCTCAGACCTAATAGCTGGGTTAGAGGGGCGTTTCACTGCAGGGAGAGGAGGGGAAGTGAAAGGGAAGGCGAGTAAAGGAGGGAGCGATAGGAAGATAGGGGATGAGTGGGAACATTGGTCCCCCCACTTTTTGAACCAAAGTTACACCCCTGGCAGTTGGTATGACTAATGTCTTTAGTTTCTCTTATTCAGAAATGTTACAGATATTGGACTGTTATAAAGTGTTTTTATGTATAACATGCAAGATTTATACAATTTCTTTGTATTTATTTATTTAAATAGAGAGTTTTGGTTGACAAAAAAATAGTGCCCCAAACACCAAGTGCCCTCTAAAAAAATAAAATACCACATACAAAGTGAACATTAGGTATATTACCATATCATATGGTCCCAATATACAATGCTACATACTGTGCTTTTTATGATAACCTATAATTACTACAGACATCAATTAACGCAAAGAAAAAGTGGTAAACAGCAATAATGCACACAAAATAAACAAACATCATACATAGTTAATATCAAATAAATATATACTTTTCACTTGGTCAGAATTTGAAAAGAATCATATAAAAGGGAAATTTCATGCATGTCGCCCTATGTCACTAAAGAGCTTTATAGGCAGCTGGTGCTGGCTGTCAATTACAGCTGACAACCGCCATCAGCAGCGATCGGTATCTGCTCTGATCTCTCCTGTTTTAATGCTTAGGCCATGTTCACACGGCTTAATGGGCTGTATTTCGGTCCGTAATTACGTGCCGAAGTGCGCAAATTACGGGCTGAAAATGTCCCAGTCATTACGGTAATTCACAGTTCTCATAGAGAACTATGCATTACGTCTCCTCTACTTGCTCGGCGAATCCGCCGGGCGGGGAGATAAGTGACATGTGAATTACCAGCGGCGTATACGCGCCGGTGGTAATGCAAGTCTATGGGCCGGCGCAGTTAAGCCGTGTGAACATAGCCTTAGATGCGGCAGAATTCGTGGCCACAGTGTTTGAATGAATGAGGAACGGTGCACAGATCGCAGGTTGCTATTGCAGATCGAAGCCTAATAAAAGCAGGAAGTAATAGGAATGCCATCTTTGTACACTTGGGTATGCAAGCGATCGCACTGTCTAGTGGTCAAGTGCCTTAGGGGGTCTACATAAATAAAATGATATATCCCATAAAGGGAAAACCATAGAAGTCACATGTATCTTAAGGTAGTACCAGTAAAAAACAAACTTCAGCCTGCAAAAACAAGCCCTCACTCAGGTCCATTGCTGTAAAAAAAAAAAAAAAAAAAAAGTAAGTAGGTCGCGGAAAATGGGGCTACAGCACAAATGTAAAAACTAGAGAATGTTTTTAGTTAGTTATTTTGAATTTTTATCTGGCTCTTGTGAAAATATACCTGTTATCCTGCAGTGATTAACTCCTGAATCACATATCTTATACATCTATTTATTATGCAAGATGAAGATATATCAATAACTTTGAAGGTTTACGTCTCTACCAGTTTGTAGTCTAGAAACACTCACAATTATTACTACTATGCTAACACAGATTACACATTGATCTCCATACCAAAAACAGAGGTAGAGATTTTGAAGGCCATTCAATCATCATCTTCTGTGTTGTAAAACTTCTTAAAGGGCTTTTCCAGCTTCATAAAAATGTTGAAATGAACCGAATATGGGTTATCCTCTCAAAGAAAACTTGTCATGCTAAACATGCAATCTGATGTGCCAGCAGCATGTTCTAGAGTGGTAGAAGATGAATAGATAGATATATAGTGAGACATGTATGAAGGGAGGTGCGTCGAAGTGAATAGTAGAGTCTCATTTTCAGTGTATAATGCGCCTGATGTATTAAAGTGTTTTTTGTGTGTTCATAAGTGGTGTGTAAAGTTCGACACACCTCGTCTATGTCTTAGGCGCATTACAGAACTTAGACACATAAGTAATGCTCCTAACATGTATTAAGGTTATAAACCGGCTGGAAGTAAGAGAAAAATCATTAGAATAACATGTCAGTGAATAGAAACTATGGTACTGATCCTGCTTGGAGGACCACAGGTCCCAGAAAGACCTGTGCTGTGCTGGCTCTTGCTCTATGTAGAATAAAGGGTGAGAGCAGCAAAAACAAATTTCAAATTTAATGTAGTAAAAATTTTAAAAATAAAAATCTGAACATCATCATCAGTGGGTTTTTTAATGTAAAATTAGTTTTAGATTCTATTAATTTTAAATACATTTTATAGGAGATATTTTTATATTTTTGGGATAGTAGTATATATTTTATATTAATTTATATGATCATATTTTTCATTACATTTTATACAGTTTAATAATTATAAAAACCTTCTTTTAATTATTGTACTGCTGTAAGTTGAGAAATATTGGACATTTTTTTCGTTAACAGCAAATCTAGTTCCATTACGACTCCTCAAGCTCAGGCAGACCACATTAAAATAGGTCTGCCTGTCCGAGCAGTAAAGCGCTTAGTTTTGCCAAACCACATTCATAGAAGTGTCTAATATTACGAGTGTGGTGCGACACGCCCCCAAAACGCCCCATCATGTTAGGCGCATTAGAAAGTGTCAAGTCTTACAAACAATCCGCCTAACACATTCATTAGGTGCACTAGACATCGTAGACTGCTCAGTTAGGTGCATTGTACGCCAGAAAAGGGTGAAAATCCCGATCATAAATGCTGCCCATAGTTTTGTTTTAAAATACTCATTGGAACTTTTATTTTGTTTATTTAAATCTCTGCTTATTCTTTTCATAGGAGTCCAGTGGGCGGTCCTAATCAATGATTGACAATCATCTCTGTATGCATACAGGGAAGGCTGTATACCATTGAGTGAGACAATCGTAGTGAAAAAGCAGGGATTTCAGTCAATAAGTTACAAGATATACTCTCACAGATCTATCAATCTATTTGGCTCTTCCTGCTCTGTAACATGCTGCCTGTGGATTAGAAAGCCCTTTTATAGTGACTAGTTCATTTTAAACTTGCAGCCACTTTTTCTTTTAAGCATGCAGGACATTGTTTTTTTCATTTTTGCCTACCTCGTTCTGATATCTATAATCTATAACTATTTGGACATTTTTGTTATTTTTTCTTTTTGTTCGATTTTATTTCTAGATATTTAGGGTGACATGTATGATTTTTGGTGCCTAGGCGACAATTTTATTGTGCACAATAGTAGTGTAGAATGCACTTGAATCTATGAACCTGTTCTACTGCGGGTCATAAATCGGGCACATTCTAGTGAAAAAGAGACAGTTCTGGCTCAGGTAAACCACTTTTAAAATGGTTACCTGTTCCAGCAATGTGCCTGGATTAGCCGCATTATACTGCTGTCTGAGCATGTGAAATTCAAAGTTATGTCTTTGAATTTTAAATCCATCAAAATCTGGCTGCAAAATAGACCTCAATAGAAAATCCGAGCTGTAGTCTTTCTGATGGTCAGATTTCAAAGCCGCCATTTATTCAAAAAACTTGGAACATGTTCAATAATCTGTCGGTTTCACTCGGAAAATGGCAGATTATTATATTATTTCATTCAATGGGAAATTCAAAAACCATTCCCAGATACTGAGGGTAAAAACAGCACAGAAAACGGAATGTAAAACACTGCTCAGATTCTAATTCAGAATCCAACCACTATTTGTACATTGCTGTGTGGATGTTGCCTTAGGCATCTATTCAGACAGGCTTAAGGTCTTAATAGTTACAGGATCTCTCTGAGGACATTTATTAGGCCCTGGTCTGTCTTTAATAAACTGGCACCATCCCATTGATGACGCTGCATTCAAAGGAGTTAGACAGACCGTATTGGAGTGCAGTGCGGGCAGCACACATGAACATCTTTTTTGATCAGGAAACGGGTGAAAATTATAATGTTGCTTTCAACTGGCACAGACCACTTCAGATCCACACAGCACAATACAATGCAATGGGTGCATGCCACCAGAAAATGTTTTTATTTATTACATTAATTTGTATAGCGCTGTACAGATATTTTCATCACTCACTTTGGTTCCTGTCCTCATTGGGGCTCACTATCTGAATTCCAGATTA
Source organism: Phyllomedusa bahiana (assembly GCA_025379985.1). Taxonomy (NCBI): domain Eukaryota; kingdom Metazoa; phylum Chordata; class Amphibia; order Anura; family Hylidae; genus Phyllomedusa; species Phyllomedusa bahiana. The sequence goes on from JAODAL010001909.1 coordinate 80,682, forward strand.
ACCCATTGGGCGGATGAGTACATCCTAATGCTGGTAAGATGCACTGTAGCAGCCGCGGGGTAGTAGCTGCTAATTGCAGCTAACACGTAGCAGTTACAGCGCAAGATGGTGTCGGCACCATCCCATGCTGTTTAACCTCTTAGACGCCACGGCAAGGATGGCTGTTTTATCTAAATCAATGGGAAACGGTGCCGCGCACCATTTCTCCCTTCGATCGGGATGGCCGCGTCAAAACCGCGGGCTCCCAATTTGGCTTCCATTGCCACCATATTTTCTGTTATAATACTTCCTGCCCCAGGCAGGAAGTAGTGAAACCGTCATCTTGGTAAACCCTAATGCATTGGGTTACAATGCATTAGGCTGTATAAACGATCGCACTCCCGAGTGGGGAAGTACCCTAGAGGGACTCAAAGTTAAAGTTAAAGTTAAAAATAAAAAAAATTTAAAGTTCAAATCACGCCCCCTTTTGCCATTTTACATATAAATAAAATATGTACACCTATTTGGTATCACCGTGTCCGAAAAATTCCGATCTATTAAAATATAACATCATTTATCCCATATGCTGAACACCGTAGAAGAAAAAAAATTCAAAATGCCAAAATCATGTTTTTTTTGGTCATTTCACGTCCCATAAAATCTGGAATAAATTTAATGAAAAAAGTCCCATGTATTCCAAACTGGTAGCAATAAAAAGTACAAAATGTAATTGGTTGCAGAAAATGGCGCTGCCACCCAAATTTCAAAACTAGAAAATGTTTGGATTTTTTTTTAAGGTACCAAAACATAACGAAAACCATACATGTTTGGTATTGGCGGATGCATATCAACTTGTAGAATACAGATAACACATCATGTTTACTGAAGAATGAACACAATAAAAAAAACAACTCCTGCAAACATGGTGCAAGTACTTTTTTTCACATTTTGCCCCACTTGGAATTTCTCTGCGTTTTCCCAGTATATTCTATGGTACGGTGAATGACACCAATAGAAATTACATCTTGTCCCACAAAACCAAACCCCTTATTTGTCTATGTAGATGAAAAAATAAACAACTTATGACTCTGGGAAGGCGGGGAGGGAAAAACGAACGTGAAAGAAAAAAGACCTCGGCATTAAGATGTTTGTGGAGTGTGGGGAAAGTCACACTCCACATGTGAATGATAAAAATTCCCCTACACTTCTCTGAAATATGCTAGTACAATGTCAGCAATTGGAAAGCAAATAATTTATTTCACGAAAAGTATTTTTCATTTTATTACTACTTTTTTCCCCCAACTTTTAATACAAATTGTTAAAGATTATGTAAAATATGAGTGATTTCTCAGATGAGCTCCACATGATGGCTTTGCGTTTCCTTTGATGTGACCTAATTTATAATTAGCTCCTTTTAGTTGTATTGATGGCTCATTTAGGTTGTTGATGTGTCATCTTACACAGTGTGCTACGTATGCATCACTTGGAAAAATTGTATGCTTAGGCATTTGTTGATAAATCTTCGGTAATATAGCTTTACTGATTTATGAGAATCTCTCTTTTTATGGAAAATACATGAAATGGTACTTTCCTGTGGGAGGCAGAGATTGATGCTGTGACATGGTGTTTTACGGTGTTGAGCTTATCAGTTTTGAGTTAACCATATCTGATGCAAACGATGACCCTTCCGTCTCCATGATTTGAGTCCACAGACTCTGAGCATTAAGTTAATTTTCCCCTGGATTTCTGAGCTGCGTCCTCCTTACCCCGCGGAAACACTGTGAAGTATACAGGTTTTGACCGAATGACAGAGCATAGAGGGTGAAATCATATGCATAAAATTAGAATATGACAAAAAAGCCTATCTAAATATCTGTCACAATTTTACCTTTTGTTCAAACCAACAACCAGTAATGAGCCCATTGCTGAAGCTTGGTAGCCAAATGGAAAATGGAGGAGAAATAACTTTGATGAGCTGTGACTTGTGATGTTTTATTCTTCAGTTGGATTTTTTACTACATATATCAATGATATTATTTTTTTGTGCTTTTTGTATATATCAGATTGTTGTGTTTTGATTATAAAATCCCATTGAATAAAAAAGCATTCTATTATATATTATTCTATTTTGGGGAAAAAAAATCATAAAGCTCTGACACCTAGATGTTTATCAGAATCAGAGGTTCATTCAAGAACAATACATGCTTCACATTAGGACTTTGTTGGTTTTTGCAAGTTATGATATTCCATGGGCAACGAAGAGTTAACTTAATGCCATCAATTTCTGTTCAGTACATGATAGTGGTAAGCTGGTGATCTCCTGATCTTTGATTACATCCTGGCTAGTAAATATCTTGTGATTAATCAAAATGGCTTGTTCTGCATGTAGTGTAAGTCACCTTCACAGATGGGATGTATTCTGTTTGAATATTTGTATTAATCCTGTCTAAAATAGACATGCTCTGTGTTACTGACTTTAAATCGGATTGTACCAGCTAAACAGCTGTAATAAGAGAAAAAAAGGAATTTCAGCTTCCAAATATGACAGAAGACCTACATACAGAAACATGTCATTTATATTGCTGTGCTTCACGTGGGTTCATTAATTTGCACAAGACTTCAGAATGGTGCATATAGTAAGAAAAACCTGTGTACAGTGCTGTATGAGCTCGATCCCCTAATAAGGATACACTTTTTAGAATCCCAATTATCTAAATCCATTATAATTGCCTTATCATGACATGCAGTTTCCTTTGACATACTTAAAGCTTGGCTGCCAGGAGCACAGGCTGTGATGAGGCTTGAAAACACAAATATCACAGTTAAAAAAGGTTGCATGGTATTCTGTGTCAATTTTCCTGAATCTTTGTGATTTAAAAAAGGTAAAGCAAATCAAATAGTTTGGATTAGATTGCAAAATATATATATAACATGCTATTTTGTATATTTTTTAGGCATCTATTGTATTAAAACCTGGAGGCTTCAACATTCTTAAAATGAATTTAAAAATATAGACACAATTATAAAATAATAGTAATAATACTCAATAAAATCATTTGTGTCTTTTAGGAAAGAAGGAGAACCCCCTTTGGAAAATGGATGGATCCCATTTTTAGGTTTGGCTTTTAAGTTTAGAAAAAATCCTTTAAAATTCCTGGTCTCTCAGCAAGAGAAACATGGAGACATCTTTACAGTCTGCCTTGCAGGTAAGAAATATTATTTGTATGACATTAGATGTAAATTTAAATTTATGTCGGCATAGATATATCTTACCATGAATATACTGTATACAACAGATTCACTTTAGAAAGATATTTCTAAAATACAGCGGAAAAGCATGAGATATATGTACAACTTAAAATGTGATTACATGGTATTTAGTTTTAATAGGTTATAAGTTGAAATTCTAAATTTGATATTCAAATATTGATCATTTAATTTGTAACTTAAATCACAATTACAATAGTTTTTAGTGTACACATTTGTATAAACTATAGAAAAAGATCTGTTTAAATTTCTGAAATATTGCACATTTTAAGTTTTATTTTAAAAATGGTTGAAGTGAAATTAATGCTAATATTCATTTTTGTATTCAAATTTGTGTTTTTAATTCATTTTAGGATCTCAAATGCTTTTATAGTAAAACATATAGGTTTTAGATATATTGCGTATTAGAAAGTCCACTTTTGTCGAGTGGATTAAAAAAGGTCAAAAGACATTTTAAGATGAAGCAAATACCACAGAACATAGTTTACTCCTATTTCTTGAGTAGTTTCCTTGTTCTGATGCTGGTTCTGTCAACAATTTTGATCAATAGATATTGTTTTAATTATCAATCTCCAAAGTAGTTCATTTGGAAAATGTAGAGCGATGCATAGAGGTCTTGGCATCATCCCACACCGGTGATACGATTTTGCTGATTGTACTTTCCAATGGGATGAACAAATGATTGTCATTGCTAGAAGTCTCAAGGGACATGGATGTCATCTTAATAAAGAAATTAGAAAGCACATCTTTCCATGAGAAACAATGTAAATTCCTGACCTGTCGTAGAAAATAGTTCTCTAATTGGTTTTGTGTGGTGGTGCAGCAGAATCATTTTCCCCAGACGTCATCCCCACGAAGCACTACTGTACATCATTGTCAACCGTTCACTGAAATCTTCCTAATAAGAGACCGATTACGTAAATTTGATAGGCCTAAAAGAACGAGCGAGGTATAGTGTGTGATAGTATCTCCAGAGACATTATTTTGTATAAGGATCAAGAGAAAGTAGACAGCTCTCTAAATATCTTCGGGGATCTTACAGAGTCTTGCATCTTGTCGTTTGTAGAAATGACACAGCGCATATGGGTTTTTTGGAATGAAGTATTTCAGCTTACATTAGCTTGGATGACTCTTTCCTAGTAATGGTCGTCCATAGATAGACCTCTGTGGAAGGCCAGCACGGTACCTGGGAAGCGTTTAATCCTACCAGTCTGCAAGCATTTTTAACCCTAATTGATGTTTTTGCAACAAATGAAGCAGAAAGTTATTGTGTGTGTTTCCCTTTGGTTGCATCTTCACACAGCAGGGTGAAAAATAAGGACTACAGTTACACATGATCCTTTTGTGACTAGTTTAAGCTCTAGAATGTTGTTTGACAAATATAGTACACAATAAATATGATTATTATGCAATTTTACAAGCACAAACATAAAGATTCCAATTTCCATAAAAAAGTTATAATAAATACAGATTAGGTATTCATACCAAAATATATATATATAAAAGAAAAAAAATCTTAAAAGTAAACCATGTCATTTCAGACATTATATGAGAATTTTGTTTTAAAATACCTTTTGGGTTGAAGTTTGACTATATTGTAATTTACCATACAGCTCAATACAAATTTCAATACAAAAATCTGTATCAGACAGACCTAGGACATGCCCCCCCAAAGACAGATTGACAGTGGTCCAACTGCTTGTATAAAGTAATAAAAGTTGCCAATTCACTTTTGTTTTCTGTTAGATTCATTTGCCTTTTTTGGAGGAAAGTTAATAGCTAACCAAGCAATACTTGTTGGCACGGAGTGACATCTAAATAATAATCATTATGTGGAATTGCTTTGACTGATCATATTAAGTGTTTCTCAGAAACACATGCTAGGCCAATCAGCTGTCAATATGTAGGAAAAGCTGCTGAATTATATTTTTTAACTTGGTAAATTCAGGAGAAAAACCCTTTAATGCTCTATGATGTATACATCACTCATTGAGCCAGCTCTATATGCAGTGGGTGGCGGCTTTTAAAAATGTAGCCGCCGCAGAGAAGTAACAGACAGGGTGTAATAGAAGTAAATGAAATGCCAAAATAGTGCAGTACGTTAGTACTGCAGCTTATAAAGCAAGCATTCAAGTGATCACATGTCCAAGTCCCCTGAACCAGCAAAAGTAAACTAAACTAAAGGCTAGTGTATAAAAAGCTTAAAAAGTACTAAATATTCATAAATAACCCATTTATCATAAAAAGCAACCCTACTCGGTATCACTTCATCTCTAAAAGTCCGATCTAATACATTATCATCTTATTTATTGCGTGCGGTAAATGCCATAAAAAATACTCAACACCGGAATTGTGTTTTTTACACATCCCGCCTCCACAAAAAATAAAATAGATAAAGATCAAAAAGTCAGATACACTCCAAATTGGTGTAAAAAAAAAATGAACGATCACACAGCTCTGCCAGAAGAAAAATAAATCTGTGATCTCAGGAAATGGCAATCAAAGCAAATTTCTTTTTTTCATGCTTTTTTTGGGGGGGTTTTAAGTAGTAAAACATAATGAAAACTATATAATTTTGGTTTGCATATAATTATGCTGACCTGCAGAATACAGATAATGTAATTTGTACTGAACAGCGAACTCATAAAAACAGAACCACTGCAAAAATGCCGCAATTGTGTTTTTTTTCATATTCTAATACACGAATCTGAAAATATCTGCTTAACTTAAAGGGACTGTCTCGCCATCCTTTTTAACAGAGACACAGCCAGCTTCAGACTCACACTTCCAGTGGCTGGTTCTACAGTGATTGGCATATCAGCATTGCTGCACCTAGTGGATAATGTTAGAGGGGCATTAGTGCTGGAGGTTTCTAAGCAACAGTGCACACGCTACAGAGCTCCAAAGGCTTAAAGTTTGTCAGTAATGAAACAACCTCAGTCTTTGAGATAACAAACAGCAGGTAGTGACATCACCATCACGGCCACTGCTGCTAGAGCCTGTAAGAGCACTACAAGGGAGGTGGTCAGTAACCTAGGAAACTTGTGTATATGAGTAGGTGATAAGATCTGCTCTAAGTTTAAAGGGAAGCAAAATGAGAGCAGCAATATATCTGGTACTAATCTTTAGTTATCTTCGCCAACATGTTTAAAGTAAAAATATCCCTTTAAGGGGTTAAGAAATATATATGCCAATTTTCTAAGTACAAGGATGAATTAAAACCAGAATTTAAACCAGGATTACACAAGGATTGCTACAGGTAACGACAACTTTTCCTTTCCGCTTACACTAACAACCTCACAGCCTGCCACAGTCACTCACCACGCTTTTCCTGTCTTCTATCATCTCAACCTCCATATTCCTGAAACTGATTGCCTATCCCCATACTCCTCTTCTGGGCAATGAGCTCTTTATCTCCCCCTGCATTATGCCCTCCCATCTGTCTGCTGCCACCAACTTATTTCCCACTATCAGTGCCTTCCTCACCAAACAGACCCAACCAACTTACTGTCTATCTTACCCCCACCTATTAACCCTCTCTCTGCTCCTCCTAGCTGCTGGGGACATATCCCCAAACCCAGGGTCCCTCAGCACATTCCCACTATTGTATCTCCAACTAACAGACCTGTTTCTAACCCTGCAAACTTATTCTCTTGAGCCCTCCTTCTCCTCTTTCTCTCTCTGGAGCTCTCTGGAAGACACGGTCTGTATGCAACAAACTCTCCTCCATACATGACGTCTCTTATAGCACGTAACTTATCATTCCTTGGTCGAACGGAAACCTGTCTGACGCCCTCTGACAGTCTCTCCTGCCGTGCTCTTCTTTGGTGGCCTCCACTTTACCCACGCTCCCCGCCCTGGCAACAAGCATGGCGAGGTGTTGGCCCTCTCCTGTCAGACACCTGTTCCTTTGCCCCCACTACCTTCTTTCAATCTCCCCTCCAGGTGCACTCTGTCCGCATCTACTCTCCCTCCAATCTCCACGTGGCAGTCATCTACCGACCGCCAGGCCCTGCCACCGCCTTCCTTGACCACTTCGCCTCTTGGCTTCTACACTTTCTTTCCACTGATATCCCCACTATCATAATGGGTGACTTTAACCTCCCCATCGACACACCCCACTCTGCTGCCAGCAAACTCCTCTCACTCTCATTTTGCTTTGGCCTCTCCCAGTGGACCTCTGGAACCACTCATAAAGATGGACACACGCTGGACCTAGTCTTCACCTGCCTCTGCCCCCTATCTGACTTCTCAAACTCTCCACACCCTATATCTGACCACAACCTGATTACCGTCACCACACTCTCCACCCCACCTGCTCCTCCTGTCTCACATCTAGTACACCACAGCAGGAACCTACAAAACCTTTCCCCCCGCACTCTCTCTGACTAACTTGCACCTCTCTCTACCATATCCTCATTTGATGACCCTGACACAGCCACTGCTTTCTACAACCACACAATCTCCTCCACACTCGATTTGGTCGCCCCTCTCGCACACAACAAAACCCGCAAAACTAACAGACAACCCTGGCACACAGACTTCACTAAACAGCTGAGGCGAGCTTCCAGAATTGCGGAACGCCGCTGGAAGAAAACCAGCTCCGCCGACGACTTCACCACTTACAAACAATCACTACACACATTTAAGTCTGCACTCGCCTCAGCCAAACAGATTACTTCACCAATCTCATATCCTCTCTGTCTCACAACCCCTGACAACTATTCAACACCTTCAACTCTTCATCCACCAGCACCTCCTCCCCATCTCTCCTTTCACCAGACGACCTTGCCACCACTTTTCTAAACAAGCCCACCCTCATCAGAGAAAGCTGCACCGCCCTGTCCCCTTCGCCCACATTCATGCCTGCACAGTCCCCACCGCCAGCCCTGCTGCCTTCACCTTGCACTTCCCCCCCTAACTTGCTTCCCCACTGTCACTCATGACAAGGTCTCCTCTCTACTCTATAAATCTAAATTCACTACTTGTAACCTTGATCCACTGCCATCCCACCTCATCCCTGACCTTAGTGCTGTTATCATCCCAGCCCTCCACCTTTTCAACCTATCGCTAACCTCTGGTATCTTCCCTTCCTCCTTTTAAGCATGCCACCATCACTCTCATCCTAAAGAAACCATCTCTTGACCCCTCATCTCTGTCCAACTCTTGCCCCATCTCACTGCTTCCATTTACTTCTAAACTCTTCGAACAACACGTTTATTCTCTGTCCTCCAACTTTTTTCTTGACCCACTGCAATCTGGTTTCCAATCCCATCACTGTACTTAAACCGCCGTAACCAAGGTCACTAATGACCTATTAACTGCTAAAGCAGTGTTTCTCAACTCCAGTCCTCAAGACCCACTAACAGGTCAAGTTTTCAGGATTTCCTCAGTATTGCACAGGTGATATGATTGTCAGTAGCATTCTGCACAGGTGATATCATTATGGTCAGTGCATTCAGTGGGAGATCCTGAAAACATGACCTGTTGGTGGGTCTTGAGGACTGGAGTTGAGAAACAAAATTTCGCTTAAAAACCCCCCCCCCCACCCCCCATGAATCATTCCCTTTTTTCTTAACTTTTTCCCTTTTCCTTTTTACCCCTGTTTTACCATTTCCCCCCCTGCTACAAAACCTCTCCTCCCTCGGCATCCCCAGACTCAACCCTTTTCCTGGATCTCCTCATAACCCCACTGATCGGTTTATTCAGTTTTTCTCACTCTCCCCCTTTCCAAAATCCTCCCCCTCGACTTCCCCCTGTTGGTGTCCCCCAGGGGTCAGTTTTCCCCGGGCCCTTACTCTTTTCTGTTTCACTCTTGGTCGGGTCACTCAATTTAAAAAATCACACGGCTTTTTAATAAACCCAACCTTGTATCTGATGAAACCCAAGTTTTTAAAAATCCCGGGCCCAAAACATCAACTCTCTACGGGCCGGGAAACCCGATTGGGGCATCTTCAAAACCCCCTTTTCCTTTCCCCTCTCCTAAAACTTAATGTTGGGGGAAAACTGAATTCATCCCTCTTTTCCACCGTCCCCAAATCCATCCCTCCCCCCCTGATTTCTACATTTTCAGTCAACGGGTCCCACCTCCACCATTCCACAAATTTCCCTGCAAAAACCCAACCCCCCTTCCGCTTTTTTCTTTTAAAACCAACACCCCAAAAACTCACCTCTTTCGTGCTTGCCCCCCCACCTAAAAAAAATTTTCCCCCGAATCCGTTTTATTTTTCCTCAACCCTTTACTACAAAAATGCGGTCCAAAGCCCCCGTTTATCTCCCCCCCCCGAATACTGGGAAAAAACCCTTTTTGTGGCCTCCCCTCTAGAAAATTTTTCTTTCCCCCTTCCAAACCTTCCCCCAAACCTTCCCGCGCCCGTCTTATCCACCTCTCTCCTCACTACTCCCCCTGCCTCCCCCCCTCCCACCAACCCCTTTACGGGGGTTTTCCCCAAATTTCCCAGCCCAATTCACTTCAAGTTTCTAAAACATACCACAAAGCTCTCAATAACCTCTAAACATCCTGCCTTAAAACTCCAGATATCCCCCCAGCAATCTCCGCTCCTCACAGGCCGTCTTTTTCTGCTCTCCTCTTAACAGCTCCTCACACAACCGCTTCCAAAGGGCTTTTCCCGTGGGTTCCCCCAAAACTTTGGGAAATCACTGCCCCAACAATTTAAAATCTCTTCACTTTCACCAGCTTCAAAAACAACCCGAAAACCCAACTTTTCCCCCGGGTTTCCTTTTTAAAACCAAAAGTACCCCCGCTTTTCACTACACCCTTTCCCCAAACATGCCCGCCCCCCCCCTTCTGTCTTCTTTTTTCCCCTTTTTTTAAAACCCTTTTTAAATTGTAAAGCCTTCCGGGGAATTTTTTTCCTTAAATTTGGGGTGACATTTGGATGTCACCAATGCTATTTGGCATTTTTTAATTTTTTTGTCTTTTGGAAAAAGCCCCCCCCTCTTTTGGGTGGGTTTAATTTTTAGGAAAAACCCTTTTTGGGAAAAAGGGGGACCTGGGGTTTTGGGGCCCCAAAATTGGCCCCTTTTAAAATTAATAATTTAATTTTTTTTTAATTTTAATTTTTTTTAAAAAATAATTTAATTTTATTTTTTCAGTTCCCTTTTTAAAATTAATTGCAAGGGGAAATTTAAAAGGGTGTAGGGGGGGTTTTTATAGTGGCCCCCCCCCCTGTAATAAAATTTCCTTTTTTTTTGGGGGGGGGCCGAGGGGGGGGGAATTTTTTTTTGGGGGAGGGGAATTTTGTCTTGGTTTTTTCTCAATTTTTCCCACAGTCTGTTGTTTTCCTTCCCTCCCGCAGGTTCTCTGTAAATGCTTAGGAAACTATTTATTAACTAAACCGTTTGTCTATAATAAAATGATAAAGGGGGGACATTTTCGGTTTTTAATGTTAAATGAATACTTTAATCTTTCACCATAAAATGGGTAGTTTATGCAATTTTGCTTTGTGCATATTTTTTTGTTTAAACAATTTTAAAACAAACCTTTTAAACTTAAAATTTCCCCCTTTAAATCTCTCGGCAGAGTGTTTTAAAAGGGAGAAGAAAATGAGCCCGATTTTATAATTTCAAATTTTTGGGAAAAGATTAGAAAAACAAGTTTAAAAAATTCACTTTTGGGGCCTCCCAAACCCTTTTTGTGCTGAAGAGTCCAGGGCCCCCCTTAACCCCAAAAATTTGGGGGAAACTTTTCCCTTTTAAAAAGGCCTTTTCCCTTTCAGTGACAGCTTCATTACTGATTAGGAAACCCCCCCTTAGACTCTTAAGCCTAGAAAAGAGCAGGATGGGAAAAAAACTAAAAATTTGTCTGAATTTTTTCGTCTTATGCTAGTCTAAATATTTTCTCACAACACTTTACATTAAATCAATCAGACCAGCTTATTCTGCTCTATAAGATGAAGATGGAGATCCCAAAAGAAATTTTTTTGTGGCGGGCGGGTTTCTTTTAAAAACCCTACCAAAATTGGGAGGGCCCTTTTCTTAATTTTTCCCGGCGCTTAAATTTTTTATAATTCCCCGCCTTTCCCAAAACCCAAAAACTTCTCCCAAATTTTTTTTCCTTTCATAAGGGGAAATAAGAGCGCTTGCTTTTTTGTCGGAAACAAAAATTTCTTTTTTGAGGTCCATTGACTACTGCTTTTAATTTTGGGGTTTAAAAACCTTCAAAAAATTCGATAATGGGTGGAACATGTTTTAAAAAAAATGCAAAAAACCTCAAACCCCTTTTTTGCGGGGGGGGTTTAAAATTTTTTATTTTAAAAGTCCACTCTTTTTTGGGATAAAATTTTGTGTTTACTTTAATTTTATAGGTCAATATGATTTGCAGAGGGCGGGGTCCGGTTTTAGTACCCCCTAAAAAAAAAAAAACAACCTTTTTTTCTTTTTTTTTTTAAATTTTTTCTAAAAGGGCAAAAAAATTTTCAAAAAGTGACCAAAATAACCCCTTTTTTTTTGGGCTTTGGGGAAAATTATGTGAAAATTTTATTTTTTGGGGGGCCCCAATATAGTTTTTTTAAAGGTACATTTTGGACTCAATACTTGATCACTTTTTATTCTAATTTTTTTGGGAAGTGAAATGACTACTGTGATTCGGTATATAAGCTTCTCATTCATTATCTATTAAACCCTGCCTATGGTGGGGGGTTTATTAGGGGATAAAATCATCCTGGCAAATACAGAAAAACCTACCCTTCAGACTGCCCCCGCAACCCCCTCCAAGGGACCACCCCATTTCTCATTCATTTAGATGCTTTTTGGGGCCCCCATTCCCGCATTTGTTTTTGGTTTTCTAGCCTGTTTTTTGAAGGAACAATCCAGGCAAAATTTATACCATCATGACTAACGCACAGCTCAAAGGAGGAATTCAAAGTTTTAGGGTAAGAGAGGGCCAAAAAAAAAAAACATGCTGAAAGTGTTTTGGGAAAATGGGGAACTCTGACCCAAAACCCTTTTCCCTGGGTTTTACTATTGTAAAAAAAAAAGAAAAATCACCCCTTTTTTTTGGTTATGTTTTTCAAAAATTCCCAAACCCTTTTGGGGTTCCCCAAAGGGTTCGTTAAAAATTTTCCCCTTGCTGCCTAACCCGGTTTGATCAATCCAAAAAATTAAAAAAAGAAAACAAACTGTAAAACCCGCCCTTTGGGGGCCCAGAAAGGGAGCAAGGAAAAACATCTGATTGGGGCCCCCTTTGGAAAGGGAAGCCGGGAAACTGCTTTTTCCCAAATGCCCTGTGCATTTTTCGGAGAGGCAAAAAATTTAAGCCTGAGTGGGAAAAGGATGTACCCGTCCCTGTAAGAAGGGAAAGGGTGTTTCCCCAGAAACAACTCCCAAAAGGGGCCCCCCCAAAAATTTTAAATTTACTGGTTTGGAATTTAACCCCCCCCCCGTCCAACAAATGCTTTTTTGATAGCAAAAACAGGGAAGTAAGATAAAGGGAAAAAACCGTATATTTCTCAAAGGTATAAGCCGAAACCCCCGGTTTAAAAAGCCGAAAGGGACCTACTTTTGGGCCCTAAAAAAAAAGGGGGAAAGCTTATTTTACCAGTTTTAAAAAACCCTAGGGTGGAAAATTTCAAGGGGTTTTACTTGGTAAATTAATTTAAAATTTTTCAAAAAAGGAAAAAAATTCCCAAAATAAAAATTAAAATGGGCAGGTTTTCAGGAGCTTTAATTTTCCCCAAGGCGGATATAGGGCAGGTTAAGGGAGGTTTTAAAGGTTCCCCACCAATTTGGCCCGGTTTTAAAGGGTGGGAAAAAGGGGGGCCCTAAAAATAAAACCCCCAAAAGGAGGTTTTGGGAGGTTTAAAGGAGTATATAAAAAGGGAGGGTTTTAAGGGAAGGGAAGGTCCCTTGGGGAGGGTTTTAGGCAAATTTTAGGCAGGGATAGTTCCCCATAGACCGCTCTAGGACAGGTATAACCCCTACAGGGTTTTGGGCAGAGTTTAAAAAAAAAAAAACCCAAAAACTTTACCCAACCCATCCTCCCCCCGCTCTTCCCGCCTCCCGGGCTCTCTGCTCCCGTCCCTTTTCGGGAAAAGAGCGCGTGAAGTCCCCTCAAGTGCCAGGCAACATGGATGACAGGGAAAAAATTCCTTTTGCCGGGATTCCCAACCCCGCCACGAGTTTGGGGGCCCCCCGGAAATTCCACCAAGCGGGCAGGGCACTCGCTCTCTGCTTCGGCCCGTTTTAACCCCCTTCACCCGTTTTGCGCCTCCGGAAAAGGGGGTTTGCAAACAGGGAAAAAGATTGCCGCCCGTGCCCGGAAAAGCCCGTCAGCTGTTTCCGGGATTCAGGTTTTTAAGCCTCCCTGAAGGGAGCACTATACCGGGGAAACGGAAATCAGGATATAAGCCGAGGACGGAAATTTTTCAGCCCCCCATTTTTTTGTGCTGAAAAAAGGGGGTTTTTTTTACTCGAAGATTTTAAAGGGTAACCGTTTTTTTGGGTCCCCAAACCAAAAAAATAGGAGGGTCACCCAAAGATTAAAAATATAAGGGTTTTCTTTTTATTAAATAAAGCATTAAATAAAAAACAGCAATGAAACGGGGTTATCTTTTTAAAAACAAAATTTTTTTTCCGGGGTTTTACAACCTTTTTTTTTCCCCTTTTTTTTTTTAAAGGGAAAAAAGGCAAAACTTTTTTATTAGAAAATCAAGCATTTGTTTTATTTAGTATTAGCTTTGTTTTTAAAATTAAAAAAACCCCGAAAAAATTTTAATCTTTGGGTGATCCTTTTTTTTTTTTTTTCTTATGGAAGGGTTTTGGGCTAGTAAAAACTGTTTTATTTTCTACTTTTCTGATGTTTTGTCTATAGTTTTTTATTATGGATTTTGGGAAATATTTTCCCCGTTTAGTTTTTGGGGGCCCTTTTGGGGGGCCCCAAAGGGGAGTCATTGTAAAAAGTCTGCTTATAAGAAACCCTGTCTGTTGCCCTAACACAAACTTGTTCATACTTTCCCAAATATTTTCATTTTAGCATACAGGAAAATTTTTAAGTGTAAAATAAGTGTAAAAAAATTAAATAATCCTTGATAGTAAAAAAAAAATGGGTGACAAAAAAATTTGCCCGGAAAAAATTTAAAAAATAAATATTTAATTAAAAAATTATTGTGCATACTAAACACTTAAAAATACCCCAAAATTAGGGATCCAAAAAATCCCTAATAAACTGGTTTTACCCTAATTTTAAAAATTTTTAAAGTTTATTTAGTTGGGGGGAAACCTTAAAGGTGTTAAAAAAAAAAATCCCGAAAAAACCATCTTTTTTCTTTTTAACACAGTGGCAAATATTTTTTTTTCTAAAAATTTTCACCCGGGAATTTTAAAAATGTGTTCCTCAAAAAATACAACCCCCCAAAAATAATCTTCAAACCCCCATAAAATAAGGCCTCCCCTACCCGCCCGGGGTCATGGAAAAATAAAACAATTTTGACTTCTGAATATAAAAACGACAAAAAATGGGAAAAAATTAGTTTGGGCATTCAAAGACCTTTTTCAGCCCTGGGTAAATTTAAAAGGGGGGTTTAAAACACAAATTGAAAACTTGCTTTCCAAATTCTATACACACCATTTTGGGAAAAGTGCCCTTTGGGGGGCCCCATCAAAATTTTTGGGGAATTTTCTATTTAAAATTTTGGGCATTTTTATTTGGGTCATTGTTTATTGGAAAAAAAAAGATAAAGAAATAAAATTGGTTTAAACCACATTGCTTCCTGCTCCAAAATGGGTTTTAAAGGCCCAAAGTCCCAATGGGAGCGAAAAAAATTATTTAATTTTAAAAACAATAGTTTGTTAAAAATTTTAATAATCTGGGGATTGTACACAAAAAACCCCCGAACAAAATTGTTGGCACCCCCTTTCCCTTTTAAAGAAGGAAAAACCCACAAGGTTCCCCTAAAGTAACTTTAACCCGGGCCCAAAATAATAATAAAAATTTTTTATTAAAGAAAACCCAAAATTGGCCCTTTTTAATTTTGGTTGAAAGTTTGGCCCCTGGACCCCAAAAAAGAATTAAAACCCCCTTTTAACCCTTTTGTTTTGCAACCCAAACCCTTTTTAGGGTTTCTTTTAATGCAAAAACAAAACAATTTCTGTGACTCTCATTTGACTTCTTCCAAACCGGTACACAGTTTTTTTACTCCCAAACCGTTAAAGAGCAAAACCCGCTTTTAGCCCGTATTTAGGTTTTTAAAGGAAAGGGAAATTTTCCAAACTGCCCTTTTTTGTTCCCCTTTCCCCAGATGTTTTTTTGGGTTTTGGTTTTTTGATCATTAAACCCCATTTGAAGCCACTTTACCCAAACGTCCCCAAAGATATGTCTTACCCCCTTTTTGGATTTTGTTTTTTCTGTCTGCTTTGGGTCATTATCCTGTTGAAGGACCTATGACTGAGACCAAGCTTTTCTCAACCCGGGCAAGCCCTTTTTTACTCCAAAATGCCTTTTTATAGTTTTTGAAAATTTTCCTTCTGGGGCCCCCACCCCTGGAATTCCGAGACACCCCTTTCCCCTGTGTGCCAGGAAAGCAGCCCCAAAAGCGCCCCAAAACCCGGCAACCCAAGCCCCTCCCCCTTTTCCTAGTTGGTTTTTACAAAATTTAAAATTTTTTTTCTTTGGATGGGTGAAATCACAGGTCTGGGGAATAGTTTCGAGCGAACCGGTCGGAAAAATTGTTTTCCCCCCCAGACGAATTTTAAAGTTTTTGTTTCCCAAAACGAACCGAACCTAATTTTTTACCGCAAGTTCAGTGAATCTTAAGCATCCAGGAAAAGGAGCAATCCTTTAATCTCTTAAAATGTCATCTTTATTCATCTAAAATGGTAAAAAAAACAGCATTTCAAATATCAAAAAAAAATAACACCACAAAAACCCCCCCATTAAAGTTGGGGAGCATGATGGAAGAAAATTTGTCCCAGGTACCATTCACGAGTGCTATTCCCGTAGAAAAGGTTTCTTTTGTGTCTGCATAACAACCGAAAAGGGGGCCCAAAGGGCCACCCTGCCCCCCCTAATTTTCAGTGGCTGTTTTGGGTTTGGGTGCAATGCTTTGACTCTCCGCTGGGACGAGAGAGAGACCTGTTGCTGTTCTGGGATGGAGAGAGAGACCCCTAGTGCTGTGCTGGGGGGAGAATTAGACACCTGATGCTGTGCTGGGGGGAGAAAGAACACCCAATGCTTTTTGGGACAGAGGAAAAAGACACCCGATAAATGTGGCCCGTGAACGGAGGGGAAAAACCTTTTTTTCTCTGCTGGGAGGGGAAAAAAGAAAACCTATGCTGTGCTTTGGGGGAAAAAGAGAAGACAAACCCGATGTTGTGTAGGGATGGAGAGAGAGAGATATCTGATGCTGTTCTAGGAAGGAGAGAGACACATGATGCTGTGCTGGGATGGAGAGAGAGACACATGATGCTGTGCTGGGATGGAGAGAGAGACACTTGATGCTGTGCTGGGATGGAGAGAGAGACACATGATGCTGTGCCGGGGTGGAGAGAGAGACACATGATGCTGTGCTGGTGTCTCTCTCGCTGTGCTGAGATGGAGAGACACCTGATGCTGTGCTGGTGTCTCTCTCGCTGTGCTGAGATGGAGAGACACCTGATGCTGTGCTGGGACAGCGAGAGAGAGAGACCAGATGCTGTGCTGGGGCAGGGAGAGAGAGACCCCCGATGCTGTGCTGGGACAGCGAGAGAGGGACACCTGACGCTGTGCTGGGACAGCGAGAGAGAGAGAGGGACACCTGACGCTGTGCTGGGACAGCGAGAGAGAGAGAGAGAGAGGGACACCTGACGCTGTGCTGGGACAGCGAGAGAGAGAGAGAGAGGGACACCTGCCGCTGTGCTTGGAGAGCGTGCGAGAGAGAGAGAGGGCCCCCTGTCTCTGTGCTGGGACAGCGAGAGAGAGAGAGCGAGGGACACCTGACGCTGTGCTGGGACAGCGAGAGAGAGAGAGAGAGGGACACCTGACGCTGTGCTGGACAGCGAGAGAGAGAGAGAGAGGGACACCTGACGCTGTGCTGGGACAGCGAGAGAGAGAGAGAGAGACACCTGACGCTGTGCTGGGACGAGGAGAGAGAGACACCTGACGCTGTGCTGGGACAGCGAGAGAGAGAGAGAGAGACACCTGACGCCGTGCTGGGACAGCGAGAGAGAGACACCTAATGCCGTGCTGAGGCGAGACACAGACACTCCTAATGCAGTGCAGGGACGGAGAGAGAGACACCAGATGCTGTGCTGCTGGGGGGGGAGAGAGAGACCCGATGCTGTGCCGGAGGGCGACCGACACCAGATGCTGTGCAAGAGAGACTTGCAGTCCCATGTGGGGAAATTTAGTAGGCAGCCCCATTTAAAACAAGTGTGCAGTCCCATGTAAAACACAACTAAACTGCGCAGGTCTATATAGCACACAACTTTTCTGCGAGAGAAAATGTGCAGATCCCATGTAAAACACTTACAAACAAAACTATACACTTATAAAGTGTATAGTTTTGTAGGAGTGTCCTTTAACTGTTCAGCACAGTCCTATGTAAAACCGTCATAGGCATACCATCGGATTTTCATTGGTTTCACTATTTTGAATCCGCCAAAAATCCGACGGTACACTGTGCTGGATAGATAGCAATGAAAAACCTGTGCTGTAGTCTATACAGCACAGGTTTTTTTTTCATTGCATTTAAAATCCGGCGGAATATGCAACATGTTGCATATTTTGTGGGATTCTGGCGGATTACCAATGGATTCCTGTACATTCAATTGTACGAGCAGACAGCAAATCCGAAAACCTGCGGCAGCTTTTGCGCTAATCTGCAGCAAAAACCATGGTCCTGGCACGGTCCAGCAATGTCAAAATGCCGTTGTACTTTGGACTGCCTTAGTCTAGGACAGCTGAAAACCTCCCCCTTCCACCAGCTCACACGGAATGAATCATCAGGAGTGTGCACACAGTGTGGGGGCTTATCTGCAGAGAGTGAAGATACTCCTTGCTGGGAGGAGAAACACACCCCTCCATTTCAATAGCTCTGCTTGGCAACCAGCAGAAAAGGTTGCCAAATGCTGTAGCGAGACAACCCCTTTAATATTGAAACATGATGGAATACGTGTTCCCAGCCGGAAAATCCAAAAGGCCTCTCGATTGAGAAGCTTCATACGATGGTCTATACCTCTAAATGGCTTTACAACCGTTTCTAATCCCAGCAGAATGAACTTGTGAAAAATAGTTACAGACCATGGAAATTCTAAAAGAGACTGGTTTTGCAGAATCAAATGTCATCTAATATGTTATTTGTGGGGACTAGTTGTACAGCTGACATATATTGTAATTTGCACAGGGTAGAGGGAACCACATAAATTACATATTTGGAATTACAGTTAATAAAACTGGCAATTGTAAATACCTTGTTAGAAATGGAAGTACAAGTTTTAGTTTGAGCTGCAAATTTACACACAGTGCAGATATGATGACCACACCCGAAAAAAAAACAAAAAACTTTTTTTCTATAAACCAAGTGGCTGAACTACTGTTGGAAGAGAATAAACTGGGTGACCGCATCAACCCCAAAGATGAGGCACGTTTGGGAACAAACCTAACGCCATCATTAATGGTATTTTCTATATTGTCTCATAATATTGGGCACTATAAGATGTAGAGAAGGTAATAGAATGTTGCCTTTTGTTTTTTCACAATCCTTCTTTAACGCCAATAATTTATTGGGGGACACAGCACCATGGGTATAGGCCTTGCCTTCGGAGGCGGACACTAGGCGGATCAAACGTGTTAGCCCTGCACCGACTGCCTATATCCCTCCAGCTGACGCCAGGCTGATCAGTTTTCAGCCTAGTGTCTTGTTTTTGTTTTTTTTTCTTTTTCCTTTGCAGGAAGGTGATTGAGCACCCGGCTCTCACCTGGAGGAAGGTGATTGAGCACCCGGCTCTCACCTGGAGGAAGGTGATTGAGCACCCGGCTCTCACCCGGAGGAAGGTGATTGAGCACCCGGCTCTCACCCGGAGGAAGGTGATTGAGCACCCGGCTCTCACCCGGAGGAAGGTGATTGAGCACCCGGCTCTCACCCGGAGGAAGGTGATTGAGCACCCGGCTTCTCACCTGGAGGAAGGTGATTGAGCACCCGGCTCTCACCTGGAGGAAGGTGATTGAGCACCCGGCTCTCACCTGGAGGAAGGTGATTGAGCACCCGGCTCTCACCTGGAGGAAGGTGATTGAGCACCCGGCTCTCACCTGGAGGAAGGGGATGGGGCGCCCGGCTCTCACCTGGAGGAAGGTGATTGAGCACCCGTCTTCCACCTGAGGAAGTGATTGAGAAACCCGGCTCTCACCTGGAGGAAAGTGATTGAGCACCCGGCTCTCACCTGGAGGAAGGTGATTGAGCCACCCTGCTCTCCCCTGGATGAAGGTCATTGAGCACCCGGCTCTCACCTGGAGGAAGGTGATTGAGCACACGGCTCTCACCTGGAGGAAGGTGATTGAGCGCCCGGCTCTCACCCGCTGGAAGGTGATTGAGCGCCCGGCTCTCACCCGCTGGAAGGTGATTGAGCGCCCGCCTCTCACCCGCTGGAAGGTATGACGCCCTGCTCTCACCCGCTGGAAGGTGATTGAGCGCCCGGCCTCACCCCTGGAAGGTGATTGAGCGCCCGGCTCTCACCCGCTGGAAGGTGATTGAGCACCCGGCTCTCACCCGCTGGAAGGTGATTGAGCACCCGGCTCTCACCCGCTGGAAGGTGATTGAGCACCCGGCTCTCACCCGCTGGAAGGTGATTGAGCACCCGGCTCTCACCCGCTGGAAGGTGATCGAGCCCCTGGCTCTCACCTATCAGGGGGGCCGTCAACGCGTAGTTGTACCGTGACGCTGTCCCCCCTGAGGGCGTCAGGAAACCAGTCAGTTCTTTAGCTGGCTGGCCTTCCTCCCCGCCGCTCACCCGTCCCCACCTGCCGCCTCCGCGGCCTTTTATGGATTCCGGTAGCCTCACCTCTGGGTGCATGGTACCGAAGGGGTGATGCCGCGACGCCGAAGACATCGGATTGGTGAGTACCCCGACCTCCTCCGTTTTGGGGGTGGTCGGGGATTTCTTCCTTTTAATACGTTTTGGGTGGCCACAGGATTCCGTTTTCCTGTGGCCTCTCAGTGTTGCCCTATTTCCCCAGGTATTGGGGGGCTTCCCGGGGCAGGAGTGCGTTCCCTCCCCTTGGCCAGTGCCGACACTGGGCAGCGGACACGCTAGTCCGCTGCGGCAGCGTCCGCTTAGGGGTTTGGCCCCAGCGGCGGTTTTCTCTACCGTGCGGGGGGTCCCAGTGATGGGGGGGGGCATATTTCCCCCCATGTTATAGCTGCCTTAAGGCAGCAGGACAGGTTGCCATGCGGCATTGACGTTTTGACAACCATGCGGTGCATGGCATTACTGCCGCTGTACCACGTGTTGTGAGTCTGGCGCTGGCTGCTGGGGGTGAGATGGGCCTCTCAGGGGTTGCTGGTACCGCTTACCAGCTCCTGCGGCATTCCGGTGCCGTTCCGACGGGCGGGCCGCGGCCGCGCGTTCAAATTTAGCCCCTGGCTTCTGAAGGCTTAGGCCGCGCCTAGGCCGCAACTAGGTCGCGCCCTCTCCCGGTCCTGGGCCGTCCCAGGGGCGGCCCCAAACAGGTCCGGGCCCCTCCCTGGATGGGGCAGGACCTCCAGCAGCCCAGGCCTTTGTTGGGGGCGGAGCCTAAATGCCTGTGGGCCATCCATCCCTGCCCCCGCGCTTTGCAGCCATGTCCCTTTTCAGGGCTAAGTGTTTTAAACCGCCAGTGTCCAAAACGGTGGCGACTTGCTTCGCCGGCACCCATTTGCTACAGGATAGTCTGGGCAGCTAGCCCCAGTGCACTTTGTGCCCTTTACGCTGCTCCGCTACCGTCCACTGCGGGACCCAGCGCCTCCTGTCAGGGGTCGGCGGCCCCATATTGGGCCAGGTCTCTCGCTCACTAGCAGTGGCCGCCCTGTACAGAGTACCCCAGGTTACGGCTTTGACCATTGGGCTCATGCCGTCGCTGCTCGCTGCCCAGCCTCGCACCTCCCAGGGTCCAGCGCCCGGCACAGCCTGTACGGAGTGTTAGCGTTAGAGGGTTAGAGTTCTCTCTGCCTCTTTATCACCCGAACTCTCTTCCATCAGACGGTGGTCGGAGATAGAAGCTCCATGCCTGGATACGGCTTCTTCAAGTGGGGACGTCTCTGATTCTGACTCTGAGCCAGACAGAGATAATGATGCAGCAGCAGCGGTCCAAGCCCTTAGCCGGGAAAACTCCGGGCCTGAATACGGCCCCTTCTGGAGTTTCCCCTGTCCCTGGCTTTGGGCCAGACAGGGTTGATGGTGTGACAGAAGCGGTCTGAGCCATTAGCCGGGCTATTGGGGACAGATGTGAAAGCTCCAGGCCTGGATACAGCCCCTTCTGGAGTTTCCCCTGTCTCTGGCTTTGGGCCAGACAGGGTTGATGGTGGGGCAGCAGCGGTCCAGGCCCTTAGCCGGGAAAACTCCGGGCCTGGATCTGGCCTCTGTTGGAGGCTCCCCTGTCTCTGGCTCTGGGCCAGACAGGGTTAATAGAATGACCGCAGCGGTCCAACCCCATTTCGGAGCTGTCAGAGACTCCCTTCATGTTAGGGGTGAGGATGTCTCAGCCTCCCAGGGGGGAGGTCTCCCTTAAGGGCGGCAGGCGACAGCGTTTGGTGTTCCCTGCACTCCTGAAGTGGAGAACTGTTTGCCAGGAAGTGGAAACATCCAGTCAGGCGTTTGTTTGCTACCAGACGACTTAAGTCTCTTCACCCTTTCCCGGAGGATCAAGGTCATAGTGGTCGGTGGTCCCATCAGGGGACACCCCAGCACCCGGCTCAAGTAGCCTATGGCCATCCCTGTCTTGGACGCGGTGGTCCTTGGTGACGGCACAGACAGGCATCCTCACGGGTTGTTGTAAGTCCGCCTTGCGGCGGCCGGGGCAGCCCTGCGGCCTGCGCTTGCTTCTCCGCAGTTCAGCTTGCATGGTCTGGTTGTAGCGGCAGTGGCTATCAGCTGGAAGCTTCCACAGGGAGTTGTGGAATCCCGCTTCCCAGTTCTCAGAGTTTCTGCAGTCCCAGTGAACTCTCGCTGGTGTCAACCCGTTTTATGGCTAGAGCATCGGCCAATGCAGTGGCCGTTCGCCGTTCCCTGGAGCTGGACTTTTTGGCGGGGGTTGCAGCCTCCAAGGAGGTATTGGTGATGCTCCCGCTCGCTTGCGTTAAGCGTTTGTTTTTGGGAGGCTCATAGTATGCTTCCCCCTCAGGGTCAGCCGGTGTGGCGCCATTTACGTCAAGATCTCGCAGAACGCACAAGCGCCTTTTGCCCAACTAGCGCTTGGTCTGAGGAGCCGGCTCCCACCCAAGAATTGGTTTGGGGTGGGGGCATTTCCTCCAGTTCCAGGGGATCTGGCAGGTTCAGGTCAGCGATACCTGGATTCGCTGGGTCGCCACTTCAGGACTCACGTTGTTTGGCTTCCCCGGCACGGTTGCAGCTCCCTCCGCACCCGCAGCTCTGGCTCGGGCGTCGGTTTTCCTCTGGCAGTCTGCACTCTCCCCCGGCAAGGAGGGATTATGCCGACCTCCGAGTCTGAGCAAGGGTCTTATTCAAATCCCTTTAGGGTTCCCATGAAGGGCAGCTCACTAGCGCCAATGTCGGCCCTTAAAGTGCTCAACCAGTACGCATATGGGCCCGGTTTCCCCTGGAGTCGCTCCGGTCAGCGGTAGCCTCTCGGGAGCACAGAGAGTTTTTTCAGCTGCTTTGGGCATCGGGTTGTTTTTCCGTCCCTATGTCCCAGGTCTATCAACGGTTCCTGCGTGTTAACAGTAGGCTCCCGACAGTGCTCTGCTCAGAGCTCTGCTGTTCGGCCTCGCAGCGGCACCAAGGGTCCTCATGTAGCTCCTGCCACCCCTAATGATGATCCTTCACGTCAGGGTGTTGGTCCCACCTCAAATGCGCCTGCCGGGTCAGCATCAGGATCCCCTGGAGTTTGCAGCGTACTTCGGCTGGATGGTTAATTGGCAGCAATCCCGGCCTGATTCTATCATTAGGGATGGAATTTCGAGGGGTTCTTTCCCATCTAGAAGCTACAGCGCGTAGTCGATCCCCTATCTCTGTGTCGCACCCGGCAAGTTCTTTAGAGTTGCAATGCGAGGATTCGGCAGCTTGAGGACCACCTCCGAGGCGTGGTCCTTTGCGCAGCTCCTTGCCTGCTCCCTGCAGCGGGCAATCCTGCCTCAGTGAGGCAGGTCTCCAATGTCCTTGGTCTCAGCGGTGCACCTGCCACCCCAGGCTTTTTCTCTTCCTGGGCTGGTGGCTAGCCTTCCCGGTATTACATCAAGGTAGGTCATCTCTGTCCCCGCAATGGCTGGTCATCACCACAGACGCCATTGTTCCAGGGGGACGCCCAGCTCCCGGACGATGCGGGGTCAATGTGCTAGAACCCCAAACTATTTCCTTAAGCGCTCGCTCACTGGGTTCCCCTCTCATCCGGGGGCACCCAGTTTGGGTTCTGTCCAACAACACCACGGTTGTGGCATGTCTGAGTATTTGGGGTGGTTCCAGAGGCCGGGCAGTTCTCTAAGGTAACTGCAAGGGTTCTTCGCTGGCAGAGCAGCGGTACCACCCTGGTCAGAAACTCCCCTTCCAGGGGTGTAAAATCAATTTGGCCAATCATCTGTCGGAAGTGCTTCGCCTTCCTTGCCGGAGGTGAGGTACGCGAGACGTCGACATGGTAGCGTCTCGCCTCAATCCCTAGCGCCTGAGTTATGGGCCAGGAATCCCCTGGCGCTGGCAGTGGACATGCTGGTCCTGCCTTGGGGCAGGTTGGTATGTCCCGTCCTTTTTAACTCTTGGCCCTTCTTCCTGGAGAGCTCAAGTGCCTCGAGTCCAGGAGGATACCAGCTGGGCCCTCCACCTTAGGATAAGGGCCGCAGGTCGGGGTACGCGGAACTCGGGCCCGATTGGCGAACGGTCATTGACCGTTTCCTTTACGCCCAGGCCTTCTGTCGCAGGGCCCTCTGCTCCAATCCACGGTACGGCGATTGCAGTTTGACAGCAGGGCTGTTGTGACTGCAACCCTAGATCACCCGGGTCTGTTGCCCAGAAACTTTCACCCTTTGGTAGGCTCTCCTCCAAGTGTGCAGTCTTTCTGCAGTCAGGCCGGGAACTCGGGCTCGCCCTCTCCCACTTGAAAGGGCAGAGTTCGGTTCGCTGAGTCTGTGCAGCGCAGCTGGCCCCCGTTCACAGGTTAAGGTTTTTTATTTCAGGGGGTCATGCGTTTAGTCCCTCTGGTTCGTAGGCCTATCGAACCGTGGGATACAATGCTTGTTTGGGAAATCGGACAGTCTGCACCTTTCGGGCCTCCATGGGAAGTCTCCTTGTGTTTACTTTTATGGAAGGTGGCCTTCTGGGTGGCCATCACTTCTAGCCACCAGGTGTCTGTACGGGCAGCTCTATCTGCAGGCCCCTGTTCTGGGGTCTGCGGAAGGATAAAGTTACTCTGTGTCTTGTTCCGTCAGGTTTCCTTATGATGGTTTCATATAGATGAAGACAAATTTCTGCTCTCTTTTGCCCCTCGTCCTCTCAGGGCCATTCAGTTCTACCTCTCTGGTTTGGATCCTTTAGGTGCGCACAGCCCTCTTGGTCATTCCTGAGGGTCCGTTCAGGGGCCTGGCGTCCTCTGGCCGCTGTTGCCAGCCGGATCTGGTCCATAGTCACGCAGGTCACGGCTCGCTCCCCACAAGCAGTTGGGGCCGCCTGGTTGGTTTGGCTTCAAGCCTCGGCTTTTGCAGATTTGCAAAGCTGTCATCTGGGCTTTGGCCCATACTCTAAGTTCTACCCAACTCATACCTTGGCCTCGGCTGCTGCAGCTCTCGGCCGTAAGGTACTTCAAGTAGCAGTGGGCTGATGTTTGTCACTGCTGATGAAGTTTCTAGTTGTCCACCCTCTGGGACTGCTTTTGGACATCCCATGGTGCTGTGTCCCCCAATGAATTATTGGCGAGAAAATGGGATTTTTGTACTTACCGTAAAATCCTTTTCTCGTCCAATTCATTGGGGGACACAGGTCCCGCCCTCGATTTTTTCGCCAGGGAATTAAGGTTCTCTTTTGTTCCTCCTCTCGGCCACGGCTTTTGTACCAACTGATCAGCCTGGCGTCAGCTGGAGGGATATAGGCCGTCGGGGCGGGGCTAACACGTTTGATCCGCCTAGTGTCCGCCTCCGAAGGCAAGGCCTATACCCATGGTGCTGTGTCCCCCAATGAATTGGACGAGAAAAGGATTTTACGGTAAGTACAAAAATCCCATTTTCTTTAAACTGCAACAAACTTTCCTGAGGCATTTAGATGCATTTCTCAGTTGTTTTTTATTATATTACCTGGAATGCACACCAAAGCTTCTTGTTCAATAACGGTTGCGGTAGCTGAACAATCCCATTTCATGCGAATCAATTAGCCGACCATAATATTATTAACAATATAAGGATGGTGGCATAATGTTGCCAGGAGAATAGAATTACGGGACGTGGACTTGCGGAAAGGAATGCTATAAATACC
This sequence comes from Phyllomedusa bahiana, assembly GCA_025379985.1. Taxonomy (NCBI): domain Eukaryota; kingdom Metazoa; phylum Chordata; class Amphibia; order Anura; family Hylidae; genus Phyllomedusa; species Phyllomedusa bahiana. The sequence continues at coordinate 106,527 of JAODAL010001909.1, forward strand.
ACCGTCTGCATCTCCAATCAAGGGAGGTCCAGAAAGTTGATAGAATGAGAATAAAAAATGTAAGTAAACTTTAAATTCATATTGTTATTATTAATATACTCCAAAAACAAAATAGCTGATTCTCTACTAATCTCCCATATCAGGAGCAGGTAGTCTATATAACGACCATACCCCCGATACAAAATAGCTGATTCTCTACTAATCTCCCATATCAGGAGCAGGAAGTCTATATAACAACCATACCCCCTGCTACGGGAGGCAAAAGGGTTTTCAATAGAAAACAAAAATAATTCTTCCCAGATGGCCATAAAAGTATTGGCAAGCGCTGGGGGAAAATTTGACCTCCATAGAGGCCCCACAAATCTGTAAATAGAATTTGCCATCAAAAGAAAAAGTAATGGCGTAAAAGATATTCCACTGCCAAGCACAAAAATTATTTCATCACCCTCTGTATAATTACTATATTTACAGAGATGTTCTGATAAGTAAATAATGGCCAGGTTGTGAGGTATACAGGGAGACAGCCCGACAACATCACAGGAGAACCAGTACCATTCCACAGTCCAAACAGCTCCCTGTAGTATAGAGATGACGTGTTTCATGTCTTGCACATATCATGGCAGTTGAACCACAAATGGCTGTAACGTGATCAATCCAGGCAGGTATATAGTCTTTCACTAAAAGAGCTGATTCTGGCAAGTATGAGAAGCATAGGAGGAGGGAAAACCTGCTTGTGAATTTTGGGTAAAGAGTGATAAATTGGCACAAACATTTTACCTGCCATTTTTTCCATTCCTTCTTCCAACATTTTTCTAATCTTATTCTGGAAGACAGTGGTAGGACCTCTTTTAGAGGTAAATACATTGTAGAATCTCAAGATTATTTTTTTTTATATACGCCACCATTCAAAATCACCACAGCACCACCTTTATCAGCCAATTTAATGATTGGATCAGAATTAGGTCTAAGGCTCTTAATCGCTTTATTTTCAGCGTAGAAAATATTTTGGTGTTTTGGATTTAATCTGAGCTGTTCATGTAATTGTAAGAGATCCTGTTCTATTTTATCCTGAAAAACCTCAAGTAACTTCTGTCAGAATTGCAAGGGGTAAAAATTAAAATTAGGAATGCAAAATGGTTTATGATGTTGCTCAACATCACCCCATTGTGTATTAGAGAGGGATCCCAAGTTAAATATCGCACATAGTTCCTGAAAAGATAAATTATTAGCAGACAAATCAGCAGAAAAAAACGTTTGTCAGATATTCCATTATTGCCATGATTATAAGAGCTATTGATTTCTGAATCCAGCAAGGAAAAATTATTCTTGACAGTGATTTCTAGCCAATTTGTTGACATCAAGAAGTGTCTCATATACAGTACAGACCAAAAGTTTGGACACACCTTCCAATTCCAACCGTTTTCTGTATTTTCATGACTATAAAAATTGTAGATTCACACTGAATGTATCAAAACTATGAATTAACATACGTGGAATTATATACTTATCAAAAAAGTGTGAAACAACTGAAAATATGTCTTATATTCTAGGTTCTTCAAAGTAGCCACCTTTTTGCTTTGGCACTCTTGGCATTCTCTTGATGAGCTTCAAGAGGTAGTCACCTGAAATGGTTTTCACTTCACAGGTGTGCCCTTTTAGGTTTAATAAGTGGGATTTCTTGCCTTATAAATGGGTTTGGGATCATCAGTTGTGCGGTTCAGAAGTCAGGTGGATACACAGCTGATAGTCCTACTGAATGGACTGTTAGAATTTCTATTATGGCAAGAAAAAAGCAGCTAAGTAAAGAAAAACAAGTGGCCATCTTTACTTTAAGAAATGAAGGTCAGTCAGTCCGAAAAATTGGGGAAACTTTGAAAGTTTCCCCAAGTGCAGTGGCAAAAACCATCAAGCGCTACAAAGAAACTGGCTCACAATAGAACCGCCCCAGAAAAGAAAGACCAAGCGTCACCTCTGCTGCGGAGGATAAGTTTATCCGAGTCCCCAGCCTCAGAAATCGCAGGTTAACACCAGCTTAGATTAGAGACCAGGTCAATGCCACACAGACATGAATCCAATAAACGGAAATTCCAGCAGGTGGTCTTTCCACGAAATTTCACAGCTGTGAACAAGAGTCCTGTGGGACCCGAAACGCGTTAACGTTGGATGCTATTTTACACTGTTCTGTATTGTTATAAGGCAATAAATTTCATAGAAAAAGCACCCGCTGGAATTTCCGTTTATTGGATTCATGTTTGATGTTTGGAGCCTTGTTGGCAGCTCTCCGTGCGGGAAGCACTTACTAAGAGGTCAAAGGGAGCAGCGTTTTGAACTGAACAGGATACGGCAGCCCGGGAAAGGCAACGGCAGAGAGGGGGTAAGCGGCAGTATGTTACAATGCCACGCAGAGTTCTAGCAGCAAACACATCTCTACAACAACTGTTAAGAGGAGACTGTGTGCAGCAGGCCTTCATGGTAAAATAGCTGCTAGGAAACCACTGCTAAGGACAGGCAACAAGCAGAAGAGACTTGTTTGGGCTCAAGAACACAAGAAATGGACATTAGACCAGTGGAAATCTGTGCTTTGGTCTGATGAGTCCAAATTTGAGATCTTTGGTTCCAACTACCGTGTCTTTGTGCGACACAGAAAAGGTGAACGAATGGACTCTACATGCTTGGTTCCCACCATGAAGCATGGAGGAGGTGGTGAGAGGGTGTGGGGGTGCTTTGCTGGTGACACTGTTTGGGGTTTATTCAAAATTGAAGGAATACTGAACCAGCATGGTTACCACAGCATCTTGCAGCGGCATGCTATTCCATCCGGTTTGCGTTTAGTTGGACCATCATTTATTTTTCAACAGGACAATGACCCCAAACACACCTCCAGACTATATAAGGGCTATTTGACCAAGAAGGAGAGTGATGGGGTGCTACGCCAGATGACCTGGCCTCCACAGTCACCAGACCTGAACCCAATCGAGATGTTTTGGGGTGAGCTGGACCGCAGAATGAAGGCAAAAGGACCAACAAGTGCTAAGCATCTCTGGGAACTTCAAGACTGTTGGAAGACCATTTCAGGTGACTACCTCTTGAAGCTCATCAAGAGTATGCCAAGAGTGTGCAAAGCAGTAATCAAAGCAAAAAGTGGCTACTTTGAAGAACCTAGAATATAAGACATATTTTCAGTTGTTTCACACATTTTTTTGTTAAGTATATAATTCCACGTGTTAATTCATAGTTTTGATGCCTTCAATGTGAATCTACAATTTTTATAGTCATGAAAATACAGAAAACTGTTGGAATGAGAAGGTGTGTCCAAACTTTTGGTCTGTACTGTATGTACACATGTTTTAGTTCGAAAAAAATCCCAGTCATTTACTCAAAAAGGAGATTTATGTACTAAACCCACAAAACTAGGCAAATTTTCAACCGGGCTGAGTTCTTTTACTGGTTTCTCGTCCGTCTTGGATATCTTTAGTTGTCGGTACTTCCACTCCGCCATTCGGCATTTCCTTGGTTTTCTTGTAAAAAAAACTTGGTCCTGTTCAGACATACTATTGACAGGGCACTGGTGATTTATCAATTGTTGCTGTTAATTGCCCTGTCGGCCCCAATGTTGAGATGTGATAGAATCTAATGCATCATCTGTGGCAGAAGTATGGGAAGAGTCCAAGGTCGAATTCAAGTCTGACCCTATTAGCCGAGCGCTGATCAAAACACCTTCCCCCTTGAGTATGAATTTAGGGGATTTAGGGAAAAAGTTTTTATATTTATCCCTCCATGTATATATCCCATTATTAGGGTGGTCTTGAACATTTCGCTGAAAATTTGATATTTTTTAACCCCTTAAGCCGAACGCCTGAAAAGTAGTTAATGACCAGAACATTTTAGTTTTGGCCTCCTTGCGTTTAAACAGTTGTAACTTTTTTATTTTTTCAATGACGCAGTTGGATGATGCCTCGTTTTATTCCGAGACAAGTTGTACTTTATAAGGGAATAGTTTAAGTTCACTTATAAATAATTGCAGAATTTTTGTTTTATTTTTTTAAAAATTTTTTGGTTTTTCATTTTTTTTACACCATTCACATTTCACACTTAGTAACTTGTTAGATTAATTCTACAGGTTATTACGGTCGTGTGGATACCAAAAATTTTTAGGTTTTTTTGTGCGTGTAAATTATGTAAAATTATTTTTTATTAAATATTTATTTTTATTTTATTATTTATTTTTTTATTCTTTTTTTACACTTTTTATGGTTTTTTTGTACTTTTTTTTTGACTCCCATGAAGGGAGAACTGTTTAACATTTTTTTACTTTTTTTTTTTTTTTTTACACTTAATGTATTAGCATATTCATATATGCTAATACATGCTAATCTGTGTCAGTCTGACACAGGCAGTGATTAGGACAGCACACAGTGCATCCTAATCACTGGCTTCTTACACAGACAACTCTGGGGCCATGCTAAGGTCCCCAGAGCTGACTGTGGCAGCCGGTCCCTGAGCTCTGTCGGGTGACCGGGCGTTCCGATCACCCGACAGAGCAGGGGATCCCTTTGATTGCGCTGCGGTAACGCAACCGCCGCAATCAAAGGGTTTAAAGCATCGGGTTGCGGAGGTTTCCTCCGCTCCCCAATGCCTGCAGGAGATGCTCTGGGATCGGGGCTGTGTAGTTCAGACCGATCCTAGCGCAGCTGTGGCGCCGGGCGCCGCAAACCCCGATGTCTGCAGCGACGTCAAAAGACGTCGCTGCAGACGAACGACCCGCACCGGCCGCCGTCAAAAGACGGTGCGCGGTCGTTAAGGGGTTAAAGTAATAATGTGATCCTCCAACAACTGATTCATTTTTTGCTTCGTTTGTGCGTCTCATCTTTTATAGTCATGGGATTCTTTATGTTCAGCGATAGATTCGTAAGAAACCTTGATCTGTTTCTTTAATTCGATCAGGGTGGTATCCTCATATTTCAGAATGAGCTCCATCAATTTCAAATAACATCCTGAAAGAATATCTTCCCATTCTCTCGTAAATGTGTCATACAACCCTGTTTTTGGTTGACAGCGGTTGAGAAGCTGCTTTTGTCACTTACTATTGTCACTTTGCAATAATGGACACTGAAACAGAGTAGGAAAAGTCCTCGATGCGCCTATCAATTTTAGTTCGAAATTTTAACTTTACTTGGTCAGTAATATGCATTAGATTTATTTAGTTCCAAAATTGATTTCTTATGCTAAGACACTTATGCTTGTTTGCTGACCCCTTAAATGCAAGGCCGGACCAAATGATTTTAGGACTGATATTCTCCACCCCTGTTTTAAACTGTCAGTATCTGACTGCTGGATTTCATTGTGATTTAATTAACCATCATGATGCCATGAAACTTGTGTAAGCAGCTCCTGAGCCAATCACAGCACATCATCTTCACTAAGGGTATGTTCACACGACTTTTTTTGGAGCGTAATTTGGTACATTTTTAATGCGCCAAAATACACTTTATCCAATGCTCATGTACAGCACACATCGAGTGCAGTGTAAAACATTGTCGTCCTGCAGACGGCAATGATTTTAGTTGCATATTTTTTGTCGCATACTGTGAAATTTGGATTTTCCAGAGAAATATGCTTCGGGCCGATGCACATCCTTTTCTTGTTGAAATTATCCAGCAATATCTAGAATAAATCTGCAGCACTTCCTTCAGCTTTATTGAATAGGATGCACAAACAGCGGTAGCAGAAGAAACACAATAAGAATGGCCTACGTCCATTTCATGTCCACTGAAGGCCCTTGAGAAAGCATCAGTGGTCATGAAACGGCTGCAGGAAATTCTTTTTGTGTCTTCTCCTGATACCGCTATTCATGCATCCTATTCAATAGAGCTGAAGGAAACAAGTGGTAAGTACCACGGATTTATTCTACATATTACTGGATATATTTGGGACTTTCCCTATGTATCGATGAGCACCAACACACAGCTGTGGGTTTGATACTGCTTCCCTAAGGCTGACGCTATAGGGATGGTGCCAATTGGACTTTTCTCTTGCCTGTTGCACCCTCGTTGAAAAGACTTGCTTTCAACACTTTTTTTTTCCACGCAAAGGTACACATCAGAAATGCTCCATGTGAACTTAGACTAATGGCTAACGAAACTGAACATAAACAATGAGGATTGTGAGTAGTCGCGCGATATGAAAAGAAGTCTAGAGTAAAAAAACAAATAAAAAAAAAACTTTTTTAATTTGATATTAAACAAAACAGAACATTTGGATGTATACTGCTGGAAAATTCCTAGCCAAATTTAATTATCTTTCCATATATATCTCATTAGATCTGTTTATTATATAAAATTCACATTGACACCTACATAGATAGTTTTTAACTCTCTTTTTTTTTTAATGTAAAATATGAGCTGCTAAGCAGACCCACATACTTTATTTTAGATCTGTTTTCTTTAATTACTCGGTACATATTAGAGAGAGACTTTTATTTCGAGTTTGTAGCCAGCAGATGGTGGACAGATGGTTCATCTTAATATTAATAATAATAACAAAATAACTTCAAATGTTTACATTGTATAATAAAAAAATAAAACCTGATAATATATCAGAATTGATCTGATCTGCATGCACCTTTAAAAACATAGAGATTATTTTATGGAAGTAATGGAAGGGGGCAGTAAATTTTAAGAAAATAAAAAGCAAACCTTTTGACAATGCTGGGGAAAAGTCCCCCCTTTTTGGGAGAAAATGCAAAACTCTGCTTATCTGCTTATTGTTTGTTTCGGGGGTTATATTTTGTGTTTTGGGTTTATCTGGGCAGTCTCCCCACATTTATGGGCCCTCCCAGTCTTCACAATCTATGTGCTACTTCCTCCCTTGCTCTTTCCCCAAAAAATTTTAAAGTTGGCCCTTTTAAATCATGGGTGTGGGGCATTAGCCCTTTTTTTTGGAAACTCTTTTTATTATCAACCCCCCAAAGGGTTTTAATTCCCCTTCTGCAACCCGCCAAAAAAAAAAATGTTTAGCATTTTGCTTGGAAAAAATTTTTATCCCTTTTTTGCTTAGGGCCCTATTTGCCTTTGTTCTGCCAGGCATAATAATGACAGACTTATTATGCATATTACACTTTCACGGGTGTTTTTCAAAAAGTACGGACCTAATGTTTTTAGTAATAATTTATCTTAATTTAATTCAGAATATTTCTGCTTCATAAAAATGAAATGGGGAAATTAAGTTAATAGAGTACCCTTGTACAAAAAAAATTATCAGGGTTATTTTTTGGTGGATGCCCCAAAATTTTTTAAAAATATTTGATATTTTTCCAAGCATTCTGTTTATATTGGAGGTCAATGAATGGCAGAATTTATTCCTCATTTTTTAACCATTAAGGATCAAGTGTTTTAAACATGAAAACCCTAGTAAAAAAAAAAAGGTTTTTTGTCGAAAAAAAATTTTTTTATAGTTGTTCCCTTTAACTTTCTAAAATTTTGTTCCAAAGGGGGACCAAATTTTATGTTGAAACCATAACTCCATGGAAAGGAGACTCCTCTCTGGAAAATGCTATGGTAAATATATTGCACATAGAAAACAATGCTGGTTATTATGTGCTGCCCTGTGGGGAACCCTATGAATAAAAACTTTGAGTGCCCATTGTCGGTTTTTTAGGCTTTGAAATTTTAGGGGGCATGGCTTCTTTAATTGTATCCATGAATTTGCTGCCGACAATCTTCCTTTCTATTTTTCCTAACCAACAAAATATGTAAAATTTTCCCAACTGGGCCCAAAGTTGTCATAGGGGAAAAAAAAGATTGAGAGGTAAAAGGGGGGCAAAAAAACATAAAGGTTTTGGTTTGAAAAAGGGAAGCCCTAAAAACCCAATTTTCCGAGAAATTGGGCCCCCGTGTAACTGTCTTTTTCCGTTTGACATTTTATGCGGGTGTTGAAAAATTTCCCTTTTTTGGGTAAACCCTTTCTCAAAAAAATTTTGGGGTTTTTTTTGGGTAAAAAAAATTTTCTATAACCATACATTCTTATATCCATCATTGCACTGTGCACTGAGAAACTATAGGTGAAAATACACCTTAGGTAGCTTATTCGGCTGCCAGCTGTTCTTCCTTATACCTCCATTCAGGCTCGGACTAGCCCACATGGGATAAGGGGAACCACCTGGTGGGCCCATGAGCATAGCATGCCTGTAGTTGAGTTTAAACTGCATATACATCTTTGGGAGAGGCAGGAAGCAAGACGCAGAGTATAAGAGGCATATACAGACATTTTCAGTAGCTGTAGGATGGTCCCCTAAAATAAACTCTACTAGTGGCCACAGAAACAACTCCACTGGTGGAACCCTAGAATCAACTCCATCTATGGGCCCTAGGCATCTCCATTGCATGCACCCATGGCTCATCCAAGCAGGCAAGTCTTCTCATTATATTGGGAAGAAAAAGACAGTGCTAGATATCTCCAGCAAAAGTGAATCTCTCACAATAACTAAGGATGAGTTGTGTTAAAGGGGTTTTGCCACCATGCAATGTTGACGTGGGAACCTCCAAAATGGGTATATAATCACTTTTCTAAATATTCGTGATTACTAAAAGTGTAGACTCTGAGAGCTACAGCATTTCTAAATCCCCCTTATTTTCCTGAAAAACTTCCACTAGACCGACCCCGGAGCTGACAGGCCGCGCTTACGTGAAACACTTCTTATCTGATGACAGGCAAAATGAATGAGCTTTTAAGGCACCGGGTAGAAAGTGCAGTCTATGAGGCTGTGTCTTGCTGTATTGAGAATCCACTGTTGTACTGTTTATTATTTCACTTAAGTTTTGAGACGCTCCCTTATTCCTTACTCCTTACTAACACCACCCTCTCAGCCCTGCAGCCTTCATGATCAGAGGATTTGTTACATTTCCCTGTGCTGATAAGGAAGGTAAGAAACTTGCGTCCTGGCAAATCCCCTTTAAGATACAACATGACCTTTTCCCCGCATCTGCTGTCGAGGGACAGTCATGACACCCCTTTACACATAAGGTAGTCAGCTAACCCTACTAAAATAAGTCGCTCTATCTGACATTTAACTAATGTATGGACACCTTCTGTATATTTTACTGCTCTATCACAAGACAGATTTGCTTTTCAGGAAACTTAAGGCTCTTATGGAAAATTGCACAAAAGCTTCTAATTTCTAAGTTTTCAATTTTTGTTTAATTTGAAATACTGGACCTGTGGGAACAAACCACAGGATGCAAAAATGAGATCCTAATGCCCTTTCAAAATTACTACCACATTGTTATACTATTTCTTTCTAAAAATTCCTACATAGACAAAACTTAAACTGGAGTTGTGAAAAAATCTTCACAGTTGGCTGTTGCCTAAAATTAAGTTAGTGAATACGAGCTCTTGGCAAATGAAGGCATACTGGGACATTTGGCTATTTTTACAGTGGTGTTAGAATATTAGATAATTATGACAGTTTTGACAAAATATCTTTAATAAACCGTGTTCATTATTTTCTCGACATGAGTATAATCTCCCCCTTGAGCTTTAAACCCTATTTGATTCCTATATGCATTAAAAACATTGCCAGCTATAAAAGTTGTATTAATAATATGAGCTTGGCTGTAGAAGCATAAAATCTCCACTAAGGCCTATTTCACACATAGCACTTTGATACATTTACAGCTGTGTTTTTGTGGCTTCCTTTTACCTTTTTTTTGGCGGTGGAAGGGAGGGATAAAAAATACTGTGGTCAGTTCTTACTTTAAAGCAATAATAAACTATAAAAATAAACACAATTTAGGTTTTTTTATTATTATGTAAAGCAATAGTAAAGAAATAGGGTGAGCTTGGTGAATAGGAGAGGTGTCTAAGAGCTGCCAGGATAGAATTTAGTAGATGATGATGATGTAATCATGTAGTTCATATTATTTTTATTATTTATTTTAGAGTGCCCTTGGTTAAAGAGCGCTGTACCTTCGGATTGCATACACATCATTGGTCAAACAAGTACAAAGGTGACAAATTAATAACTAACAACTGGTACATCAAGAGGGAGGCCCCTGCCCGTGAGGGCTTACAATCTACAAGTAAGGTGGGAAGAGACAGAAGGTGAGGGGCAGACATGTTTGTGGGGTGGAGTAGTGCAACGGGGTTATTGTTGGTTATAGGCAATCCTGAAGAGATGGGTTTTCAGGTTGCTTTTGAGGCTAGTGAGAGTCGGGGAAGAGTCTGATGTTTTGGGGCAGTGAGTTCCAGATTGTGGGGGAAGCACGGGAGAAGTCTTGGAGATGGTTGTGTGAGGAGCTGAAAAGAGGAGAGCATAGAAGAAGGTCCTGTGAGGAGCGGAGGTTGCGTGAGGGGAGATATCTGGAGATTAAGGCAGAGAGGTAAGGCCATTGTAAAATACACTGTTAGTAAAGGTCCTATTGAAAAAATGCATATTTCATATACTCATTTCTTCTTGGTAATTTTATTCCGGGTGTCCATAAAGGCATATTTGCTGGTTTTGGGGTCAGGCTACTGTAAAAGGGGTGCCAGGGGTGCCAATAGGGCAGTATTCCTGTCAGTGGCCCTGATCAAAAAGGAGCCCAGTGACATGTTAAAAATAGGAACTAGTAATGGGTGGGGGCCCCATTTGATTTAGCTGCATGGGGCCCTGAAATGGTTAATAGATGACTGACGGCAGCTCTGGCTCTCACCACACCCACTCAAACTACGGCCCTGTCAGCTGAACCTCCATGTTCCCTGTTGGGATGTTCTTGCTGCCATCACATATGTGACATTTTCTTGGACTCTGGTGCACAAAGTGATTGGGGTCTCCTGCCGGTTACCATATGCCATTTCCAATACCGGTGTCGTCTTGTGTGTCAAAGGGGCCCCATAGCAGCTGCTACCGCTGTACCTGCTGTGGCTACGCTGTCCTCATCTTTTAGCCATTAAAAGGAATGAATTATTTTAGCCTTTTTTCTGTAACTCTTAGAGCCAAATTTTCTTCAATAAGTTTTCCCACATATCCATTTTACTGTTATGAATGCTAATTGCAGCTTCTCCTCACCTGTGTGGGCATAAAAATTAACCAGAACATCGTCTCCCATTGACTTTAATGGGGTTCGAAGTTTGGTTCGAGTTCGACTTGAACTTTGAACCGAACTTCTCAAAATTCGAGGTTCTACTCGAACTTTTTAGGGTTCGCTCATCACTAATTACAAGTTCTACTAAATTGTTACCAACAGAACTGTATCAATCTGCTCAGCTCTTCCTGCTCTATAATATGTTACCAGGTAACATGACTGGTTCCCTATAACTCCTGTCTACAGAGAAGAGCAAGCTCCCAATGAAGGCAACTGAGCTGGGATCAAACCAGTTACATAGCTGGGATGTTGCTGAACAGTTAGCATTATTTGTCCAAAAAGTATTTCCGGGAATAGTTTTTCAAGAATCTTGAGATTTTTTTTCCCATAGCAAATAGGTTGTAGGGATTAAAAATAGACATAAATATGATGCTTGAATTTCTGCAATATAGCTGTGTCTAATTATGTATACCCCTGAATGCTGAAGTTTCAATGTCCAAAACTAGATGTTTTAGCATAAATTCTACAAACACAAAAGCAGACTGCTAAAACAAAGTACTACTTGGCTTCACAAATGTATTATAGAACAGATGGTCCCTTTAACACAGGCAGAATCTAGTAGCATGTTTATTATTTTGAGTACTATGGCTGCATGTAGAAAGCCATTTATAGCTGTTTAACTGTATATTCTTTTTAATTCAAGTAATTCTAGTGAGGTATGAAGTTTATTTAAAGAAAGCCTATCATACAAACTTTATCACACCGTTGCTGGTTTTGTGAAATTTGTTTTGGAATTGAATAGTTTAAGTATTGAATGGATACATATACTTCAATCATCTATGTTTTGGTTATTAGCTAAAAGAGTGGTCACAATGCAATTAAATATTTTGAACATAATTAGTGATAATTATGGCTGTGGTGCTATGCTTCTTACCTCTAGAAATCATTCATGTAATGAGTACATATGTCCCTTTATTGAGGGTCATCCTGATCACAGATTATATTGCTCACCAGATTGCCGGGAAAGTAACCTTCGTTAGCAAGTTTAGAGAGAACACTTTGTACAAATGTAATTTCTTTTATGAAGGGTATGATGCAGATTATTTTCCATATTGTTTTACCAGCATGCCCTCCTTTTTTCTATTTCTGAGATCACTAGTGGACAGGTAGTTCAGCAATCCGGTACTTCGTGTATAAAAAGGCCCAGACGCAAACAGCAGCATATAGACTATAGGTCCTAAAGTGTGTGGACACTTAGGCGACATATATGATTTTTGCCATTTAGACGTCAATTTTCATGTACATTATAATAATGTAGAATGCGCCTAATCTCTGAACCCGCTCTACTGCGACACTTTTGGCTCAGGTAAACCACTTCGAAAGTGGTTTACCTGTTCCAACAGTAATACGCGTAGAATTGCCGTAGCGAAGCTATATATTTATAGCTTTGTACGGTTTTAGTGCACCACGCATCCCGCACATCTCCCGATCTCAGGCGCATCACAAAGTGCCGCGGGCACTCTGTAATGCGCCTGATATTGGCGTACGGGCCATTTTGAACTATACCGAATGGGAATGACCTAGATGTGGGGCTGAGAAGACGCCAGACTTCTGGTGCAGCCCCATTGATACGTATCGCCCTTAGAGTGACATGTCGCCATTTTTTTGGTATATTTTGCACCAAAAAACTGTTGATGCCCTATTCTTTGTAGTACACTGTAGTACACCAAAACTAGGCGCACTCTATGGCAGGCACGACGTCCAATATGCTAGCAATGATATGCTATGTGCCTACATTTTGCTATGCACCTAGATTAGTCGCATCAATTATACTATGCAAGGTATACCAGACGGCAGATTTTTGACAGTTTCAGTCATTCAGGTGCACTATACACTCATTTAATGCGTCTTAAATCTATCGTAGTTATTACATTTAAATGATTCAGCCACATCGACTGCAAACCGGTAGATACAATTAAGCACAAAGGCATGTAATCTCCATAGATCAACACAGGTATATTATATATTGTGGCATGGTAAGGATTTCCAAACACCATTTTTATTAGTTTTTTTTTTTTGGCTTGAAACAATACCACAAAAACATTTTTTTCATGTTTTTGTGGCATTTTTACAAAATAATGGGGCACATTTACTATGGCAACTGCGTCAGAATTCTGGCACAATTTGCGCCAAAATATTGATGGATATGCTTTACATTATATTTATTATATGTTTTAAATGGTTTTTAGACACTTCTATGACTTCTTCAGGTGCGTCTTGGTAAAAAGGGCTGTGGATTCATGGAAAATGGGCGTGATTTAGAGTGCAATGCATGTAACAAAAATGCACCAACATTTTGCTGTAATTATTGGCATAAATTAAGCCAACTAATAGTAGGTCTAAACTTACTAGTATGTACTGTATTAGACAATACTGATAAATCTGCCTCAATCTGTTTAGGTACATATGTTTTTGTGCCATTTTTTCTGTTGCACTTTTCCCATGACAAATCTTGCTAGTCACCATAATTTTAATGATTACTCTTTTAATGAGATGATTAGTAATGTAAAAAAAAAACACCATAACACATGTACATGTGTGGTTTAAAAACAGCATTGTTTAAAGTATGGTTCATATCTTCCTATTGGCTTTTAGCGAGCATCTGGCTACAAATTTTAAGCCAAAAAAGCTTAAAAAAGGTTGTAAAAATGGCACTAAAAACTCAGCATTTATTTTTAAAAAATGCTGTGTGTGACACCAGGTTACTAGGATGCCACCTTTGTCAGTTCATTAAATTTGTACAAAGCAGTCCACTGTAAATGCTGTTATTGTGAAGTGGAAACATATTGCAGCTCAGCCATAAAGTGGTTGACCAGGCAAAAGCACAGAGAAAGACACTAAGGGAGACATGTATGAATCTCGGCACGTCGGAGCACACGTTTTCACCAAATTTCAAGCAGAAGCTGCGTCTCATGTATGTCGGCGCCCGAGGTGCGCTCATGCATGCGGTGTAAAGTCCACCGTGCCTCGCCAGTGTGTGAGGCGCAGTGCGGAACTTAGGCGCAGTGCTGGACTGCGCCTAAGATTCGCCGCCCGAGGAGGTGCGCTCATACATGCGCAGTGCGGGACTGCGCCTAACATGTATTCTGATTCGAGACAGGCTGGAAATCAGTGAAAAATCATTAAACATGTTAGTGAAGAGCAAAAAGAGTCGTCTTTCAAATGAATGAATGAATAAAGTGAAAAATCAAAGCTGTCTAAAAGCGATTAAATGTAGTGAAAAAGTGGATCATTAAAAATTAAAGTGAAAATATATAAGATCGCTCAAGAAATAAATCTCAGCGCTCCGCTCCGTGAGGCATGGAGTATGAATCAAATAAACTTTTTATTACGTATAAAACATTATCTGAAAAAGAGCTCAAACCTTCTAAATAAAAATACATAAATAAAGTCACTTTCCAAAAATCAAGAACGGCGCAACATCAGGAATTTGGATATTAAAAATTGCCGGGAAATACAGTAATTCAAATTCTGTTAGCACTTCTCATTGGTCGACATAAACCAGCCAATCAGAATAGGAGCGACAGTGAACCATTATAAGCTATGGAGAAGTATTGACCAATCAGAATAGGAGCGACAGTGACCCATTATAACGTATGGAGAAGTATTGACCAATCAGAATAGGAGCGACAGGGACCCATTATAAGCTAATGAGAAGTATTGACCAATCAGAATAGGAGCGACAGGGACCCTTTATAACCCATGGAGAAGTGTTGACCAATCAAATGAAAAGGCGGGACAGTCCAAAATACAGTAAAAAAGGCAGAAAAGAGCTGATTGGTTGAGCTAGTGGGGGCTTGGCTATCCCGGCCAATCAGAATAGGAGCGACAGTGAACCATTATGACCTATGGAGAAGTATTGACCAATCAAATGCAAAGACGGGACAGTTCAAAATACAGTAAAAAAAGGCAGAAAAGAGCTGATTGGTTAAACTAGCGAGGGCTTGGCTATCCCAGCCAATCACAGCGCGAGCTACTTTGTCCCATTGTAGTCTATGGACAGATCGGGGCACTGAAATCTCAGCGCCGTGAGGCATGGAGTATTAGTAAATAAATCGTTTTTATTAAGTGTAAAACATTCTCTGTAAAAGAGCTAAAACCTTCTATAAACATACAGAAATAAAAATAATAACAACGCGTTTGTCGCCATCACTGGCGCTACATCAGGAATTGGGATATTAGAAATTGCCGGGAAATACAGTAATTCAAATTCTGTAAGCGCTTCTCATTGGTCGTTACACCCATATTATTGTTCATTGGCTAACGAAAATAAAGAAATAAAAATGAACTCATTAAATTAATATTTGTTTATTTTCGTTACCCCCATATTATTGTTCATTTTATATAGAGATCGGTACAACTTCGTGAGTCTTATCATTTTATTTCTGCCATGTACAGTTTTATTATAGATTGCATTAAAAAACCCATAACAGCGTCGCTCGCTCTCTCATTGGCCCAAATAACCGCGCCTCTTTTAACTGAGCCAATCGCAAACAGAGCTCGCTCTGCATTTCTTTTCCACATAGAACTCTATGAGATAAGTAGCTCACCCGCTGATTGGCTAATCAGGATGAGCTCCTCTTCCCCCCCCAACCAATCACAGTACTAGAATATTTCCCATATACAGTAATAACTGTTAGGGCGCCCTTCTATCGCGCCCTTCTTGCTCCACTCAAAATAGACGCACTACATATGATTGGTGGATTCATATCTGCCGCCTGGGCTCAACCAATCAGCTCTTTTCCGCTTTTTTTACTGTATTTTGAACTGTCCCTCCTTTTCATTTGATTGTTCAATACTTCTCCATAGCTTATAATGGGTCACTGTCGCTGCTATTCTGATTGGTTGGTTTCTGCTGACCAATGAGAAGAGTTTAAACAATTTGAATTACTGTATTTCCCGGCAATTCTCTATATCCCAGTTCCTGATGTAGCGCCGGTCTCGGCGACAAACGCGTTGTTAGGGATTTGATTGATTTATGTTTATAGAAGGTTTTAGCTCTTTTTCAGATAATGTTGTACACTTAATAAAAAACTATTTTTTTATAATACTACATGAAGCACCGAGCTGAGAGCCGAGATTGCCCCGATCTCTCCATTGACTACAATGGGACAAAGTAGCTTGCACTCTGATTGGCCGGAATAGCCAAGCCCCCGCTAGCTCAACCAATCAGCTCTTTTCTGCCTTTTTTACTGTATCTTGAACTATCCCGCCTTTGCATTTGATTGGTCAATACTTCTCCATAGCTTATAATGGGTCCCTGTCGCTCCTATTCTGATTGGCTGGTTTCTGCCGACCAATGAGAAGCGGTTACAGAATTTAAATTACTGTATTTCCCGGCAATTTCCAAGATCCTAATTCCTGATATTGCGCCGTTCTTGATTTTTGGAAAGTGATTTTATTTATTTATTTTTTTTTTTTTAGAAGGTTTGAGCTCTTTTTCTGATAATGTTTTACACGTAATAAAAACGTTTTTTTTTTTTATTCATACTCATGCCGCACGGAGCTGAGAGCCGAGATATATTTCTTTTGCGATCTTCTATATGTTTCCTCTCATGTTCCGTTCTTGCTCCACTTCGCCTCCTCCAGTTCATTTAGACCAGCTTCAACTAGGTCTGCCTGTCGGAGCTGGCGAGCGCTGCAATGCGCCGCACTTTGCCGAGCCGCGATCATACATGACTCAGAGTATTCGAATGAGCCGCATCCCGCCCCATAACACCCACACCGCGCCCATTACACACCTCTTCATGTTAGGCGCATACAAAAGTGGGGAAGGTTGCGCCTAACATCGCATCACTGCGTCCGCAGTTTTCGCCAGAAAACAGGCGCAACTCCCGATCATACATGTCGCCCTAAGTGCTAAAGTGCATGACTTACTACAGAGTTCCAAATCATTCCTAGAAGTGCATCGAGAGCTTCGTGAAATGGGTTTCCAGGGTTAAACTGCAGCACACAAGTCTAAAATCACTATGCACAATGCCAAGCAGTGGCCAGAGGGATGTAAAGCATGCCACCACTGAACTATGGAGCAGTGTACTCTAAAATGATGAATTAGGTTTCACTAAGTGAATCTGAACTTGGAGGAAATCTGGAGAACAATTCCTACCCAGGCTTGAAAGGACTGTAACATTTCATGGAGGCAGGATGATGTAATGGGTTCATTTTCTCAGGGTGTAGGCTTAATATGAATGCAGTGTTGGTGCTGCAGCATGCAAAGGTATTTTAAATAAGTATATTCTTCCTATAATGGGTGAGGAGGGACTTGATTTACTGACTTTGAAGGAATCCCTCTGACATATTACCAGCTGGGTTAGCCTGTATATTTAGAGCTATTAGATATACACTGTATTTCACCATTAATCAATATAATTAGGGCTATGTACCGGATACATTTGGTGCTGAGACAATATGCAGGACCAAACAGTGCATACAGTTAGGGCTTGTCCCCACGGCACCGGTTTGCGGCCGGTTTTACAGACGTTTTGCAAACCATCTGAAAAACCAGCAGCAAACTTTTACTCGGGCCTCTATGGGAAAACCCGCCTGGCAGTCCCCACTGCACGGGTTTTCCGCCTGCCGGTTTTTCAAACTGCTGGACGCCGGAAAAACATTGTAGATGTTCATTCTTTCCGGTTTTCGGAAGGTTTATGAACATCTCAATGTGAAGGGGGAGGGCTAATCGCGAAGAAAAGCCGTCCCCCCGCGGCCAAGTGGACCGGTATTTGTCCTTTGCCGTGGTGATGAGCCCTTATAGTGGTGTTGCCCATATAACAACTGAAGTAGAAAACAGTTCTTCGTTTCTCTACAGTAAACTACAACTCATTTTTTTTTTTCTATGCTACATTACTGCTGTCATCTAAAACTATTTTTTTTTCTTGATAATAGTTAAACTATGGTGTGACTATTTAATGTACTTGTGTGAAAAAAACTTGGTTTAACACGATCTGTTGACGACAGTAATATACTATCAGTGTCACTGTCTCTAAAGAACATTTTCATAGATTGTCAATTAAAGTTTTCATTTTTATTTTCTTTCTTCTTTTCTTTTCTTCTTTTCAAGTAGTAGGTTTCCTTCTACCACCACTGCTAAATCTGAGAAAATAAATGTACTAATGTTCCTACAATTTTCGTCACAGAAACGCATATTTTGTATTCAAGAGAATTAAAAAAGACTTCATACCTTCAATGGTGTTGCAGGCGACCATGATGTATTTAAAGGCGTGTTCTCACCCTAGAATTTGCTGGTTTATTGCTAGGATATGCCATCACAGTCTGACAGGTGCGGGTCCCACCTCTGGAACCTGCACCTACCTCGGGAATGGGCCCTTGAAAGTTTTGGCCGAAAGTATCATTTGAGCAGCGTGTTAGGCTGTACTCGGTACTCCCTTTGAACAGAATAGAGTCCTATGCAACCATGACCGGCTCTCCAGAATCAACATTTTCGGGGGCCAGTTCCCGAAATAGGTTCAGGTCCCATAATTGGAACCCACACTTGTCAGACTTTGATGGTTTATCCTAGTGATAAACCATCAAACTCTATTGTTAGAACACCTTTTTAAATTAATCATGGTCACCTGCAACACTACTGAAGGTATGAAGTCTTTCTTTAAATTCTCTTGAATACAACATATGTGTTTCTATGAGGTTCAGTATATGAACATTAATATGTTTATATTATTATCTCAACGTAAGCAGTGGTGGTAGAATGGAAACTACTACTTGAAATGAAATGTATAAGGAGAAATAAAATTGAAAACTTCAGCTGACAATCTGTGAAAATGTTCTTTGGAGACCCTGACACTGATAGACTACAGTCTTCAGCAGCTAGTGTTAAAGATAAAGTTTCTTTCACACGTTCATTAAATATTTGCACCATATTTTTCCTATTATATAGGAAATAAAAATAGTTTTAAGAGAGCAGTAGTGTACCATAGAGAAAATGAGGATTATATATGTAATGATGGGCACAGTAAAAATAAGCAGTTTTGCAATTGGTTTGTATTAACTAAATAATTTTTGTATAGCAGATATTAGCTAATCTGTGAGTGTCTAGAGCTAAATATGAAGCCTGGGGGTCGGGCCATGCCCCCTTTTCTGTGATTGGCTGCCTTTTACTTAGTTCAGCCCTGGTAGGGACATGCCTCCTGTGCTATGATTGGCTGTCCTGCACTCTCTTCCTTCTGAGCTGTGTGAAAATGAAACTGGATTTCTATGCTGTCTGTGTCTGTGTTATCATTATCTTTCACTCTCACTGAACTATGTAATAAAGGCTGCCTGAGCTCCTCTCACAGTGATAGCTCTATGTGAAGGACCTGGGCAATTACTAAGTCTCTAGCTCTTAAATTCACTCCCCCACTAATATAATACAGCCTTATACATTATTTTGCCCTTTAACTCATGCCTGATAAAAGAGGGGTGATCAGAGTGCATTTCTCACATTTGATTAATCAGTTCAGGCTCTATTTATAACTGTTTACACCAGTGCAGGTGTTCTGGTTACAAGGAGCTTGTGGAACCTGGGAGAGAGGTGGCCGCTCTCCATAAATGAAAACTGACCAATGCAAGAGGGCTGCAGAGCTTTGATATCCTCTCTCTCCCACTGCTCACACAGAATGAGGACTAGAGAGGGGGCATGGAGCGGGTGTGATAATGTCACCAGTCTTCAGTGACAGAAGACCTACCTACTGGGAGGAGAGACACACCCCCTGGATTTTGAAGCTGTAAGAGAAAGAGAAATAGCTTATGTCTGTGAAAGCCTGTGGTGAGAAAACCTCTTTAAAGAGAACCTGTCATATAGGTGTGCTGAGGACAGCACAAGCTAGTGACAGACATACTGTTTCCAGCGCTGTGTCCCTTATGCTGTAAAACAGCAGTTTCAGAGCATTTGATGCTCAAATCTGCAGTTTTCAGCCAGAAAAGAGTCATGAAAAGAGTCTGTTTAATTCTTGATCCGCCCACCTGGGACTAACACCTTCTCTTGAATAAGCTGGACTCTTTTCTGGCTGAAAACTGCAGATTTGAGCATTAAATGTTCTGAAACTGCAGTTTTACAGCATAAGGGAGACAGCGCTGGAAACAGTATTCACTAGCTTGTGCTGTCCTCAGCAAGGGTGGCATAATCTATGTGACAGGTTCTCTTTAAAGGGGTTTTCTCACAACAGGCTTTCGCAGACATGAGCTGTCTCTCTCTTACAGCTTCAGATCCAGGGATTAACAGTGTTCGTAAAATAATAAAAAAAATATAGCGCACAGTACTAATCATTTCAGTAAAAGGTTTAATTTCTCCAAAAACTTACAAAATATTTCAAGTATATAGGTCTTGTGAAGTCACTTTGTATGTCTATTATAGAATCATAGCTTGGGCTTTGTGTTTTACGCCTTTGCTTGTGTTATTTTAAACCAATGCTTTAAAGGGGTTGTATCATTTCATTAAATGGTCTTCAGAATAAGGGGACAGTGAAAACAAGTAACTTTGCAATAACGCACAAAGAACGATGGGTGTGAACAACACCTAGTGGACTAACCTGATAGTTTGCCGTAATGAGTATACGGGTGACTCCCTTCTGAGGCTCCGATACTCCTGGCTGCACGGAATCCAAAAGCAGCCTCCGACCCAATGGCTGATGCAATCAAAACAGGCTTGTTTCCAAGAAAGCGAATCCAGCATTCAGGTGTATCGGTGAATAGCAAAAAAGTTTTAATGGACAATAATTACATAGATGGCACAGAGGACACAAGTGGCAACAGCCACCTCTCTTGGCGACGCGTTTCGGGCTAGCTTGCCCTTATTCACTGCCTCAAGAGTTTGTATATGCTACCTGGTTAAATAGCCTGATGGAGTGAAGCCTTGGTCCAAAGGATCCTGGGAACTTTCCATTAACCCCATCCTGGCTACTTTTCCAACAGCAGCATATATTTTTTTCTCTCACAAAATAGAAAACGTGCATTACACATATACTTACAAATACTTATGAAATAACAATAGAAATAAAAAATAAAATAAATGTGAGATTAAAATACTCCCTAAACTCTTCATACTTGGACTAAGACTGCAGGCATATGTTACAATGAAATATGGGTGCATAATAAATAGGTACATAATAAATATAGACCTCTCTATGATTTTGTATCGGCAAAGAAATATAGTAAAATACCTTCTTATATCTATGAGCAATGCATATATATAAATTTATAAAGTGATATTTACTTAGCATGGATAACAGGCCATAGATTATGGGTAACATAATGTAAGTGTAATTTAATATATACACTAAAGTTTAATATATGTAATGGAGATCCTGTCTGTAGTTAAGTCCATGGGGAAATCTAGCATTTAATTCTAATATCCAAAATGCTTCTCTGATTCGTACCTGCTGTTCCCAATTCCCTCCTCTACTGGGACTCCCTACTCTTTCAATGCCACACACCCGTAAGGTGTCTATAGAGCCTGCATGTACAATCCACGAAATGTCGGGCTGCTCCCGACTTGTGCCCATGTGCACTCTTATGGCAGATAGGTGTTCGTATATACGAAGTTTCAACTTACGTGTACTGCTACCTACATAGATTTTATCACATTCTGTACATATGATAGCATATACCACATGGTGAGTATTACAATTCATAAATTTTGTTATTTTGTACACCTTTGGTTGTGGGTATTACTTTAACTTCCTGTGTTTTTTGTGTTAATTTACACATATTGCATCTTATCTCACCACACGGATAAAACCCTGTGTGAGTTAACCAAGTTTTTTGTTCTGGTCTTAAAAACTCACTTTTAGATACTAGATTGCCAATGGTTTTATTTCGTTTAGGTACACATTTATATCCCTGTTCTAATATTTCCACTAATATGGCGTCCTGTTTTAGAATATTGATGTTTCTATGGAATATACTTTTAATTTTGTTAAATTCAGAACTGTATGGGGTAGAGAAAACTAATTTTTTAGTTTTTTCTTTTTCTTTTTTTTCCTCTTTCCTCTAGCCCGAAACGCGTCGCCAAGAGAGGTGGCTGTTGCCACTTGTGTCCTCTGTGCCATCTATGTAATTATTGTCCATTAAAACTTTTTTGCTATTCACCGATACACCTGAATGCTGGATTCGCTTTCTTGGAAACAAGCTTGTTTTAACTTTGCAATTAGATGTCATTAGCAAAGCTGTCTTGTATTCACAGTTTTCCTTATCTTCTGTTTACACTGATATCCAGGGCTGGTCGGATCCCTCCTCCTTGCATTTCACTAGCTGAGAGCTCATTTACAGTCTGTCAGGCCCCCGGTCGGCTGTATTCACAGAGCTTGCATTCTTGCCTTTCACTGAAAGTAAGGGACCGGCACATTTTCACTCTGCACAGCCAGAAGAAACAGAATAACACTGCAGGGCTTCTACAATCAGGAAACAGTACAATTGTGTGTCGATCCCTGCCTCTCCTGCATAGAAGGGAGATCTGTCCCGTTCATAGAAAGCTGGATTCAGCTGTAACAAATCTCCAGCTGTGAGAGGAGAAGAGATCAGTGCTCAGTCTAGATTGAATGCAGCCTGTGGTGTGTATACAGGTCTTAAAAAATAAGACTGATAGGGAGAGACACAGTGACATGTGGACTCAGAGATGGGGCGGGGGGGGGAGGGTCTCGGGAGCCAGCATGAATAGTGAAGGGGGGGAAATCACCCAGCGGGGAGGGAAGAAACCCCCTTCATTTTTAGAGTTGAGAACCCGAGAGCATAGAACACCGAACAAAAGAAGCGATATACCCCCCTTTAATTTTTAAAACCTTTTTTGAAAGGTTAAAATACTTATCATGTTCAGCTTTCTGACTTAGACCAGGACATTTTTGGCAATCTGTTTTGCTGTATGGAGGATTTATTAAAAATACAGGGTATTGGGGGATGCACAATGTTATATTGTTTACAATCAATGCAAAAATACTTAAAAGGGTACTCCCATCTTAAGGGTATGTTCACACAGCATAATTGTGGAGTGTATTTTGGAAATTAGGGAACAAAGCTCCAAAAATTTTTTGGGGGGTTTCCCCATATATTCTATGGTACTAATAACCTATTAAAAGTTTTTTGCCCCGCAAAATAAAAGCCTCAATGTCTAATGTATTAATAAAAAAAAAAAAAAAAAGGGGCTCGGAAAGGCGGGAGGGAAAATAACGGAAAAAAAAAAAAAGGCCACGGGAAAAGGGTTAATCACTCACTGATTCTAGTTTTTGAGCATATATGGAACTACTGAAAATATTTAATGACTGTATATTGAAGATTTTTACTTTTTTACCACAAACATCTAATTGTAGTCAAGTTTAGTGTAACGGAATGCGTCTTTAAGCTTGGCCTTTTCAGACCACAAGACATTCCACACACGCTGTCGTTTTGGAGGCGTAAATGTTTTTTGTTTTTTCAAAAACTTTAGACGGGTATGTTGGTGTGTATGTCCTCTTGTATTACTTGACATTAATTGAGAGCTTAACATGTTGACCAAATCATTAGAGAAAATCATATAGTAATAGCTGATCATTAGGGTCCATCTACACAACAAACAATTCCTGTCAGATTTACATGCAGATTTGGGTTTTAAAAACCGTAAAAATCTGACTGTAAACCATTTCCCCTAACCTCAAATTTAAAATTCGAGTTTTTTTGTTTCCCAAAAACCGATTTCTTGAGGGGATTTCAAAAACCCCCGTTTTTCTAAAAAACCAAAAAAAATTTCAAAAATTCAGCTTATTTTTGATAAAAAAAAAAAATATCCCAACTTTATATTCCCCAAACCTGCCAAAACCCCATAGAGATTAATGGGATTCGTTTTTTACTGCAAATCTGGCAGAAAAACTGACCTATTGACATTGAAAACTGCATCAAAATACTCATCCAATACGGTTTTAAGATTCAGAATCCGAAGAGTATTTTGACTTTTGTCTTGAGGACATACCCTTAAATGGGACTCACATTCACTGATGGTAGGTGCATGATTATGGCGTGAGGATATAGTTTTATATGACGTAAGTTAATGTTGAATACAGTTGCAACATGCATTTATAAAAGGATGTGCATACTGTGTGTATGCAACCAGGTTAATATGTTGTAGTTATTATTACTACTTTTTTCCTTTTCTTAATACGTCATTTTTTTTTTCATGGTCACATTAACCCTTCAAGGACCTGGTAAATTTATTATTAAAGGGGTATTTCCATACATGTTATGGTATACCACTGGGATATGACATTACTTCTGGCCTTTTGGGATCCCCACTGATTCTGAGAAAGAAGAGGCTGTGGTATTGTAGCCCATTGTTGAACTGGGGTTCCTTGGGCCCACCATTGGAATTTTATTCCTTGGGGCTCCCTTGATTCATCTGGGGCCTCTGTCAATTTAAAATTTTATGGGGCTCTCCCCCCCAGCTCTGTAATGCCCCTAACTCGCTTCTTTCTTTTTTTTCCCTTTTTCCTCTGCCTTCCCTCCCCAAGCATGTTTATGCAGTTTAAAAGAAACTCCAGATCTGCCATGCTCAGTGGTCCAGGGTTTTACTCTGTTTTGCTGTAGGCAGGCTCGGACTGGCCCACAGGGGAATAGGGGAAACGCCCGGTGGGCCCCTGAGTATAGCGGATCTGGAGTTGGTTTTTAACTGCATATACATCCATGTAAGAGGCAGAAAAGCATAGAAATAGAGGCAAAAAGCAAGAGGCAAAGTAGAGGAGGCATGTATAGTCATTTACAGTAGCTGTAGGGTGGGCCCCTAACATAATCTCCACCAGTGGGCCTAGAAACAGCTCAACTGGTGGGCCCCTGGAATCAACTTCACCTGTGGGCCCTAGGCTCCCCAGTCTGACACTGCCTATAGGTCATTTTGAACATGGAGCTTTTCCCTTCACAGAGTTGCTTCCTGCCATCCAACTAGACAGAAAACTGCAGCCAAGTCTATTGATTTAAGTGACCCTGTGCTGCAGTGGTGGCCGGTGCCACTATGCAGAAAAAATTGTGATGCTCTGAAACATAGCTTCTGTGGGTTTTTAGTGCTGCAGTCCCTTCATTTTACTGACTATAAAGCCATAGCATATCCTAGAGACATGCCATCAATCTATAAGATGGGAATACTCATTTACTCATTAACTCCTTTCTGCTGCAGGCTTTTTTTTTCCTTGAGTTTTTTCCCTCCCGACTTCCAAGAGCTATAACTTTTTTATTTTTTCTGTCTACATAGTCGTATCAGGGCTTGTTTTTGCATAAGAAGACATACTTTTTAATGGTATCCTTGACCGTACCATATAATATGTACTGGGAAACCGAAAAAAAGTGGAAGCTTGGAAAGTGAAAGTTTTGTTTTAGGGTGTTTGCTTTTTAGTATAAATGATGTGTTATCTGTATTCTGCAGGTCCGTATGATTATAGTGAGAGATTGGCGAATTGATTCTAACGAAGTGGACTTGGTTTAGAATTTCAGGAAAACTTTAGTTCTGAACGAAGTCGAAGTTTGGGGTAATTCGCGGGAACGAAGTCTGTTTTTCATTGATAAAATGCCCGCAAGCACATGGCGTTACATGGTGCAACAAACTCTGGGAGGAAGAAAGGAACATCCTCAATGACATGTGCAGAGATGAAGCCAATCGGAGACCGGCGGGAGTC
Organism: Phyllomedusa bahiana; assembly: GCA_025379985.1. NCBI lineage: Eukaryota > Metazoa > Chordata > Amphibia > Anura > Hylidae > Phyllomedusa > Phyllomedusa bahiana. Next base: position 132,268 of record JAODAL010001909.1, read on the forward strand.
TGTGACGTCACCACACTATATAAGTCCGGACGCGACGCTGGCAGCTCACATTCCTCTTTCTGTGCCGTGCTGCAGCTGCAGTAGCTGAGATCTCACACAAAAGAAATTTTGGGGGGTGTCACAGATTTTCTCGGAGACTGCTCCTCTTCTGTTGTAATTTTGATTTTGTGGGGTATTGGAATTGAAGTCCAGTGTGGGTCCAATTCTGCTGCATATACATTTTAATGCTATCTGGTCAGTTCTGGAGCACATTGAATATCCAAGGGTTGTCTAAGCCTGTTTTTGCTTTTGTATTCAGTAAAAGAAACAACGTTTTAACAAACCACATACCAGTAAATTTTTTTGCTGCTCATTTCTGTAGTGCAATTTATATACAAGGATTCATTAAGCGTGTTTGTGCTATTGTAGTCAGTAAAAGAAACTGTGTTTTTCAACGCCAAAGACAAAATTTTTCCTGTTGAGTCCTGTGGCATAGTTTATATCCAAGGGTTAATTAAGCGTGTTTGTGCTATTGTAGTCAGTAAAATACACGGCATTTTAACACGCCACATACCAGTTACTTTTTTCCTGGTAATTTCCGTAGCGCAATTTATATCCAAGGGTTATACAAGCCTTTTAGTGGTTTCATTTGGAGTCAAATACAGGGTGTGTATTTATCATATACCGATACCTTCATTAAACAGAGTCTGTTTGTGCCACATGCGAGTGGCAGTGGCACAAACATTTCTGGAGCAGGCACAGGTTGCAGCACAGTAAGGGGACGTCGCAGCAGGGGTCACTCGGTGAGGCCAGAACTGCCGGTGTCATCTAGCAGCCGTATGTTGACCAGCAACCCAAGGGTTCTTGATTGATTGACTAGGTCATCCACTTCATCCCAGGTGACATCTGGGAACGTCAGACACAACCCTTAGTTGGGAACAGTTCAGCGGCTCTCACCTGTCCTCAACCCGCCTCAGTGCCACTATACAGCGAGGATGAACAATTTGAGAACAGTCAGCAGCTACTTGGCAGCGATGAAATGGGGCCGACATCCCCTGCTTCTTTCAGTAGGCGTCAAAGTAGGTGTCAAAGTATGGATGTGGAGAGTGTCATGTTGTGAGGGGTGAGCCTCTGCATACCAAGACCGTTGAGGAGGACAGCAGTGAAGATCAAACGATAATCAATGATGATGGCCCGCAGCATGCTGATTTGCCAGGCTACTGACAACCGAACAGTCGCCATCCGGCAGAAGGATGACTTCTGGCTCTCCGTCCTATTGGACCCTCGCTACCGGTCCAAAATGGGAGCCTTTTTACCAGCTGCTGAGAGGGAGGACAGACTCAAATACTATAGAGAAATCCTACGTAGTCAGTTGGCCGCTGCCTATGTGCAGCATGGTCCATCCTCTGATAGGTCTGACCGGGGGGTTCCTCAGTGCTCACGTACCACTGCCGCGGCTGCAGTGGGAAGGTTGGGGGGTTAGGAGCAGTACCAGCTCCATCAGCAGCAACCTAAGTCTGGAGTCGCTGATGAGCAGCTTCCTTCACCCACCTAGTGAGAAGGGCACTCGCCAGCAGCAGCAGGACCTGGAGCAGACCCTGAACCAACAGGTGGTGGCCTACTTGGACAGCACTCTGCCACCCCAGTTAGAAGATCTGCTGGACTACTGGGCAGCCAAACTGGATGTTTGGCCACAATTTGAAGAGTTTGCAGTGGAGAAGCTGTCCGGCCCGGCCAGTAGTGTGACATCAGTGCGGGTGTTCAGTGCGGCGTGGGCAATCGTTACCCCACCGGAAATGTGGAATGACTGACCGTTGTCAAGATGAATCAGGCGTGGATTGGCCAGGATTTCCACACACCAATGCCTTAGGTGTCAGATTACATCAGCCATGACGCCTCACCGAAAGTTGAGAAATGAGTCTACATTCAAACTACCTGCCTCAGCCACTATTCTGATGCCGCCACCCACCTGATGCCACACATCTGCTGCCAGTTTCTCCATCTGCCTACCACCATCTTTACCAGGGACTGGTATTGCCACCCACCTCCACTCTATGACCTCATGCTGCTGTTGCTGGTGCCGTGACCTCCACACTGTGTCATTGTGCCAATCTTTGACTTCATGCTGCTGCTGTTGCTGGTGCCGTAACCTCCACACTCTATCATTGTGCCACTCTGTGGCCTACTCCTGTTTTTGCCACCTCCAGAATGTCATTGTGCCATTTTCTGACCTCATGCTGCTGCTGTACCTTCTGCCGTGACCTCCACACTGTGTCATTGTGCCACTTTGTGGCCTACTCCTGTTTTTGCCACCTCCAGAATGTCATTGTGCCATTGTCTGACCTCATGCTGCTGCTGTGGCTGCTGCCGTGACCTCCACACTGTGTCATTGTGCCACACTCTGACCTCATGCTGCTGCTGTGGCTGCGGCCCTGACCTCCACACTGTGTCATTGTGCCACTCTGTGGCCTACTCCTGTTTTTGCCACCTCCAGAATGTCATTGTGCCACTGTCTGACCTCATGCTGCTGCCGTAGCTGTTGCCGTGCCCTCCACACTCTGTCATTGTTTCACTGTCCCCCAAGCACCCCCAAGCACCGTGACAGTATACAGTGGAGATGGGGGCAGGGAGTCCTGCAGAATCACTTGCACACATGGCCCGCAGCATGCTGATTTGCCTGGCTAGTGACAGCCGAATAGTCACCATCCGGCAGAGGAATGACTTCTGGCTCTCCACCCTCTTGGACCCTCGCTATCGGTTTAAAATGGGAGCCTTTTTTCCAGCTTCTGAGAGGGAAGACAAATTCAAGTACTATAGAGAAATCCTCCGTAGTCAGTTTAACGTTCCACATCCATTTTTGGCCAAGGAAATTCTGCCTCCATCAGCTTCATCATTAATACCAAAAAAAGTTCCAATGCTGTTTATTATGAAGCATAACTATTTAACACTTTTTTTTACACTTAGTATTGTATTAGCATACATGAATATGTTCGTACATTATCTTTTGTGTCATACTGACAGAGGCAGAAGTCAGGGCAGCACACAGCGTTCCCTGACCGCATTTTTCCTATACAGACAGCCCTGGGGCTACTCTAGGTCTCCAGGGCTGACTTTTCAGACATTCCCCGGGCTCCATCGGGTCACTGTGAGTCACGATCACTGGAGGGAGCAGGGGAAAGCCCTTTGTTTATGCCAGGCAATTAAAGGGTTAAGTACCAGGGATCGGAGGTTTCCTCAGCTTCCCACCGCTTACAGTGACTACTCTAGGAATGGAGCTGTTAACTGCAGCTCTGTAACTAGCGCAGCTGCGGTGCTGGGAGCCACAAAACCCCTCTGTTTGCAGCGTCGTCTTTTGATGTCTCTGCAGACAACGACCAAAAGATGGTGGGCAGTCGTTGAGGGGTTAAACATTACAGCTGAAAACGTAAATGTACAGCAAAACTAAGCAAAACTAAGTAGAAAGTATTTGTGAAATGGGGAAAGCAAAAGTTTCCTTTCTTTTTAAAATTTTTACAAATGAATCAGCCCCCTGTACTTGTACCCCTAATAATACCCCGTGTATACTTCCTTAGAAGTCCCCTTTTTATAAATGGAAAACTCGTATGTTAATTTATTTTTATATGATTTACAGCTGTTTTGTGAAGGCTCTAGGATTTTTAGAGATATTTGCCAACGCATCATGAAAACCCAAAGAAAAATTAAAAGTTCAAGGATAAATTTTCGCAAAGTGCATTTTCAGAGTTGGTTTTAAAGATTATAGCCTGAACCTTATGCAATACAGTATCTGTAAATGAAATCTTGCAAACTGCTAATACATGGGCCATCCCCCCCCAAAGACACCCGACAAAGGGGGGCATATATGAGAAGCAGAGGCCCTGCTCCTTTTGGAAAAAGTTCAAGATCACAGCTAGGGGCAAGAAACTGTCACGGGGGCAAACTATTATATGTACTCCACAAAATCCCGGGTCATTGAAGGTTTTAAAAAAGACTTGAGGCTTTTAAAAGGGGCCTTAACAACCACTGGGGGTCGCGGGTCATTGTAACTTTTTCCTTTTTACTTGAGTGAGGCCTTTTAAAACAGGGGAAGGATTTCGGGTTCACAAGAGAAATTATTTAGTGAAGGGAAAGGGTTCCCCCCAAATTTTTACGTTCCCCTTTGGTGGTTTATTCTTTTATTTATATTCAAAAGGGGTGGTTTTAATATGCCCCCGAGGGTTTGGCATAGTCTCGTGTGAAAATCTAACTTATGTCGTCCGGGGAAATAATTAGCCCCCCACCCGGGCCTCCCATTCTAAGCCGCAAGCCATAGAGCGACTGTCCTTGACCCTAAATCCGCCGGCGAAACGGCCCCGGGACTAAATTTCCCCAAATCTGATCTTTAGGAAGAGTGGCAAGAAAAAAGTAATTTTTTAAATCAAATCATAAGAAGTCCTTTTTGCAATTTGCAAAGTTATGTAGGCAACAAGCAAGCTGTGAAGAAGGCTCGGGTTTAATGAACCAAAAACCATTTTTGGTGACCAAAAACTTTTTTTTCTTTTTCACCTAGGGAGTGGGGGCTCATTTTGCAGGCTGAAGTATAGTTTTTATTGTTAGCATTTTGAGATATGTGGGACTTTTTCAGGAATGCGAAATGACCCAAAAACACTGTTTTGGCACTTTGGAATTTATTTCTATAGTGATCATCGTACAGGGTAGACTTTTATGGACATGGTGATACCAATTATGTGTAGCTTTTTAATTCTTTTATTTGAATATTGGCAAAAGGGGGAGTGTTTTGAACTTTTAATATTTGTTTTAGTTTTTTTTTTTTTTTTTACTTGCCCCCTAGTGTACTTGACCAATAGGGAAAAAATTACTTGTACACCATTCTGTATTATATATGTCATGCAGAATGTTGTACCAAGGTAGCACTTCTATTACTTCTTGCCAAAGGTAAGAAGTAATAGGAGCAGCAACATAATAGCCACAGAAGCCTTCATTAGGCAACCTTGAAATTTCATCCGTCTGGGGGGAAGTGATCAGGGGGAGGGTGGAAATGGTGCACAGTACCATTCCTCAGTAATTCAGATGATGGGTTTGTGAACCTGGTGTAAAAGGGTTAAAGCAGGGTTTCAAGGGGCCCAAAAACCCTGTGTCATTTAACAGCAGGTGTTAGTAGAATAATATCCACGGCACACCAAAATAATCTTGGGGTAAATTTTTTTATTATTTTCAAAGGGGCAAAAATCAGTGTCAAATAAGATATTGCCCCAAATTTTAAAAAAACCAAATTAAATGAATGATTACAGAGGCAAATTTATAGATGTTATTGAGTTCTAGATGTCTTATGGAAATGTCAACGTCCCAGGCGCTGTGATTGGCTGCCCCGAAATTTTTGTGTTTACCCCCCTCGACTTTAAAATCATAGTGGGGAAACCCCAAAGGGCGCTGGCTCTAATTAACACTCCCCGGCCACTTTATTTTGGTACACCTTCCAACTGCTCGTTAACACAAATTTTTAATCAGCCAAAAAACATGGCGGCAACTCGTGGGATTTAGGGGTGTAAACATGGTCAAGACAATCTCCTGCATTCAAACCGAGCATCAGTATGGGGGAAAAAAGGTGATTTGAGTGCCTTTGAAAGTGGATGGGTTTTTGGGGCCAGAAGGCGGGCTAGTATTTCAGAAAATGCTGATCTCCCCGGGATTTTCCGCACAAACCCCTTTTAGGGTTTACAAGAATGGTCCAAAAAGAAAAACATCCAGAGCGGGAGTCCTGTGGGGAAATGCCTTGTTGAGCCAAGGTCAAAGGGGAAAAGGGCAACTGGTTCGAGCTGATAGAAAGGGAACAGTGACTCAAATAGCCCCCGTTATAACCAAGGTAGGCAGAAGACACCTAACGCCCAAAACGGCAACTTTAGGCAGATGGGCTACACAGCAGAAGACCCACCGGGTGCCCCTCCTTTCAGCTAAAAACAGGAAAATGAGGCTCCCAAATTTGCCCAACCATCGAAATTGGAAGTAAAGAATGGGAAAAAATTTCCTGGTCTGAGAGTCCCCGTTTCTGCTCGACATTCGGATGGGAGGTTTAAATTTGGCGTCAACAACATGAAAGCATGGATCCATCCTGCCTGTATCAAAGTTTAGGCTGGTGGTGGTGGTGTCATGGTGTGGGGAATATTTTCTTGGCACTCTTGGGCCCCTTGGTACCAATTGAGCATCGTTGCAACACCTTGTTGAATCTATGCCACGAAGAATTGAGGCAGTTCTGAAGGCAAAAGGGGGTCCAACCCGTTACTAGCATGGTGTACCTAATAAAGTGGCCGGTGAGTGTATATCTCCCAGCTCCAGGTGAAGGATCTGGACAATTACTGCCTGTTTAAGGGGCTTTTGCCAAGAGGTTGATTCACCTCCTCACAGGTCCAGTCCTTAAGCTGCAACTTTGAAAAAAGGACATACTGTTCCTCAGATCTAGTGCAAGCCCCGTCTCCTTATGACATCATCAGCTGTAGTGTATAACATAAGGATTCAACACTGCATCTGTATAAGCTGCTTGTATAATGCAGTGCTTAGGTGATCAGCTCTGCAAGAGAGAGGTTAGGAGTTCAAGCCCCATCAGTAGTTTTTTTTTTTTTCCTTTTCTAAATTGAACACATATGTAAGATATGAAAATATATGTGTATACATCTATAATTTTATTTATATACACACACAAAGCTCCCCTATATAGTGTCCCATCCTCGCAGTCACACCAAGCACTTCCAACATATGTGATACAATGCATATACTCTGGGGGATGAGACATGATATAGGGGAGCTATGTATGTGTATATATATCATTATAGAGATTGACATATATATTTTAGGTCTCTCTACATATGTGTTGAATTTAGGGGGAAAAAAAAAATACTCTGTGAGGGACTAGAACTCCAAACCCCTTCCTTGTAAAACTAAAACGCTACCACTGCACCACGATCCCAAGCTAGTTACAGGTTGAGCAGGGCCTTCTCTCAAAGCTGATTACTTCTTCCCCCATTGTTTTCACTCACATGTCACTGACAGCAAGCAGAGATCTTTACTTGAAGCTGACATTTGTAGTTGAGTAAAGATCTCTGCCTGTTGTCAGTACAATTTGCAGACATAAGAAGCATGCAGGAGCTACAGAGCTGTTATATCTAGACAACCTTCTGCTTCTACTGCCTAACCCAGAATGATGATGTCACAGTTCTTCAGTGAAGAGAGACACGCCTCCTGGGAGGAGAGACACGCCTGCTGACAGGAGAGACACGCCCCTGGATTTCAAACTCAATCTCAGAGAATTACCAGAACAGCACGAACAGCTCAAACGATAAAACTCCTTTAAGAGAAGAAGAAATCGGACGCGATAAAAAAAACCTACCCCTAAGCAATATTTTGGTGTTCTGTGGATATTATTCTGCTAGTACTGTGACCTTTGGTCTTTTCCACTAAGAGCACCCACTTATATCCTGATACTTAGGTGTGCGTAACCATTTATATTTCTTAATAGCAGGTGTTAGCCATAATTAGCAGGCAGCACCCACTAGAAGCGAGTGAGCCTGCTCCATAGCTCCTTACCGGCATTATAATGTAAGTTTGTATCAAATGTCGGTAAGGGGTTAAGGATAAGACACATTTTACTTTTTTCATTGCGGTAGTCCCAAATGTATTACTTTTTTCTTTTGCATGAACACAAGTTTATTAGGTCTTTTTATTCCTGGCAACTTTACGTATATATTAGTGTTTCATTTAATTCTAAATTAATGTTCTACATATCAAGGCCATATGTTATTATACACTCCTTACCTCATTGGAGCTGTTGGCATAATTTTATATGCACTTCTGATGCTGCTATAAATATGGAATATAGCTGGAATTCGCATATGTGCACTAAGGGTGACAATGTGATATCTGCTGTGGCTCATATTGACACTCCTATTGTAATATATACAGTATACTCCTATGGGAACTATTAAATGGACATGTCTACTATTCAAATGACATTATTAGATGTTTATAGGTTTCTTACATGAGCACTTCTATGCTATTTGTTATATGGCCAACACGCCAGTTTTTCTTATATGGGAAATATATCCGACACTAATACATAGACAGTTTGGGAAAAGTGGCCCTCTGCTATACAATACATTTATTATGATATGTATCGAATGAAAAATATTTTATTTTTTACCTATTTAATTCCATTGCCATTTTATAATTGGTTACGTAGTACTACATGCTTTTCCATCACATTAAAGCAGATAGTATAAACTACCACTGGGCAGTATCTCTAGAGATTATATTAAAAAGGTTGGCAAGCAATCTTTACAAATCCTTTTAGTGAATGAAATTGTAATTTTATTTGGCTTGCAGTTATTAAGTGTATTTGTTATTCATTTAGATAATAATGTCAGGAAACTGACGCCAGTGATCTGTTTTCTCTCACATAGGCAGATATATTACATTTATCATGGATCCAACCCAGTTCCAGTATGTCATTAGACATGGCAAGAAGCTTGACTTCCATGAGTTTTCCAATGAAATGGCATCCAGGACGTTCAACTACCCACGCCTGTCAGAAGCAAAGTTCCCACAGCTCAGTGATCATATGCACAAAATATATAAAATCATGCAGGGTAAGCCTTTGGACAAACTTACTGACAGCATGATGAAAAATCTCCAACATGTATTCAAATGGAAATTCTCACAAGCAACAGATTGGAAAACAGAAAAAATGTACCAGTTCTGCTGCTCTATCATGTTCGAAGCCAGTTTTATGACACTCTATGGAAGAGATCCTGTTGCAGATGGTCGTAAAGTTATTAGTGAAATGAGAGAAAAATTTACAAAGTTTGATGCCAAGTTCCCCTATCTTGTTATAAACATACCGATTGCGTTGCTAGGAGATACCAAGAATATTCGTGAAGAGCTGATACATTTTTTTATGCCTAATAAAATGGACAATTGGTATGACCCGTCCGAGGTAATCCAGGCCCGGAAAGACGTGCTTGAGCAATACGACGTGCTCCAGGACCATGACAAAGCAGGTAACGAAACTGCTACTATGTATACTAGACTAAATCATTTACAATAGACCTTTGAAATAAAAAAATTACATTGCGACCTTGAAAAATTTTTATGCTTTTTTTAATTGGCTGATGAAAAAAATGTTTTACTCTCAAACAACCGTATATAATAATTGATTTTTTTTTTTTTTTTTTTGCTGAGGTGGTAAAACAAGATACTTAATGGTGATAATGAGAAAGAGATTATAACTGTGCTGCATATACTCCCCTTACTACATCCCCCCTTCCCACACACATTACATTTTAAACTATTCTCATTAAGCAGAAAATTAGACTTAAGAAGCCTATTGGTCCTCATTAGCATTCACTGATCCTTGGCTGGGTCTGTGTCCTAACATCTTTTAATTAGCACACTGCAAATCTAATCAGTGTAATAAATGCTATTAATCTTCCTTTTCACTTATTTTCTCTCAGCACATCATTTTGCCTTCCTTTGGGCCTCTGTGGGGAACACGATTCCGGCAACATTCTGGGCCTTCTACTACCTTGTGAGGCACCCAGAAGCACTTGCAGCAGTGCGTGACGAAATTGAACATTTTATTCTGTCAACAGTTCAAAAGAAGGGACCAGACTTTGACATCAATATCACCAGAGTACAGTTGTACAGACTGGTTTTTATAGGTAATTTATTTGTGTTTTTTATCTGCATTAAATGATGTAGCAGCAAACTCCATTTCTAACACATTTCTGTTTACTGAGAAGGTGGAGGACACAGCTGCTTAATTGACATAATAATAACCATTTACATCTATTATAAATTAGGTAGTTTATATCTGAAGATACTTTTGTTGCATGTAAACATTACGGATAGAGCAGTAAACGATAAAAGGAAAAGGGCTAAATTTGAGTTTCACAATAATTAAAAAATGTCAACAATTAAAAAATGTCAAATGTCTTGAATGAAGCTAAGCATCTGCTCAGAGTTTAATACAAATGCTATAAATATTAATGGGGGGTTTATAGGCTACTGTTGGTGTTTTTCTTTTGCAACCTTGCTAAAGCAACATAACAGAAATTGGCAATGGTTTGCTACGGATTTAGGGTTTTTTGGGAGAGCGAATTACTTTTTGCACAAAATGGACCACAATCTATTAAATATACTGATTTCCTCAAAAATATTCATGGTTCTTCATTATGTGGAATCGCTCAAGGTTATGAGATAAAACACTTTTATGGTTCATGTGAAAGTTCAGATTGGATAAGACGTTCTTGTCTGAAAATCAGGATTGTTTTGGGGCTACTTAAAAAAACATCACTAATAATGGAAATTAATAATTGTATAATATTTTTTACTACAAGTTTTTCTACACAGACGACCTCTTTTTTCAAATAATTTCTGCAGTTGCACTTCAAATGAATTACTGTACATGTAATGCATGGGCTTATGATTCTTTGTTATGGCACATAGGTAAAGGAGCCAGCTCTATGAGATCCCAATGCCCAAATAGGGCATTCAAATGGGGTTGTTGCTATTTAAATCTGTCTTTCATACAGTAAATAAAAAGCTTCAATTGAAGCAGATGATAAACAGAAACATTTGTAAAGGCTACTGAAAGCGCTTATGAGTAGGTTAACACTGATAATTTTTTCTTGTGGATTCCAATGTGGATTGCGCATCAGAATCTATGTGAAATTCACATCCCGCTGATTTTAGTGGGAATTTGTTCCATAATTAATAGTGTTAATTTTTTTTTTTCTACATGAATTGAAATCTACTTTGTGGAAAGAGCGTGATATGGAATCTGGAATAGAAATGTAGTGTTAACAGCATTCAGTATTTTTTGGGGGCAGTTTGTTTACAAATTACTGCTGCATTTTTTTTACATTTTTTTGCAGCGTGAACATAATAAAATTGTTTTTCTTCCTTTTTTTTTTTTTACACCATTCACATTTCACACTAAACACGTTAGACTAATTCAACAGGTTATTAAATATTTGTAGATACCTAATATGTGTAGCTTTTTTCCATGTAATATATGCAAAATATTTTTTTTTATTAAATATTTATTTGTATTTTATTTATTTTTCTACACTTTTTATGTTTTTTAATCCCATGAAGGGATATCTATTTTACTATTTTTTTACACTTAGTAATGTATTAGCATACATGAATATGCTAAAACATTACAATCTGTGTCATACTAACAGAGGCAGCAGTCAGGGCAGCACACAGAGTGCCCTGACCGCAATTTTCCTATACAGACAGCCCTGGGGCTATTCTAGGTCTCCAAGGCTGACTGTACAGACATTCCCCAGGCTCCATCGGGTCACCGTGAGTCCCGATCACTGGATGGAGCAGGGGAAAGCCCTTTGTTTATGCCAGGCAATCAAAGGGTTAAGCACCAGGGATCGGAGGTTTCCTCAGCTTCCCACCGCTTACAGTGACTTCTGTAGGAACAGAGCTGTTAACTCCAGCTCTGTAACTAGCGCAGCTGCGGTGCTGGGAGACACAAAACCCCTTTGTTTGCAGCAATGTTTTTTGATGTCTCTGAAGACAACGACCAAAAGATGGGGGCCAGTCGTTAAGGGGTTAAACATTACAGCCGCAAACTTAAATGTATTTTATGAGATAAAGCAAAACTAAGTAGAAAGTATTTGTGAAGTGTAAAGCAAATGATACGTGCTTTTTAAAATTTTTACAAATGAATCAGCCCACTGTACTCTGATACCCCTAAATAATATCCAGTGTGACTACTTTCCTTCAGAAGTCACCTAATTAGTAAATGGAATACATCTGTATGTAATTTATTATCAGTATGATTACAGCTGTTTTGTGAAGGCCTCTGAGGATTGTTAGAGAATATTAGCCAACAGCATCATGAAAACCAAAGAACTCACTAGACAGTTCAAGGATAACATTGTCGCAAAGTGCATTGCAGAGTTAGGTTTTAAGATTATAGCCTAAACTCTATTCAATCCATTATCTGTAAATGAAATACGTATAGCACAACTGCTAACCTACATGGCCATACACATAAACTGACAGCCCAGACAAGGAGGGCACTAATAAGAGAAGCAGCAGGCCCTGGCTCTCTTAGGAGAAGCTTCAGAGATCCACAGCTCAGGTGCAAGAAACTGTCTACGGGACAACTATTAGTCGTGTGCTCCACAAATCTGGCCTTTATGGAAGAGTGGCAAGAAAACATTTTATGAAAGCAAGCCATAAGAAGTCCTGTTTGCAATTTGCAAAAAGTCATGTAGGGAACACAGCAAGCATGTGGAAAAAGGTGCTCTGGTCAGATGAGACCAAAATGCCAAACTCTATGTGTGGAGGAGAGCCAACACTGCACATCGTCCTGAACACACCATCCTCATCCGCATGGTGGTGGCAACATCATGTTGTGGGGAGGCTTTGGTTCAGCAGGGACTGAGAAGCTGGTCAGAGTTGATGGGAAGATGGACCTAAATACAGGCCAATCCTGGAGGAAAATCTGTTCGAGGCTGCAAGACTGCAAGACTTCACCTTCCAGTAGGACAGCGACCCTAAACATACAGCCAAAGCTACAATGGAACATTTTAAATCTAAGCATATTAACGTGTTTAAATGGCTGTCAAAGTCCAGATCTAAATCCCATTGAGATTCTGTGGTTAGACTTGAAAACTGTTGTTTGTGGCTGTAATATTTAAAAATTAGAAAAAGTTCAAAGGGTATGAATACATGAATACTTTTGAAACCCACTGTAAATTAGCCCCAATAAATCAGTGTCTGAATTCACGGCATATAAAACGGCAAATCTTTGAGTTTCCACTACAAATTCTCTTCCGAATCTTTAATAGTTTTTTCCCCACTGTCAACAAACTCAGAAAATCCATTGTATGACATGCCCTCCCACTGTTTAGGGCAATCCATCCTACAGGGAAGATAGTTAGAATGGTGGGATGGTGGGGCATGAGCTTTGGATGCTTAGTCAGGTGGGGGGAGGGGTGAAACAGGCCACCCTGCTGTGACGAGACACAATGCTAGTCTAGGGAATTTCTTTTCCAGAAGAAAAGCTTAGCTAGCACTCTACATTCTAGATTTTGTTAACTATTTAGAATATATCTAAGCTGATCCTCTTCCAGTCCAATACCAGCAAATGTGTCTGATCCTACCAATTTTTATTCTATCTAATGCGATTCAAGCATTCTTATAATCTTGTCACTGCTCATTACCATTTTCAAGTAAATTGAAATGTATGGACAATTACCAATGCAGACCAATTATAATGTATGTACTTTATAGAATTCTATTTTTTTGACTGGAACTCAAGTTTCTATGAAAATCCTGCTTTTTGCAAAAAAATCAATGCTGCTCTCTTTATCTTGGGGTAAGTGCATACACAGTGTAAAAGTTACTCTGTGGAACTGGCTTAAAAATGTACACCTAAATCTGCAATAGAATCTACGTGTGTTAAAGCAGGATACTCATTGTTTATTTTGGTGCTAATGAGGCCCTGGATTTCACTCACTCTATTGCAGTGAATTAAAATATGTTTTATTTCCACAACAGAGCATTCTGTGGTTTTGAAAATCCACAGCATGCATAAAGTCCACTGCAGAGTTTTTGGTGAAATCTCATTCACTAACATTGTACTGTACTTTGTTGCAGAATTGTGTTCTACTTTCAATACATGAAAGGTTGTGTATGGCTTAAATAACCTCTATCCATATGACTTTTATTATGTCAATTAAATGTAATAAAGGAGAGTCCTATACTTAGTGTCCTCTCTATTAACCATGCTAGAAACCCTTTGCAAAAAATTTTTATTAAATAGTGTGAACATTTAACCAACATCTCATATAAAATCTTTATTATGCCAACAGAAATGTAGACTCTTAAGATAAAGATGATGCAGAAAAGTCGAAAAATCAATACCTGCTGCTCCGTGTCATTATTAATCAAACACAAAATGTTATCCAAATGAAAAAGACCAGATTATCCACCATTCATTGTCACATACAGTGGGTCTGGAAAGTATTCAGATACCTTTAAATTTTTCACACTTTGTTTCATTGCAGCCATTTGGAAAGATCAAAAATGTTCATTTTTTTTGCTCATTAATATACACTCTGCACCCCGTCTGAAAAGAGAAAAACAGAAATGTAGATATTTTTGCAAATTTATTAAACAAAAAAAACAAATATCACATGGTCATAAGTATTCAGACCCTTTGCTCAGTATTGAGTGGAAGTACCCTTTGAGCTACTACAGCCATTTGTCTTCTTGGGAATGATGCAACAAGTTTTTCACACCTGGATTTGGGGACACTCTGCCATTCTTCCTTGCAGATCCTCTCCAGTTCCCTCAGGTTGGATGGTGAACGTTGGTGGATAGCTATTTTCAAGTCTCTCCAGAGATGCTCAATTAGGTGTAGGTGAGGGTTCTGGCTGGGCCAGTCAAGAATGGTCACAGAGTTGTTCTGAAGCCACTCCTTTGTTATTTTAGCTGTGTGCTTAGGGTTATTGTCTTGTTGGAAGAAGAGTGTTCGGCCCAGTCTGAGGTCCACAGCACTCTGGAAGAGGTTTTCATCCAGGATATCTCTGTACTTGGCCGCATTTCATCTTTCTTTCAATTGCAACCAGTGGTCCTGTCCCTGCAGCTGAAAAACATACCCATATCATGATGCCGCCACCACCACCATGTTTCACTGTTGGGATTATATTGGGGTGGTGATGAGCAGTGCCTGGTTTTCTCCACACATACCGCTTACAAGTAACACCAAAAAGTTCAATCTTCGTCTCATCAGACCAGAGAATCTTATTTCTCATAGTCTGGGAGTCCTTCTTGTGTTTTTTTGCAAACTGTATGCGGGCTTTCATATGTCTTGCACTGAGGAGTAAAAAAAAAACTTGAAACGTGAAAGACTCCCAGCACTCGTATAGAGGGATTCCAGAAGGCATCGTGACGAAAAAAACTCTCTTTATTATAAGGTCTTAAAACGTGCATTAAAAACATCTATAGGTATAAATGTTTACGCGTTTCAGGCCTAATCTCCGGCTCTTATTCGTAACTAACGTATACCTAGTTGAGCTTCTCTTAGAAACAATTCCCGGGCTAATCACGCCCGAGCACCTGTAACTTAACCCTAAAAGGTACAAAATGGAATATGGCACTGTGCCATATTCCATTTTGTACCTTTTAGGTAAGTTACAGGTGCTCGGGCATGATTAGCCCGGGAAGTGTTTATAAGGGAAGCTTAACTAGGTATACGTTAGTTACGAATAAGAGCCGGAGATTAGGCCTGAAATGCATAAGCATTTATACCTATGGATGTTCTTAATGCACGTTTTATGACCTTAT
Source organism: Phyllomedusa bahiana (assembly GCA_025379985.1). Lineage (NCBI taxonomy): Eukaryota > Metazoa > Chordata > Amphibia > Anura > Hylidae > Phyllomedusa > Phyllomedusa bahiana. The sequence goes on from JAODAL010001909.1 coordinate 147,610, forward strand.
AATAAAGAGTGTTTTTATTCGTCACAATGCCTTCTGGAATCCCTCTATACAAGTGCTGGGAGTCTTTCACGTTTCAAGTTTGATTTCTTGGACATCTACAGTCGGGTGTCACTTCCCAGGAGCACCGTTCTTTGGAGAGGAAGGAGGCAGTCCCCATAGCCGGAAAATCCTCGAGCGAGGTTAGGCGGACCATACAACTTGGGATTTATGGTGAGCGCCACTCTATATTTTTCTATTTTATTTCTGTGCTTGTACTGAGGAGAGGCTTCCATCGGTACACTCTGCATAAAGCCACGACTGGTGGAGGCAGCAGTGATAGTTGACTTTGTGGAACTTTCTCCCATCTCCCTACTGCATCTCTGGAGCTCAGCTACAGTGATCTTGGGGTTCTTATTTACCTCTGTCAACAAGGCTCCTCTTCCACGATTGCTTAGTTTGGCTGGGCGGCCAGGTCGAGGAAGAGTTGTGGTTATCCCAAACTTCTTCCATTTAAGGATTATGGAGGCTACTGTGCTCTTAGGCACCTTGAGTGAAATTCTTTTGTAACCTTGTCCAGATCTGTGCCTTGCCACAATTCTTTCTCTGAGCTCCTTGGGCAGTTCCTTAGTCCTCATGATTCTCATGTGCTCTGACATACACTGTGAGCTGTGAGGCCTTATATAGACAGGTGTGTGCCTTTGCTAATCAAGTCTAATCAATTTAATTAAAGCTGGACTCCAATGAAGGAGTAGAACCATTTCTAGGAGGATCAGAAGGCAATAGACAGCATGTGAGTTAAATATGAGTATTACAGCAAAGGGACTGAATACGTAAGACCATTTGATTTTTCAGTTTTTCTTGTTTAATAAATTTGCAAAAATATCTACATTTCAGTTTTTTTTTCTTTCAAGATGGGGTGCAGTGTGTACCATTAATGAGCAAAAAATGATCTTGATCCTACCAAATGGCTGCAATGAAAGAAAGAGGGAAAAACGTAAAGGGGTCTGAATACTTTCTGTACCCACTGTACGTGTGAGACCAGATGATATTCATTATAACCTCAATCTTTTTAGTCATCCCCACTTACCATTTCTTGACCTATTATCTGGTAATCTTCATTGCTGACTACATGCCTGGATCTTACCATTACTTTTGTTCTTGATAATCAACATGGTATTTCATTAATGTACTGTACCTGGTCTTCTGCCCGATTATCCACAAGTGTTGAGCTTCAGATTCAAGTTAGACTTTTGCTAGAGAGCACAGCAAAATTTGCAACCAGTCATCAGTCTGCCATTCAGCAGAAAAATAGAAGTGTATTATTCATTGCGTAATGCACTTCTTTTTTTTCCATCTGTTGGCAGGCGGCCGAAGCACAACATTCTTCTGTCATTCTTTTCTTAATCTGTTTGGTTTTTCTCATGCTAGCTTCGACTTTAAAATCTCCATTCCATTGTTCTACTCAATAACGTTCTTCAGGCTGTAGAAGAATACTCAAAATAGTAGCACACAACATAGTATAGACCATCTTGGAATATGTCAGTATAAGTATTTGGATGTTGCTCACCTTTTGGGGTCATGCAAAAGGCATAACACTTTTTAGTTCAAAAATAAAAATATGCAGATCGTACCAAAGGTTTCTCCTTGTATGCTAAACTTGTACCAGGGTATCATGAGTTAACAAGATAACCACTTCTAATGGTATAGCTGCGCACACATATAATAAGTAGATTCAAATTTTTATTAGTTTTAAATGACATGTTTCCAAGGTACTCCCTTCCTCAGATGTGAGACAAGATGATTATCAGGTGACATTGGGAAACTCATAGATATAAGTAAAAAGCAAACCTTGCAGAGTAAACAAGAAGTTGGCTGTCAAATTTAACGGCCTACTGGTAGCTTTGGAAGTTCATCCTGTTTTGTATCCAAAGTTTACTTTTTACTGAGGCTCCATTCACATCTCGTTTTGTCAGCCCATTTCTGGTACCCATTGCGATACAATAAACGTTTAAAGTAATACTAGGAACAGGTTTCCAGAGTGGGATAGAATGAGGACTCCTATTTACATCTTATAATTGCCTTGATCTTTTCCAGCTTCTTAGAACTTGACTATGCTGTTAAATGTTTAGGAAATAAATCTTGGGAAGATCAAACTGTGCACAGAACAGAAAACAGGAGCCGTTTCTTGGATCACATTATCAGGAATAGAGCTTGCAGCTTGATCATTGTCTGCTAAAAATCTTTTCTCATCAATAAATACAACTTTTTTATAATGACAAACCCCAAATTAAGAGATCTTCCTTCCAATCATTAGTTAGAGGCTATTGTTAAAATTATATAAAAAATAATAACCAAAAGGAAAATGACAAAGAAAAAATGTAGTTATTATAATAATGCATGCATTTTACAAAAAATGTAAATATATTTTGCTTTATGATAGCATGAGACACATGTTACACTGGCATAAAATCAAAGGACAATAAATAAAAAAATAACTAGCCATTTAAGATATGAATCTGTTATTGGCTTTTGCATCAAAAGGTTCTGTAAAGTTACAAAGTTAAGAAATAGACAACTAATTTAAAAATATTGTTTTTTTGCTTTTTTCATAACATTCTCATTTTTTTTCAAATTTCTCTAAAAATCCACAAGAACCTTATTTTGTAGCATATAAGTTAACATTTCATTATACCTCATTAACCACTGTAACTTGGCTTGCATTATAGGATGAAGCATCTCTCATTCTCTCCTAATAAGCTGAGATTCAAGATGACACATATTTAACAATGTATTAACTTCTACTCAAGTGTACAAATCCATGCTGCTTACCAACTGTATGTTAATTATATCTGAGCTTTTCTTTTCATCTTCTGTTCAGGACATATCATCCAGTATCAGAAGTCAACTGGAAAATGTTTAATTTCAAGGTTCTACTACCTTCTTGGAGCAAAAACAACACATCTCCAGGCTTTGTCATACCATGTTTATTGACCAGATATTTGACATTTTTACATAGAAACTTACACTGTGGAATAGCTATAGCATTCTGCAGGTCAAACGTATTCCAAGAGGGTGTCCTATTACTTCATGTGATTTTGGCAGTTCATCCCGCAAAAAAAAAGTCCTTATACAGCTCTGTATACGGAAAAATAAAAAATGTATAGCTCTCAGAAGATAGCGATGCATAAATATTGTTTTACACACTAAAAAACACTTTTTTCTTTTTTTTTTAAAGTGCTTCACCATAAAAAAACTATATAAATAGGGTATCGCCATAATCGTAGCAACCCAAAGAGTAACGCTAACTTATCACGGATACTGCACGGTGAGCCCTGTTAAAAATAAAAATAAACACTACTAGGATTGCAGTATTTTCTTCACCCTGGCCTTCAAAAAATGGATTTAAAAGTGATCAAAAAGCCTTGTCCCCCCAAAAATGATACTAATAAAAACGTCAACTCATCTAGCAAAAAACAAGTCCCTACACAGCTCCAAGCACAGAAAAATTGAAAAGTTATGGCTCACAGACTATGGCTATGCAAAAAAGTATTATCCTGGATGAATAAAGTGTTTTTATTGTATAAAAGCAGTAAAAACATAAAAACATATACAAATTGGGTATCGGTGTAATAATTGCCCTGCTGGTAAAGTACCATGTCATATATAACCGTACAGTGACCGTATAAAAAATAAAATAAAAAACACTACCAAGATTGCTGTATTTTGTTCAAAACATCTCACAAAAACCTTAATAAAAAGTGAAAATAGCATCATAGCACCCCATAGTGGTACCAATAAAAACTTCAACTCATCCCGCAAAAAACAAGCCCATACACAGCTCTGCACACAGCAAAATAAAAAGTTATGGCTGTCAGAATAGGACAAACTTTAAAACGCAATTTTTTATAGACGTATTTCTACTGTGTAAAAGTAATAAAACAGAAAAAACTTTTATAAAATCTATATCATTGTAATGTACCGACCCCCATAGTAAAGTTATCACATCATTTACACTGCACGGCGAATGCTGTTAAAATTGAAACTCAAAAAACAATGACCGAACTGGTTTTTCCCCCATTTTCATTGCCTAATGCTAAAAAAAAAACTATGGAACACCTGTGTGCTAAAATGCAAATATACTCCCAGATGAGATACCTGATGGGTGTTGAAGCCAAAAGGGGGCGACTTCTGGAAGGTTTCGCCTGTTCTGCTACTTTGGGGGCTTTGCAAATGCGACATGGCCCCAAACCAAATCTGCGTTCCAAAAGCCAATAGCGCTCCCTCCCTTATACACCTGCCATAGCCCAAAAACAGCAGTTTAAAACCCACATGTAGGGTATTGCCAAACTTGGAAGAAAATTGCTTAACCAAGTTTTAGGGTTCTTTTTTCCAAAATTTCCTTGTATATATGAAACATTTAAGCAAAAATAGCATAATTATTGGAAAAAAATTTTTGAATTTTCACAGCCTTATGCTAAAAAAAATTTGTGAATCTCCTGTGGGGTCTATATACTCAATGCATCCCTGGATATTTTCCCTTTAAAAGGGTTTTAGTTAACAATATCCCGGTTCTTTTTAGGGGGTGTTTATTTAAGTTTTAGCACCTCAGGGTGTCCCCACACCTGAAATGGCGCCTAAATAAAATCTTTATTGAAATGAGACCCCAGAGCCCAGTAGGTGCTCCTCCTATTCTGGGGCTTATGGTTGAGCCAAATTTAATCCCACAGGGCCATATATGGGTTATCTCTAAAAACGGCAGACCCGGGGGGAATTGTATTAAGTTGCATTTACCTGGTCACATTTACTGTATTCAGTGAATAATGGTTTAAATATTTGAAAATCTGCAAAAAAAGTGAAATTTTGAAATTTCACCTCCACTTTGCTTTAATTTCTGTGAAATATCTAAGGGTTATCCAACTTCCTAAATAGTGTTGTAAATATTTTAAAGGGGGTCTAGTTTCTCAGATGGCGTCACTTATGGGGGTATCTAACATGCAGGCCCCTCAAAGCACGTCAGAACTGGAGTGGCCCCTAAAAAAATGTTAATGCAAAATTTTCTGAAAATGTGAGAAATTACTCTAAATTTCTAAGCCCTCTAATGTCGTTAAAAAAAAAAAAAAGACATTTAAAAAATAAATCCCAAAACCTATAGTGGCCAGATGGTAGATGCTAGTTATAAACTATTTTGTGGTGAATAATTATCTGTCTTGCACGCAGAAATGTTGAAACTTTCAAATTCGCTAATTTTTCCAGATTTTCTGGAAATTTTGATATTTTTCACAAACAAACAAGGATTGTATGGATGAAAATTTCTTACTAACTTAAAACACAATGTGTCATGAGAAAAACAATCTCTGAATCAATGGATAGGTAAAAGTGCCCAAAAAGTTATTCTCACATAAATTGACAAGTCAGATTTCAAAAATAGGGCTTTGTCAGGAAGGTCAAAACAGGCTGGGTCCTTAAGGGGTTAATTAAGCTCTTTTCTTACTTCAACCTTTCAATTTTGTGTGCCATGGATCCTCTACTATACAATTGCTGAGAGACTCCTCTGAAGGGGTCCAGATCCACAGATCACTTATACTCCTACTTATGAGGTGTGCACACTCAACTCCTAAATTTATGAGACTAACCTGGCTGGAGTGGGAATACCGGTACAGGCTTGTGTTGCCAACATGATCTAATGAGCAGGTTGAGTACAAACCAAATGCTGAATACCAAGATTATTTTTTCTCATTAGATTGTTTTACATATTTAATTCAATGAGTTTTGAAGAAGTTGAGTACCAACATTTGTCTGTATACTTTACATATGTATAGATTTATGTTATTATGGTATTTTTCATTTGTGCTTGAAAAACAATTACCCAGTACTCACCAGCTCTGTTGTAAAAGGTTGTGACATACTCTCATCAAATGAGTTGTACTATTTGTTTATTTATGCAGGGCTACGTCAATATGTGGTACAGATTGAATTAATTAGATTGTTATCCTACAACTGTGTTTTCATGACTGCACAAAACCGTTTATGCCGTATGATTCATTTTATGAGTAATTCAAGGCCAGTAAAGATCTGAGTGACTAGAGCAGAGAATAGTAATATCATAGCTGTTTGAAATAGATCTGTAGCACAACATTTTGAAGTATATACTGTATATGTTTTTACTGTGGAATATTTTTACATGAATAAAAAAAAAAACTTCAAAAAGTCCTTGAATTGTTTTCATTTAAAGTAAAAGAATGCAAAGAGTAGAAAGCTAGGTAAACAAAACGTCCAAAAGGCAGACTGTATGTAAAAGCACTGATCTTAGAAAGTTTTAGCCCAGAATTGGGCCAGTAAGGGCTGTCCATAGATGTAATACTGTACTGTATTGTACCTTCTACTGGAGTGCCATAAAATAAACAATTCACAGAAAAAATGGGACATTATATACAGGTGTAGCAAAGTTGGGCTTGATAATAATATAACGAATTTCCATGTTACCTGTTCTTAGATCACAAAATCCCCACTGAAAAGCACGGCGTATGTTTAGATAATTTTCTGTGCCGTGATATCATGGTGCATTATCGGTCAAGTTTATTTTTGTACTTAAGATCACAGAGGATAGACCATACCTACTGCTTTAGAGACAGGTCAAAATAATACATTCCCAATAGGAGGTAAAGAAGCCGTAGTGCCACATGGGAGAAGTTGTACATGTGCAAAATAATGATGAGCAATCCCTCATACCTGCTCAATCATGAAGATAGTGCATGTCTCATATTACAAATGTAAATCTGGACAATACCTCATGTTTGAAACTTTTTTCAGGAGGTCGTGTGGCCCTGGGATGTGGGAGAGAATTGTGCCAGTATCTTGTGTTGTGCACTTGGAGTATGCTGGGCACCCCCCTAATTAAATGAAATTGGTGTGTCCAATAGGCTGTAAGCCAGCATTGTTCACTACATGTAATTGTATAGCTGGCACCATATACAGTTAAAACCAGAAGTTTAAATACACTATATAAAAAGACACATATGCATGTTTTTCGGACATGAAATCAGAATAAACCTTTGCAATTTTAGGTCAAGTAGGATTATCAAAATTCTTTATATTTGCCAAATGCCTGAATAATGAGAGAGAGAATTTTTTAAGGCATTTTTATTACTTTCTGCAAATTCAAAAGTTTACAAACATTTCATTACAATTTTGTAGCATTGTCCTTAAACTGTTTGACTTGGGTCAAACCTTTTGGATATCCTTCCACAAGCTTTTCACAATAATTGGTAGGAATTTTGTCCCTTTCCTCCTGACAGAACTGGTGTAACCGAGCCATGTTTGCAGTTCGCCTTGCTTGCACCTGCCGTTTCTGTTTTGCCCATAAATTTTCACTAGGACTGAGATCAAGGCTTTGTGATGGCCTCTCCAAAACATTGACTTGGCAGTATGATTCGAGTCATTGTCCACTTGGAAGACCCATTTCTGCCCAAACTTTAACTTCCTGGCCAATGTCTTGAGATGTTGCTTCAGTATTGCCACATAATCTTTCCTCATGATGCCATCTATGAAGTGCACCAGTCCCTCCTGCAGCAAAGCAACCCCAGAACATGATATTGCCACCCCCATGTTTCACAGTTGGGATGGTGTTCTTAGGCTTCAAAGCTGCTCCCTTTTCCTCCAAATCTATTGATGGTCAAACAGTTTAATTTTAGTTTTGTCAGACCACAGGTCATGTCTCCAAAAATGTAGGACTATGTTCCTGTGTGCATTTGCAAATATTAATCTGGCTTTTATGTTTCTTTTGGAGTAATGGCTTCTTTCTGGCAAAGTGGCCTTTCAGCCCATGTTGATACAGTACTTGTATCACTGTGGATAATGACACAATCTTACCAGCTTCCACCAGCATCTTCACAAGGTCTTTTGCTTTTGTTCTTGGGTTGATATGTGCGTTGGCCCAAAACAGGTTTATTTTTGAGCCACAGGCCCTATCTCCTTCCTGAGTGGTATGATGGCTGGATATTCCCATCTTGTTTGTACTTGTCTATAATTGTTTGTACAGATGAGCGAGGCACCTTCAGATATCTGGAAATTGCACCCAAGGATGATCCAGACATGTGCAAGTCCACAACTCTCTTCCTGATATCGTGGCTGATTTCTTTAGACTTTCCCATGAAATTACACACAGCAGCAGTGTGTTTCTGGTGTGCTTAAAAAAAATCCACAGGTGTGTCTCTAATTAACTCAGATGTTGCCAATAAGCTTCCAAAAACTTGACATCATCATATGGGATGTCCCATATTGTTTAAAGGCATATTAATCCTAGTGTATGTAAACTTAAATGAGACCTATGAATTACTGTATTTGTGGGGTGTACTTTGAGCGTATTGCAGTGCAATTACATGCCGGAATACGCCCCACAAAGACATACCCTTATGCCAATTTCACACAGGCATATTTCAGCCACATTTTTGTTCCTGTGTTACAAATCTATTTTATCAAATAGGCTAATCCTTTGGTTTGATATGTCACTAAATTTCTGCAAATTGAAATCTGCAGGAAAATTTCCAATGCATGTAAAAGAGATTACGGAGACTCCATTCACCTGCATTGGTAGTAGACTATCAATGGTTTTGACACAGATTTCAGCATGGAATCCACACTAAAATCCTGAAACCCTTAAATATAGTCTTAGGTGATCCTAAATGTCTTAATCTCAACATTTTTATTTTGCTTCTGAATCAGTCAAATGATGCATCTGATTGAGATAAAAACACTCCAACACTAACTCGCTTGCACCAGTAGGCCTATTGTGTCAAAACTCTCGTTGTTGCTCATAGCAACCAATCAGAGGCCAGCTTTTCTTTTGGCAGCTGGATTATGATTTGTTGCTACCGACATCAAACACGGTTTGAAAATTAGACCATTTTGATAAATAAGGCCCACTGTTTCTTCACTGGGGGAATAAAGCATCCAGAGTCAGCACCAAACCAACTTCATTCCTCTACATTGCTGGCGGTATATTAAGCAGGCAAAACAGTGTAGATAACTGTCTGCTGAATACTCATTTTAGCTTTGAATGGAAAATGGAAAGTAAACTTCTGCCAGACTTCTGTGGGGGGCGACTTATCTTCACTGAGAACAGACTTTAGCATACTGAAATCCAGCTACTCTGTTCTTGTTTTCCAACATATGGGAAGAAGAGCACCTTTAGAGTCCGTTTACACGGCACAGGACAAATTCCGGTCGTTTTATCCGACTGGTATTTGTCCTGTGTTCGTGCCGTGCCCACGGCCGCAGGGGAGGGGGGGGGGGGCTTTTTTCTGCGATTAGTGGAAAAAGCCCCCCCCTTCCCCTAGATATGTTCATTTTTCCCTCCCGAAAAACGGGTTGGAAAAATGAAAATTTTCTTATTTTTCAAACCGCCAGCGGTTTGAAAAAAACCCCGGGGGGGGGGGGGAAAAACCCCCCGGGTTGGGCCCCCCTGGGAAAAGGGTTTTTAGCGGGGCCCCTTGAAAAGTTTTTCAAACCGGTTTTTCAGCCCGGGTTTTTAAAGCCAAAACCATTTTGAAAAAAAACCCCCCACAAACCCTTGCCTGGGGGCAAAACCCCTTAAATTTTCTTATTTTTGGGGTTTTTTTTAGGGCACCCCCAAAAAAAGTGGGGGTTTGGTGACTTGGGAAAAAAATTTGTATTTGGGGAATGTTATTTTAAATTTTTTTTTTAAGATAAAACTAAAAAACCTTAAAAAAGTTGTTTTTGAATTTTACAGTGCAAATGAAAAAAGCCCTTTGGGGCTTGTTCATTGCATTTTTTTTTTGCTGTACTTGGAAGTAGATGAACCCTAATGCTTTAAAACCTGGTCCTTTGTCAAAAGTCAGGCTTTGGATCTTTCCCCCATTTCCTTTTCCACCAAAATTTGGGGGGGGGGGGGGGTGTCTTTTTTTTAAACCCTATTTTGTAACTAAAAAATACACATCCCTATCATGGACGTTGGGGAAAACCCCAAATATCTGATTTTTACCCAAAAGGGGTTAAAAAAAAAATCCTGTCCATTGTTTGTAAAAATTTTCCCTCAATTTTAATTTAAATTTAAGGATGATTCCCTAGTCTGAAAAAAAATTAGTGGGCCCCAATTTGGGTTTTTTGGAAAAGCTGCTGTTTGCCTGCGAAACAGGAAAGGTTTTTTTGGGGTTTTAAAAAACCCTGTAATTTTCTGTGGTGCCCAAAAAGGGGCTAAGCCCGGTTAAATCTTAGTTGGAGGTTTTTGTTTAAACCTTTGGGTTTCATAGGAAACCATTGAAAGATGGAAAACTGGTTTTAATGGATCCCATTTGATTTAATGGGGGGTTTTTTGAGTTTCCCGTTTTTGGTGAGCTCATTGTAAAAAAAAAAAAAAAAAAAAAAAAACGCTACACATGCACAATTTTTTTCTGAATTTTTTGTTATCTGTGCTGAAGGCTGTGAAAAACAACCCCGGTTTCCCGATAAAGCATGAGGGCCCAACTACAACCTCCCAAAGGGGATGAACTGTGGCCCCCTAGCTTTTTTTTTTTTGCTTTGACCCCTTTGATGTGTTTTGGGGGGGGGAAAAACTTAAACATCCCCATTAAAGTGTTTCCAACCTCCCTTCTCAAATTTTGGTTTTTTTTCTTTTAACCCTTTTCATTTTAAAAAACAAAGCAAAGGGTTTTGATGTTTGCATTTTTTTCAAACTATTTTTAAATTTTCTAAATTTCATTGATGGAAAATTTTTTTTTTTTATTAGTATTCTTATTTATATATCTCTTCACATCTACTCATTTTTGTGTCTTCACCTAGGCACTTGCACTTTTTCATAAAAACTTGATTTATTTCATTTATTTTTTCATGAAAAAAAAATTTTAAACTTTCATTTTTGTTTTTTGTTTTTCATTTCATTACTCTTGTTTTTATTTTCCCATTGCTTACTTTTTTTTTTTCCTTATGGGCCATTTTGGGGATCACTGGGATTAATTTTTAAAAATTTTTTTTGGGGGTCAGGTTTTTTTTGTTTGCACAGCTGGTGTTTCTCAAAGTGGGGCTCTTCATTCCGGGCCATCCCCTTCTGTGGGAAATTTTAAAAAATGTTTGACCTCCCTTTTTTTCTTTTAGGGCTGGGTCATGTGTCTATTAAAACCCCCTCCCCCTAATTTCCTCTTGTTGGTTTAATAGATATTTTTTTCCTTTTACGTTTGAATATTTAATCATTTTTGCTTTGCTCTTTTTTGTTTAAAAATTTATTGATTTCCCCCCTTTCTTTTCCCCCTTCAACCTGGAGGGGAAAAAGTGTATTGGGGGCCCCCCTTTGCACCCATTCTTTCTATATCTCTGATTTATAAAGTATCTCACGAAAGTGAGTACACCCCTTACATTTTTGTAAATATTGTTATATCTTTTCATGGGTCAAAACTGAATATATGACACTTTGGTACTATGTAAAGAAGTCACTGTACAGCTTCTATAACAGTATAAATTTGGTGCGCCCTCAAAATAACTCAACGCATAGCCATCAATGTCTAAACCACGGTCAACAAAAGTGAGTACATTTCTATGTGAAAAAGGACAAATTGTGCCCAATTTGCCATTTTCTCTTCACAGTGTCACATGACCCATTAGTATTACAGGGCCTAAGGTGTGAATGGGGAGCAGGTGTGTTAAATTTGGTGTTTTCTCTCTCACAGTCTTATAATGATCACTGGACGTTCAACATGGCACCTCATAGCAAAGAACTGTTTAAGGAACTGAACAAAGAATTGTTGCTCTACATAAAGATGGCCTAGGCTATAAAAAGATTGCCAACACCCTGAAACTGAGCTGCAGCACGATGGCCAGGACTATACAAGACAGGCTATATTTAGAACAGGCCTCTCCATGGATGACCAAAGAAGTGCATGTGCCAGCACTATATCCAGAGATTGTCTTTTCTGAATAGACATAGGAGTGCTACCAGCATTGCTGCAGAGGTTAAAGGGGTGGGGGATTTTAGCCTGTTAGTGCTCCAAACATACGCCACACACTGCATCAAATTGGTCTGCATGGCTGTCATCCCAGAAGGAAGCCTCTTCCAAAGTCCGCAAACAGTTTGCTTAAGACAAGAAGATGACGGATATGGATTACTGAAATCATGTCCTGTGGTCTGATGAGACCAAGACAAACTTATTTGGCTCAGATGGTGTCAAGTGTGTGTGAGACGGCAACCAGATGAGTAGTACAAAGACAAGTGTGCTTTGCCTACAGTGGAGCATGGTGGGGAAGTGTCATGGTTTGGGGCTGCATGAGTGCTGCCGGCTGTGGGGACCTACAGTTAATTGAGGGAACCATAAATGCCAATATGTACTGTGTACTTTGACATACTGAAGCAGAGCATGATCCCCCTTCCTTTCAGAAACTGGGCCGCGGGGCAGTATTCCAATATGAAAATTACCCCAAACACACCTTCAAAATGACCACTGCATTGCTAAAAAAAAATAAGAGGAAAGGTGCTGGACTGGGCAAGCATGTCTCCAGACCTTAACCTTATCGAGCATCTGTGAGGCATCCTCAAACGGAAGGTGGAAGAGCGTAAGGTCTCTAATATCCACCAGCTTTGTAATGTAGTCATGTAGAAGTGGAAGAGGATTCCAGTGACAACCTGTCACGTTCTAGTAAACTTGATGCCCAAGAGAGTTAGGGCGCGTTCCCACTGCACAGGACAAACACCGGCCGGTATTTGTCCTGTTTTGCGCCCGTCCCCACGGTCGCGGGGGGGACGGCTTTTCTCCGCGGTGAGCGGAGAACAGCCCGCCCCCCACCCAATGAGAAGCACATCTTCCGTCGGGAAACCGGACGGAAGATTGTGCTTCTACAATTTTTTGCCGCCGGACCGCCGGCGGCAAACCGTCCGACGGCAAACCCTGTGCAGTGTGGACTTCTTCACAGGTATTGCATAGAGCACAATTTGTGCTCATTTTCGGCCGGTTTTTCAGGCGGTCTGAAAAACCGCAAACCGGCTGAATAACCGTCCGAAAACCCGTGCCGTTGGGACATGGCCTTAGGACAGTGCAGGAAAACAATGATGGCCACATAAAATATTGACACTTTGGGCACAATTTGTCCATTTTCACTTAGAGGTGTACTCACTTTTGATGCCAGCGGTTTAGACATCGATGGCTGTGAGTTGAGTTATTTTGAAGACACACCAAATTTACACTGTTGTACAAGTTGTACACTGACCACTTTACATTGTATCAAAGTGTCATATCTTTATTGTTGTCCCATGAAAAGACATAATACAATATTTACAAAAATGTGAGGGGTGTACTTACTTTTGTGAGATATTGTATTATTGTAGTTTACTGTAGTTTATCTTTATACTGTGTTTTTATTGTATTTATACTGGGACTTATGTATTTATTTTTATTTATTTATTTTAAAGCTCCATTAGTTCAGGGCACTGTACATTCAAGGGGGGTGACATGCATACAATGTGTCAAACAAGTACAATGGTGATGATAAATGACTTAACAACTGGCATGAGGGAGTGGGGTTATTATAGGTAATAGGCAATCCTGCAGAGATGGGTTTTCAGGTTGCTTTTGAAGCTAGTGAAGGTGGAGGAGAGTGTGATGTTTGGGGCAGAGTATGGAGGAAGCACGGGAGAAGTCTTGGAGATGGTTGTGTGAGGAGCTGATAAGAGGAGAGCAGAGAAGAAGGTCTTCTGTGGAGTAGAGATTGCATGAGGGATACTAACTAGAGATTAATGCAGAGATGTATGGAGGGGAGAGGTTACGGAGGACCTTGCAAGCAATGGTTAGTAACTTGAACTGGATTCGCTGGGCAATAGGTATCCAGTGTAGGGATTGGCAGAGGGGATAGGCAGAGGAGTAATGAGGAGCGAGGTGAATAAGATAGGCAGCAGAGTTGAGGATAGTTTGAAGGGAAGCAAGAGTGCTAGATGGGAGGCCACAGAGAAGGATGTTGCAGTAGTAGTCTAGGCGGGAGGTGACTGTTTTTACCTTTATTTAATACAGGGTTGTGTACTATCATTTGAGTATTTCGTACCACAGTATGTTATGTACTCTTGTGATTATGAGACTTTATATTCTCTTATTTATTTGTATACCTTTTTTTGTCAGTGGATTATACTCATGCCATTATACCCTTATATGTTTTGATAAGTTTTGCCCTCTATCTATTGGCGTTCTATACATAATGAATGCAAGAAAGGTGTGAAGGGACATCTTCCTTTTTACTGTATTGTTACTGCCTCACAACTGGGTTAATATGGTGTTTATGTCACATAAATATCATATGATTAATTATACCATTATATTAGCGTTCTTTGCCTGAACATGGAAACTTAATCTATTCACAACAGTATACACATCTAGTATTGACTGCAGGTTGCCTCCAATATTTACATGTATAGATCCAGGTTAATTGGAATTAACATGCCAACAATAGCCAAATCTGCTAATGAAGCAAATGACCTTTTATTACCTGCAGTCCCCTGTTTTGATTGGGTGATTGACAGCTTGTTGTTTGGCTACTGTGTTGTATTTCGGCTGACAAGACTTTTCATTTTAACTCAATTTGCCTGCCTATCAGAAGCTGGTGGCAGGCCAGACTCAAGTCACCCAGTTTTGCCTCAGCAGCTTGCTCTGTTTCTCATTAGTACGCATTTATTCAGTGGAAATTGGAAGACAAATGCTCGAAGGCATGTGAACTAAGTATAGCAAATAACGTTTTAAGGCTCACTATTTATATGAACATTGAAGTATTTCCTTAAAAATAAAAAAGGGTCTAGTCATAGGGATCTAGGGATGGAAGACTACAAAAAAGAGGGATGGGCTGCATCTAGTTTATGCTAAAAAAAAAAATCAATTGTTCTAGGAGCATGACCACAGATTTCATTGTTATTTTTGGTAGCAGCAAAGCATGAGAATCAGATGTTTAAGAAAGAAGGAGGATGGGGGTCATGTTCTTTTGCGGTCTGGTTATCCCTAGGTATTCTTTAAATTGCCTTGTTTGTTCGGCACTAGCACAGAAACAGATGTTGCTGTACTGTGCAAGATAATTTACTGTACCTCATGGTGCAGAATGGAAGGCGTCCCAAGCTACCCAGCTGGTCTGTTAGTAGCACTTGCTGGTGCCTGCTGAACTATGACAAGTGTGAGAGGAGGCTGTAGGTTTATTGTGATTCCATTCACTGTATATTGTCTGATATTTGTGCAGGTTGAGTAGAATGCTGAGCACTTGGGTGGAAGAGGGGGGGGGGGGGGGTTGCATTAGTCGACCGACCTAAATAATTCCCCGTGTCCTTTGGTGAGCAAAATGTGACGCATTACTGTTGTCATCTAATAATTATCGGCATGATCGCTCAGAGCTACAGCCAAGCTCGTCTTCCACACATAACTGGTACTGGAAGGTAAAACAGATTTGTCATTTACGATCTGACTGCTACGCCACACTTTGTGCTCTATTATTGTGATTAACTTCTGCATAAGATATGCTTACCCAATTGTCATCTGTGATACTGCACTGGGCACAGACTGCCACGCTTCTTGGAAAACTGTCAACCAATATGATGTGTCCGTATTACCCAGGATATAAAATGTAAACCAGCTATTTTATCGCCACAGCAGGTTCAAGCAGATATATATATATATATATTTTGTCCCCTTGTTATTCCTCACACTCACTAAATTCCTCGGGTAAATAGTTTTGCTACATATGTCAGCCACCATTTCTAAACATATATTCCACTTGCATTATCATCTCCATATTTTAGGTTTGCAGACAGCAGAGAAATGGAGGCTGGACCATTGATTTGTACTGTGTAAAGTTTTCTGTTGCCAGAGCGCTGCCAGTTGAAATTTATCGTGTCAGGTGCCTTGTGGCTATCCGCAGTAGAGGCCATATTCTGGAACCAGAGTTGTTTCCTGGCGTCGTCACCAACAAGCCGATTTGCCTCCCCCTGATTAGAGGCACGAAGGCAGTCCCAAAGAATATGCACAGACTCACTGTACGTCACATTGAATCACAGCGCTGGCCACAAAGAGCTGACCGCAGCCTCATTTCTTTAGACAAATGCACGCTTAAGGAAAAACCTCCTGCGAGAAAGCATCCAAGGCCACTTTATTTGCTATGCAAGCTGCGACAGATTTAATATTTACTGATAGAACGTTTGTTATTATCTTTTTCAGATGCATCATGTTTGCTGGGGATCTTCTGCCTCTGCGAACTAACCTTTCGGTTAAGGAAGTGCACAATGCTTTGTTAACATGTTGATTTTATTTATTTCCCTGTATCCCCGCTTGCTTGGCGTCTGCTCCTGCTGCTGCAAAAATGACTTTATTTGCTTTATTTTCTTTTAAAAGCCCAATATTAGAGGAGATCAAGCCCCATTATGCCCCCAATAGAAGCTGCTGGAGGGACAGTCAGGTTTGATTACAAAACCAGAGTTGTAGATTTAGACAGCAGCTACATGCTGATATGCCTGCTATCAGAATGATTTATGCAAATTATTCATACTAATCCCATTGGGACTTCTCCTCAAACTGCCAGGATAAATTGCCGGAAATTACCCATAAAATCTGTCGTGCTAGGAGCAAAAGGTGAAGGCCACTGGGAGCGCAAGGACATTCAACTTCTAAAGCATCTCGCCATGTAGAGAACATTTGAGTAAATACATTTTTAGAATTAATAAGACATAGTATATATTTTGCCTAAATCCAGGATATCACCCATCTGATTGAACATGATGAGAGATGTAGTTTAGGTCAGGGCGGCTGAGCTACATTTCCCAGGATTGCTCATTCCTTATGTAAATGAATGGTGTTTTGTATGCGGTCTTAATTATCTCATTGGCAGGGCTTCTATATTGTGCAGGTTTCCAGTAAATGAGAAAGGTATGCTATAAAGGTTTCCATACAAAATTCCTTTGACTAGCATTTTTGTATATTTATTAGCACATGCAAGGCGTAATTTAAACCCTTTATGTGGATTACCTGCAGTGTTATGCTTCCACTGTAACATCAGCACAGAAGATATACTTGTCTTATGGAGCCCAGTGGGGCTGTCTAGTCGTCAACAATATATTCTCTTAGCAAATCATAACTGCATCATTGTCGTGTCCTTTTTCTATTTCTCAGGTAGTGCTATAAACGAGTCACTGCGATTATGCTCTGCATCCATGAACATCCGTGTAGTTCAAGAGGATTTTCTTCTGGAGCTCGAGGATGACCAGTCAGTGAGTCTGAGAAAAGGCGATTTTGTAGCCCTATATCCTCCAGCCCTGCACAAAGATCCCGTGGTCTTCGAAGATCCCGAGGTAAATATTCAAATTGAGCTTGTCATCAGACTCCGGGCACAGTGCAGAGGCCGAATCTTTTACAGTGCATACATTTTCTAATGTTACTCCTTCTTCTGGAAGTAATCTGCCTATATTCACTCACAGTTTTATGGCCCTGCAGGTGAAAGGGCTTGTAGCTAGTAAAAAAAAAAATGTAGTGATGATTTGGACTGCTGGTCCTTTCAGAAAAAATTACAATTGCACATTGAATATCGAAAACTTGAGGCTAAATGTGCACTGTCTATGTCTCTGGATCATTTTATAGCTATAGAAATAATCGGTGGTGGCTTAAACTCCAAGTAATGGGCAACATTTATTTAAGTGCCCTGAAAACATAGAAAAAAAAACATTCCAAATATGAACTGGTTATATATCATTAGATGCCATTTTACATAGGAGCAGGAGTACAAATGAACAGTGATGTAAATAACTTCTTTTACAATGCGGGGAGAGGCCGAAAATATTAAATGATCAATGTATAGCATTTGTTAAATGAAAAATATGGATACACGTAAGAAAAAAACAGATAAAATACCAAGCAGTGTGTAATATCTTGGTTATGCGAGTTGCTGTCCATGACAGAGAAAGAAAATATGATAACTCCTAATAAAACTTATTATCACTAGATTAATATTCAGATGATCAGAGTTTCCTATACAAAAACCTATATGGACTACATATAGTAAACTATACTGGAATGGAAACAATATAGGGTAAACAGAGGGTTATCTTACCCTTTTTGGCAAGCAAACTCAGGTTTGAAATCCTAGCTGTTCTTAATTTAATTTATGATAGATGTACATTGTCCTTTTCCTTTTGTCAGTAGCAGTGCCAGATGAGGAACACAAAACCTTTTAGGCTATGTCTTCACTGCAAGTGAATACAATCGTATCTTCGGCGTCTTTATTTTTGTAAAAGCGCCGAAGATACGATCGTTCCTGCAGCCCCATAGACGGCAATAGGAAAGACGAGCTGAAGTCTCCACAGCTCGTCTTTTCTTTGCCCGTCTTTCGGTGCCGGCGTATTATACAACATCTTGTATAATACGCCGGCGCTTTTAATTTTCTTGGCGTCTTCCCATACAATAGAATTGTATGGGCGACGCCCAAAAAAATCAGGCGCAACCATGTTTTTTGTACTAAGTATGACAAAAACTGCGGTCCTGCATCGGGAAAAAGACCGTCCGCTTTCGGGACGTTTTTTGTCCGATGCAGTGGAGACACAGCCTTAAAGTCCCAAATAGTTGATGTATTCTTCATTCCAGTGTAGTGTTACTATTTATCATTCATCTAGGCTTTGTTATAGAGGAAAGGAAAGTTTTATTAGGGATTGCCATATTTTCTTTCTCTGTGATTGTGGTGTTGAGGTAATTCTAGTATTTTAAATTTCTTGTTTCTATGCACCTTTCCCAGTAGACATACCATACTCCTCTTGGTCCCACTTGCAGAATGTATTTTTAGTGAAAGTATTGTCATGACCGCCTGCAGGAGAAAACAACGTCCATTTTGACTGTAATTACTTGAAGAATATCTTAATGCAGGGCTGACTTCTGTACAGCTGAAGCATCTATCTTGTTTTTATCTTGCGACTTATCAGTGGGCCCCTTTAGAAAAAAAATTGATTAAGGGCCCTGACAGGACATCTGCCAATACTGCTTTAATGGTACCCCTTGATGAATTAGATTACCATTTTGCCCCCAAAATACTAGTCCCATTTCGGGAAATTCTCTTCACCAGCTGCTCATTGCTAGTTAGCGCTGTCCTCCTCATTCACTTCTATGGACGTTCCGAGTATAGCTGAGCGCACAAACTTGGCTATACTTGGAAGTGAATGAGGCTAGTGGCTAGTGCTGCCATTCTCATTCACATGCAGGGCCGGAGTGCAGCTGGCAACGAGAGGCTGGCGAAGAGAATTTCCCGAAACGGAAGTACTATACCTTTAAAGAAAAGGCAAGTAGAAAGATAAAGGGGGAAGTAGAAAGATCAGATTTATTTGCTTTGTCTCACTTTAACTTGACAAAGACATTATCAAAATAATGTAATTCTAATTCATCATGGCTAGAGACCATCCTATTATTTTTAAGGCTCATGTACACGGTTTTTCCATAGACACAGATAGGGACGGCTTTTGGTTGGATGAGCAGCACTGTACATTGAAAACAAACGGTATATCGGGCACTGATCAGTCATAGTTTTAAAACCACTAAGAGGTAAGTTAATACCATTCATTATCTCATGGCATTGACACCTGTCAATGGGTGGATGTATTAGGCAGCAAGTGAGCAGTCAGTTCTTGAAGTTGTGTTAAAAGCAGGAAAAATAGGCACGTGTAAGGATCTAAGTGATTGACAAGAACCGACTTGTGACTAGGTTAGAACATCTCCAAAACAGCCCCTAATTTATATAAAGAACAACAACCAGGGTCATGGACTCCCATGGCTCATTGATCTACAGTACAGGGGAAGCAAAGACTAAATGACCTGGTTGCTATCTAGCAGAAGTTCTGCTGTAGCACAAGCTACTGAAAAAATTAAGGAGCCATTTACATGGCACAGAGCAAATACTGGTTGGGTTATCCGACCGGTATTTATTCTGTTTTGGGGCCATTACACGGCCGCAAGGGGGCAGAAAAAGCCCTCCCCTTCACATTGACCTGTTCATGTTCCACCCGAAAACCAGGCGGAAGACTGAACATGTTCAATATTTTTCGGACCGCCGGCGGTCTAAAGAAGTGCCAGGTGGAAAATTCATGCAGTGGGGACCGCTGCACGGATTTTCCATTTAGGTCCATGATAAAGTTTGACAGCTGGTTTACAAACGGCTTTCAAAATCGAAAACAGTCTGTAAAACTGGCTGAAAAACCTGCCGTGGGGACATGTCCTAAAGGTGTTGTTCCATGTAGTTGTTTTTACTCTTATCAGCCTGTTCAGCCTTCCAGCTTATGTGCAGGCAATGGTTGGGTCTACAGCACTGACTGACATCTCAGCTCTGCTAGATATTCCTAGTTGGGTCTATTAGAGGGACATTACTGATGAAGGGGTTTTGAAAAACAATAATATAATCCAAGCAGGATTTCTGACTGTTAATATTAGTTAGTAGAGCTGTATTTGTCATGAGAGGAAACTTTCAGTGAGAGCAAAAAATGAACCTGCTTAGATGTTGTGAAGACACACTGATTGCTGAGGAGTGACTCTATGTTTGATCCTGACAGGGTGGCACAAAGCTTCTCTTTTATCACCTTTTTTAGTAACCCTCTAGTTATTAAACAGAGATTGAGAAGCTCCCTTGTGATCCAGCCACTGATAAATCAGAGAGGTGGTCAGTAACCTAGGGAAGCTGGTGTACACAAGCAGGAGATAAGAACTGCTATTACATTGAAATGAAGAAACATTTGAACAGCAATGTATTTGGTAAAAATCTTTATTTACCTTTGCCTTCAATTTTAAAGCTAATCAGATGTGAAATTTCCCTTTAATGTTAGCTTTGACAGAGAGGTTTAAAAACATACAGATCACCCTCTGGCAGCGATTCAATGGTTATGTGAGCATCAGAGCTGGACCATGGAGCAATGGAAGAAGGTGATTGGGTCTGATAAATCATGTTTTCTTTTACAGTGTGCTGACAGTTAGATATGGCTACATTATGCAGTATGAGATGAAGAAGCCAGAGGCAACAGTGTTATGTTCTGGGCAATGTTGTGGAAATTATTGTTGCAAACAAAGTACACCCCATCAGGGAAACAGTATTGCATAGAGGGGTTTTGCCACCATAAACTTTGGCATATTACTAGCATATCGCTGGGACCATCACCTATAGTGTTGAGCGATTTTTATCGACAAAGTTGAAATCGGCAAGGTTTTTATGGTGATCGAAATTTCCAGATCATGCGATAATTAAGGTTAAAATCTGAGCATCATCTATTAAGATCGCGCCTTTTTCGGCGCTTCCTGTAATTTTGGCGGCCAGCAAATCAGATTACAGAATAGAGCAGGGTGAGATGTGTGTGCCACGTCATGACTGGGATGTGTATGGTTGCGATTGGCTGGAAAAATCACATGACCTCGTTTTACATAGAACAGCGTTTCCTGTTTCAGCCTCAGTGTCTCTCAGCGTCTCATAGGGATAGGACCTGCGTTCTGCCTGTGGCCAAACAGCTCAGCGAAATTAGTCTATTTCTGCACAGAGAAACCTCTACTATTAGCTGTGATCCTTCCAATTTAGTTAGATTAGGGATTTGAAGATTTTATGTAGTTAGCTAGAGAATTTTAAAGCAGCATCTACCGCTGTAAATTCACGACGGGGGGAGCAGGGGGGGAGGCCCCGCGGGCGAACACAGACAAGCTCTATCTATAAAGAACACTGGATAAAGTTCACCAAGACTTAGTGTAGACATTGTAGTGGAATATCTTTATTATTAACAGTTTGCTATTGAAATATTTCCTGGATATTGGGCAGCCTGAACTTATATTGGATACACATCATTTCTAGTAACTGCAGGTCTCTTTGTTAGGTGCAAAACTCCACTTTTATTATCAGTATACATTTCAGATATGTGTTCATTTTAATTTTACCCATTACACCTGTGACTGTTGATATATCCACCTTGCAGTTAAATTACAATCCAGCAATCTTGTAGTCAGCACAGGTTGTTTGTTGCCAAAAATACCGTGTATCATACGAAAACATAACAGTTACGTGTTTTTTGACTTTTGCGCACCCAGCATTGTTCATTGACGCAGCATCCATGTAAATCTTAAAACAGCAATTCTATATTCACCACAGGTGAATTGAAAGGTGCAAAAAATCCCGTTTATTATACCAAAAAAAAAACGTTTACGGGTTTTTTGACTTTTGCACCCCCGCTTTGTTCATTGACGGCAGCACCCACTTAAATTTTTTAAAACAGCAATTCTATATTCCACAGGTGAATTGAAAGGTCAAAAATCCCCGTTTTTAACCAAAAAATAAGTTAGTTTTTTTTGACTTTTGCACACCCACATTTTTCATTGACCAGCATCCACGTAAATTTAAAAACAGAATTCTATAGTCACCACAGGTAAATTAAAAGGGTGAAAAAAAATCCCGTGTATTTACGAAAAAAAAAACAGTTAGGGTTTTTTTAAAATTTTTGCGCACCCAGCAGTTCATTGACGCCAACATCCACGTAAATCTTAAAACAGCAATTCTATAGTCACCACAGGTGAATTGAAAGGTGCAAAAAAAACCCCGGTATTATACAAAAACAAAAAACAAATCGTTTTTTTTTACTTTTGCGCACCACTTTTTTCATTGACGCAGCACCACGAAATTTAAAACAGCAATTCTATATCACCCACGGGTGAATTAAAAGGGTGCAAAAAATACGGGTATTATACAAAACATAACAGAAGAGACATAACAGACCCCTTTTCCCGGACTTTTAAAATCTGGGGTCAGACGGGTTTAAGGGTCATACTGGGGTCCGGGAAAAGGTAAGTCAATGTCCAGGAAACTAAAATGGGGGTTTAAAGACTCTTTTTGCGGCCTTTTTTAAAATCTGGGGGTCATGCAGGTTTGGGTTCATGCGCTTTCCAGGACGGAAAATTTAAATGTCCAGTTCAAGTAACATGAGGTTCAAATCATACTCCCTTTCTGGCACTTTTTTAATTTGTGGGTGATGCAGGTTTAAAGGGTCAGGCTGGTAACAAGACAGGGATAGTGAATGGGGCTGTGACTTTTTTTTCTGTGACTTTTATAAAACCTAAGTGTGTTCCCCAAAAAGGAGCAGTATCCATTTTACTGTTGGGATGTTAATTTCGCTTCTCCAGCCTTGTTTGGGTTCATAATGAAGGGGTTGTTTTTCTCCCATAGACTTTAATGGGAACGCTCTAATCGTGCTACTACGAAAAAAAACCAATCGATAGGCCGACTTCGACTACGCCGACCGATACAACGCAAAAGCCACATAATCACCTATTTTGGAAACAGGCCCCCAAAAGTTACAGAGCATACGGGAGTGGGCGCTTGGGGGGCTCACCTCCATTCTGCTCTACAGCCCAAGTGGCGAGTTCGTCTCTTCCCGAAATCTTTCGGGGGGCCCGTGCCCCAGAAGGGGTATTCCCAATGGGGACCCACACCTATCAGACTTTCATGGCATATCCTAGCAATATGCCATCAAAGTCCATGGTGGTAAAACCCCTTTAATGACAGCGACTTCTCTCAATGCACTTTATGGAATGGTTTAAGGAATATGACAAAGATTTCAAGGTCATTACTTGGTGTCCAGTTTTTTGCAGAACTAAACTGTTCTGTCATCTGTGGGATTTACTAGAGAAACAATCCATAAAGGCCACATAAAGCAACTTACAGGACTGCAAGGATCTGTGGCTAACAGCTTGTTGCCAGATACCACAAGATACCTTCTAAGTCACTAAGCCTGAGTGGGACCTATGAAATGTTAGGCAGGTGGCTTTAATGTTTAATTGGTGTGTATTCCACCTATAACATAAAGTGCAATGCCTAAATAACATGGCCTGACAGTTGTCTAAATAAAGCCGTACATTTAATATTAGAAAAGGTCCCTGATTTCTGGGCAGCTTTATTTCAATAAATTTGTAGATCAAAAGAGGGATCAGAAAGCAAACGTTTAGTTCGACATGTAAGTACGGGGCTGCGTCAGTAGTTTGGCGTCCTTTCAGCCCTAAAATTGGCACAGCCCTGTGCGTTTGATGTATGAGCAAGCGTACTTAAAAATTAGATGCATTATAAAACACCCGCGGCCTTTTGTAATGCGCCTAAGATGCGGAGGAGTTCTGGAGGCGTGTCACACTACAACCAGAGTATTCATTTATGACTTTAGTATGGCAAAACCATGCATATTACTGATGGAACAGGTAGACCAATTTAAAAGTGTTTTACCTGAGCCAGAAGTGTCGCTTTGTAGCTAGAAAGCACTAAATCTATGACCCGCAATAGAACAGGTTCATAGATTAAGGCTCATTTTACGCTACCAATAAAATTGGCGTCTGGGCGCCAAAAATCATACATGTCGTCCTTGGTTACTAGGCCTATAAAGTGAGTGACGCTTCCTTAGTAGGGGCAGGAGATTCTCCCTATGTGACTGCACAAGAAACCTCTAAGAATGGCTCTGTACACAGACCCTGTATGACCTGTGCCTGCCAATCAGGTAATATAAGGATTGATTTAGGGCATGCAAACACTGTTTTATGGAATTGTCAGAAAATAAAGATTGTGCAATTTTTGTAAAATGTATGTATAACATGGACCAAATTCAGCCATGTGAATGTTGCCTAATGGGAAATTGGCCTAAGGTTTTATGGAAAAGGTGTAAAGGTTGGGGCAATTTTGATTTACACTCATAAACGGAAAAAAATAGGGCACCAAAAAAGTTGTTGGAATCGAATTAAACTTTCTATATGTTACTGTAATGCTGATATATGTAAGTGATTGCAATATTAGAGTGAAATAATACGTTTATTAGGGAATACTGTACAATTGAAAGGACGCTCTAACACCATGTTGACAACTTTTAGCCTGGATGTAAGCTGAGATATGGTTGGGTATAAAGGTAAAGAGATTCTGTATGGCATCCTGTGACAAATTTGCCCACAGATGCTGCAGCTGGGCCTGTATATCTCATAGGTTGCCAAAGCTGGCTTCCAAGCTGGTCCTATAATTGCTTGATTGGTGATAAAACTTGGCATGGTGGATGTCTGCAGTGTAGTGCGTTGCAGAAAATTATTTCCATTTCAAGGGATTGTCTAATCGAAGAAAATTAAGTTCAAATGGGGCCAAACAAAAACAAGTGATGCAGCCAAAGTGTATGTTCCCTCTTGCTCCTCCCAAAAACCCTCTCCCACCCTCCCAAAAAAGTGGGGTGAACAGGAGAAAAATGCAATTGTGCCTTTGTTTTTTGGGTTTAGTATTTGTTGGAGTTTACATTGAACAGTTTAATTGACAAGTTATCTGTAATCTGCAGGTCAGTACAAGGGCCACATTATCAATGCATGTCACCACTATCTAGTGACTAACACCACCATAATATTACTGACCAAACCAGTATCAACAATATACAGAGACCTAATAATACCCCACATATCAATACCTTATAGTGACTAATAGCACTATGTTGTTACTGAGCAAACTAGTTTACCAAGACCAATAATACCAATAACAACAATATACAAGCACCTAATAATGCCACCATACCCTGGCCACATATCACCACTATAAACGATCTGAATAATACCATTGTATTGAATATAAACTGTTTCACTTCTCACCATACAGTGACCATATAATGGTAGTTACCAGTGTACACAGGCGCTGCACTGTATATTACCCTAATATAGTGACTAGAGATGGGCGAATTTCTCAAAAATTCGGTTCGCCGACTTCGCTGACTTTTCCGTCAAAATCCGTTTCATCCCGAAGTAATCACATTAAAAAACAGCTATTTTCTGGCTGCACAGAGCCTGTAGGGTGCTGTAGAACATTGTGCCATGCTTAAATATGCAGAGGGAGCTTGGTTTGGTCTTCATACAATGCTGTGTTTTAGTATGACACGCACATGACTGCCGCCGCTTTAGAATCGCTTCACTCTAAAATTCCCGGGGCACTTACAGGGGAAAAACAGACCAAAAAACTGAAGCGGGAATGCAGCCTGATAGTCATGGCAGCGCTAGCTGGAAAAAAACAAGCTGAGGGCTAAGATCCTACCATAGCGTCAAGGGACACAGTAGTAGATTATCGGAGCCGCCACAGATCGCAGCACAGTAAGGGGACGTCACAGCAGGGGTCACTCCATGAGGCCAGAGCTTTAAACCGTCACAGAATATGACAGAACCTGTTCTGTTAAACGCTGATACATGTAGAGCCCTACCCCTCCGAATGGGATATTTGTTCTGTATCCACTCAATCAATCCTGATCCTTCCCATTCCTTCTGACAGGTGAAAAGAAGGGGAAAACCAAACATAGTGGCAGCGTCATAGAATGGTGGAGGGTGGAAACAGCATTAGGAAACCACAGTGTGTTCCAGTGAGACAGCAGTCACTTGGCAGCAGCATGAGTAGGCCACAGAGTGGCACATTGACAAATTCTGGAGGTGGCAGCAACATCAGGAGCCCACAAAGTGGCACAATGACACAGTGTGGAAATAACATCATCAACAGCAGCATGAGGTCAGAGAGACAGCAGTCACTTGGCAGCAGCATGAGTAGGCCACAGAGTGGCACAATGACAAATTCTGAAGGTGGCAAAAACAGGAGTAGGCCACAGAGTGGCACAATGACAGAGAATGGAGGTGACGGCAGGAGCAACAGCATGAGGTCAGAGAGTGACACAATGACACAGTGTGGAGGTCACGGCACCAGCAACAGCAGCAGCAAGAGGTCATAGATTGACACAATGACAGAGTGTGGAAGTGGGTGGCAATACCAGTCCTTGGTAAAGATGGTGGTAGGCAGATGGAAAAACTGGCAGCATATGTGTGGCATCAGGCGGGTTGTGGCAACAGAATAGTGGCTCAGGCAGGTAGTTTGAATCCAGACTCCTTTCTCAAAGTTTTGGTGAGGCGTCATGGCTGATGTAATCTGATGCCTAAAGCATTGATGTGCGGAAATCCTGGCCGATCCATGCCTGATTCATCTTGACAAAGGTCAGTTGTTCCAGTCGTTCAACATTTCCAGTGGACAAGCGTTTCTCCTTGGGGTAACGATGGTCCCGCCGCACTGAACACCCGCTCTGATGCCACACTACTGGCCTGGCAGGACAGCTTCTCCACTGCAAACTCGGCAAGTTGCGGCCACACATCCATTTTGGCTGCCCAGTAGTCCATCGGATCTTCTAACTGTGGTGGCAGAGTGCTGTCCCAGTAGGCCACCACCTGTTGGTTCAGGGTCTGCTCCAGATCTTGCTGCTGCTGGCGAGTGCCCTCCTCACTAGGAGGGTGAAGGAAGCTGCTCAATAGCGACTCCAGACTTAGGTTGCTGCTGATGGAGATGGTACTGTTCCTACCACCCCACCTTCCCACAGTGGTACGTGAGTGCTGAGGAAGCCCCCAGTCAGACCTGTCAGAGGATGGACCATGCTGCACATAGGCAGCGGCCAACTGACTACGGAGGATTTCTCTATAGTACTTGAGTTTATCCTCCCTCTCAGCTGCTGGATAAAAGGCTCCCATTTTGGAGAGCCAGAAGTCATCCCTCTGCCGGATGGTGACTATTTGGCTGTCACTAGCCAGGCAAATCGGCATGCTGCGGGCCATCTGCACAAGTGACTCTGAAGGACTCCCTGCCTCCATCTCCACTGTATACTGCCACAGTGCTTGCGGGTCATCTGCCTCATCTTCCTCATCTCCATCATCTCCATCTACCTCCTCCAGCAGCTGCTGCTCCTCCACTCCTTTTACCTGGGTAGAAAAATCATTTCACCAGACAATGCTTCTGCTCCAATGTCCTCCTCCTCCCCCAGTTCAGTCCCCACCGGACTCATGGGGCCACGAGATGTAGTCGCCATGTCTCCAGTCCCCTGCCCAGACAGATTTTGCAGCATCTGTTCCAGGACATGAAGCAGTGGAATTACATTATTCATCCCATAGTCCTGGCGACTGACAAATAACGTGGCCTCCTCAAATGGCCTCAGCAAACTTCAGGTGTCACGCATGAGCTGCCACTGGCATCAAAGTTACACAGGGGAGTACTCCTGTCTGCCTGAATCATCAAAAAAACATTAATGGCCTTTCTCTGTTCATACAATCGGTCTAACATGAGCAGGCTGGAATTCCAACGGGTGGAAACATCGCATATCAGCATGTGATGGGGGAGGCCGTTCTGCCGCTGCAACTCGAGGAGGGTGTGCCTGGCTTTGTAGGAATGGATGAAGTGCATGCACAGTTTCCTGGCCATTTTAAGAATCTTCTGAAGATTGGTGGAAGACTTTAGGATCCTTTTCACAACCAGATTGAACAAGTGCGCCATGCAGGCCACATGGACCATCCCTCCTCGGTGCAGCGCGGACACCATGTTCCTCCCATTGTCCGTCACCATGGTTCCGATTTGCAGTTGCCGTGGAGAAAGCCACACATCGATTTCTTGCTGCATGATGCGGAGCAGTTCCTCCCCTGTGTGACTTCGCTCGACGAGGCAAGCCAGGTGTAGAACTGCGTGACACCGCTGTGCCCTACACGTGCAGGGCAGTTCCTAGGCTAAATTTCACTCAGGGTGAGGTGAAGAAATTTTGCTCCCCCCACCCTCCCCGGTTACATATTGCGCCACTATGCGACACATTGCATCACCATAAACCAAAGCCATAATATACAAAAAGCTTTACCACAATGTGCTACGTATAAAACTACTAAATAATAGTCATACAGTTACCAAATAACACCGCCCGCTAGACCAACCAAAATCCCAAGACCACTAAGACCACATATCACCAACACACAGTGACCGAATAATACCACCACACCATGACCACATATCACCACCATATAGTGACTGAATAATACAAAAAGGGCAATACATTACGTGGAAATCCCTAAAGAAGCATTTATGCTATCTATCATACATGAAAAAACTTTGAGATTCTCGGTTCACATATTTTGATCAAAAGATGTTTAAGCTGCCCACGACTTTCAACGTGATCTCAAATAGGGCAGTCCTACACTATCTTTTACCTCTCAATAGAGCCACATCCAGGCCTCTCCTGGGTCAACCGACCTCCATTTATCCAGAGAGAAAAAAAATAAAAAAAAACCCAACTGCAAGCTGCACTTCTCATGACAGCCTGTGAGAGTGGGCAGGTGCAGAAAATCAAAATGGAGGCACCCTTTCCTCCCCATATAGGTTAAAATCAATATACACCAAATATAACGTATGGTTCTGCACAAAAAACACTTCTGAAAAAACATATGCAAACCTGGGTGCCACTGGCAGGGCTGCGGCACACACATATATATATATACATGTACACGCACACCCCTGCCAGTGGCACACTACTGCAAAAAGGGCAATACATTACGTGGAAATCCCTAAAGAAGCATTTATGCTGTCTATCAAAGGGTGCCCCCTTTTTTATTTTCTGCACCTGCCCACTCTCACAGGCTGTCATAAGAAGTGCAGCTTGCAGGTTGTTTTTTTTTTATTTTTTTCTCTCTGGATAAAGGAGGTCGGTTGACCCAGTGAGAGGCCTGGATGTGGCTCTATTGAGAGGTAAAAGATAGTGTAGGACTGCCCTATTAGAGATCACGTTGAAAGTCGTGGGCAGCTTAAACATCTTTTGATCAAAATATGTGAACCGAGAATCTCAAAGTTTTTTCATGAATAATACAAACTGACAATTACTGAATACAAACCATTATACTTCAACCAATATTACTGGCATACAGTGACCATACAGTAGTGGATACCAGCTGTACACAGGCTCTGCAGACATATAAATGATTACAGTAAAGTTATATCTAGTGACTCACAGGAGACGTCTCTGAAGAGGTGTTCTTTCTCTGCTTCTTCTTTTCAATCTGTCCCAGACGCCATGATGACTACTTACAACTCTTCAATGTAAAATTTACAAAACAAATATCTTAAGACTCCTCCCTTTATCAGCATTTCTCTACCAATTCCTATTTCTATACAAATACTCCCCATCTATAGCACCTCATATGGTAGCTATGTAATATGCCCCCTGTAGCCACATAGTAGCCCCCTATAGCCAGGTAGTAGCCCCTTGTAGCCAGTAGATGCCCCCCTGTAGCCAGTAGATGCCCCCCCAGTAGCCAGTAGATGTCCCCCGATAGCCAGTAGCCAGTAGATGCCCCCCCAGTAGATGCCCCCCCTTGTAGCCAGTAGATGCCCCCCTGTAGCCAGTAGATTCCCCCCTGTAGCCAGTAGATGCCCCCCCCCCCCTGTAGCCAGTAGATGCCCCCCCCTGTAGCCAGTAGATGCCCCCCCCCTGTAGCCAGTGATGCCCCTGTAACTAATTATAAAATAACAAAAAAGTACTCACCACGGTCCCCGCGTCTAGGTCCAGGAACTGCTGAGCGGTGTAAGCGGCGACGCTGATACAGGGGAGGAGACAGGAGGGGAATGATCCGTCCCGTCTCCTCCCTGCACCAGCAACTGCTGGCTCTGCACGACTGTTATAAAACAGCCTCGCAGAGTCAGGGGTGATCCTCCGGGCGGGTGAGGTGGGCGGTCGCGGCGCCCCCTCGGGTGAACAGAGCCTCGGCGCCCCGAGCGATCGCCCATCTCACCCACCCCTAGGAACGGCCCTGCACATGTGGTATGATGGAGCAGCACTTGTGGAGGCTGAGATGGTGATGGTGGAGGAGGAGGAGGCGACGGACATTGGCACAGGAGCAGCAGTTTGACAACTTTGTCCAAATTGTTGGTGTGGCTGGGCAGGAAGCACATTCACCCAGTGGGCCATAAAGGACATGTACTGGCATTGACCGTAGTTACAGCTCCACACGTCCGCGCTGCCGTGCACCTTGGAACAAACCAATAAGCTCAAGGACTGGCCCACCTTCTGTTCTACATATTTGTGAAGGACTGGTACTGCCATTTTGAAAAAGAAATTACGGCTTGGAACTCTCCAC
Organism: Phyllomedusa bahiana; assembly: GCA_025379985.1. Lineage (NCBI taxonomy): Eukaryota > Metazoa > Chordata > Amphibia > Anura > Hylidae > Phyllomedusa > Phyllomedusa bahiana. The sequence continues at coordinate 178,512 of JAODAL010001909.1, forward strand.
TTCGGCTCGGCACAGGCCATTAATTCTCTGAACGATGCAGAGTCCACCATTTGGAAAGGGAGGGACTGCAGTACCAACAACTTGGACAGGAGCACGGTCTGCACCTTAGGATGGTTGGACGCATACTGTTGTCTCTTAGCAATTGCCTCGTTGAACGACTGCTGGCGCCATGAGTAGCGAGGAGAAGGAGCATCTGGTCCGGGAGATGATGGCAAAGAGAAACCACTCCCTTCTGCAGAGGTGGTTGAGCCTTGGCTGGCTGCAATGGCATGTGTGCCACTGGGCACTGCTATTGTGGCAGGATGGACCACCACCTCTGCGCCACATTTGGCCCCGGCCGTGGTGCCAACGTTAGCTCCCTGGCCACCCTTCACTTTCTGCCCTCAGATTCTACATATACCCATATTCGGCTCCTCCAGTGTCTTAGCAAAGAATAGCCACACCGCCGAATAGCTGATTTTACCACCAACGCTCCGCACTAAGTGACTACTACCGCCGCGGCCTCGCTTAGCCCTTGTGCCGCTACTTTCTTGGACCTGCGAAGCAGGTTTTCTACCCGTGGCAGTTTGGCTCCCGACCTCACACTGCTGCTACCTTGCTGACTTACGGCCACACTACCCACTTGCTGGCTGCGCTGCTGCCTGACACGCAAGCTGACGCCCTCTTCGCCTGATGATGATGAAGCCCTTGCTTCACCCGGCTCCCAAGTGCGGTCGGCTACATAATCATCGATTATTGTTTGATCTTCACTGCTCTCCTCCTCAACGGTCTTGGTATGCAGAGGCTGACCCCTCACAACATGACCTCCCATGCCACTCTCCACAGCTATACTTTGCTGTCTGCTGCAAGAATCAGGGGATATTAGCCCCATTTCTTCGTTGCCAAGTAGCTGCTGACTGTCCTCCTCAAATTGTTCATCCTCGCTGTATAGTGGCGCTGAGCCCAGACCACATAGTAGATATCTGGCTGAGGGTACCGGATGGGACAGAGGCGGGTTGAGAACAGGTGAGGGCCGCTGACCCACTCCTGGGCCATGCCAACTAAGGGTTGTGTCTGACGTTCCCACCGACTCTTGGCTGGGGTTGTCAGATGTTATGTGGGAAGAAGTGGATGACCTAGTCAACCAATCAAGAACCCTTGGGTTGCTGGTCAACACATGGCCGCTAGATGACACTGGCAGTTCTGGCCTCACCGAGTGACCCCTGCTGCGACGTCACCTTACTGTGCTGTGACCTGTGCCTGCTCCAGGAATGTTTGTGCCACTGCCACTCGCATGTGAAGAGCCTGCCACCTCTCTGTCTGACATACTGTTTGTTCAAAAATGTACAGACTCTGTTTAATGAAGATATCTGTATATGATACATATACACCCTGTATTTGACTCCAAATGAACCTACTAACAGGCTTGGTTAGCCCTTGGATATAAATTGCGCAAATGAAATGAGCAGCAAAAAATTAACTGGTATGTGGCGTGTTAAAACGCCGTGTATTTTATTGACTAAAAAAGCAGAAACACGCTTAATTAACCTTCGGATATAAATTATGCTATAGGAATCACCAGGAAAAATTTCTTCTTTGGCGTTGAAAAACATTTTCTTTTACTGACTACAATAGCACAAACACGCTTAATTAACCCTTGGATATAAATTGCGCAAAAGAATTGAGCAGCCAAAAATTAACTGGTATGTAGATTGTAAAAACGCTGTTTCTGTAACTGAATACAACAGCAAATACAGGCTTAGATAACACTTGGATATTCAATGTACTCCAGAACTGACCAGATAGCATTAAAATGTATATGCAGCTGAATTGGACGCACACTGGACTTCAATTCCAATAACCCACAAAATCAAAATTTGAACGGAAGAGAAGCAGTTTCTGAGCAAAGCTGTGACACCCCCCAACCCCCCCCCCCCCCCACCGCCCCAAAAAAAATCGCTGTGTAAAAGTAATTTCTTTTGTGTGAGATCTCAGCTAGTGCTACTGCAGCAGCTACAGCATGGCAGAGAGAGAGGAGTGTTAGCTGCCAGCGTCACGCCCGGACTTATATAGTGCGGTGACGTCACAGAATCCCACTGGTCTCTGATTGGCTTCATCTCTGCACATGTAGGCTATGCCCTTCTTCCTCCCAGAGTGCTTTGCCCCATGTAACCCCATGTGCTCGCAGCCATTTTATCAATTAAAAACACACTACGTTCCCGCAAATTACCCCAAACTTCGACTTCGATCAGAACCAAAGTTTTCCTGAAATTCTAAACGAAGTCCACTTCGTTAGAATCAATTCGCCCATCTCTAATAGTGATCATATGGTGATAGATACCAGCGTACACAGACTCTGCAGAACGTATATTACTACCATACAGTGACCATATAGTGGTACATACCAGTGTACACAGGCTCTGCACATATAAGTGATTACTATGTAGTTACATTTAGTGACTCACAGGTGACGTCTTTTCTGATGAGTCATGCTCTCTTTTCTTTCTTCATCTGGTCCAGATCACCATGATGTCTTCTCCCGGCCACAACTCTTCCATACAGAACTTACCACACAAACATATTAGACTCCAAACAGTAAAAATTCCAACCAACTATAGGGCTCTCATTTGTGCCACCAGTAGCTAGGAACACACCCAATATAGTAGCCAGCCTCCTCTCCCTCAAATCAGGCAGGGAGATAGGTAGACGCTTCTTTTAGGTAGATTAGACACTAATAATGAGTCAGATAAGTGGGCAGACTCTTCCGATTAAGTAGGTAAAGTCCCCCATTCAGTATAGGTAGCTATATAGTGCTCCCAATAGGTAGTTGAAGGGAACCCTATACTTTACCTACTTAATAGGAAGAGTATGCCCACTTATCTGACTCATTTTTAGGGTCTAAAAGGAGCATAGATAAGTTGATACAAAGGGTAGGTATATAAGGCCAGCCAATAGGTAGGTACATAGGCCCTCTAGGAGGTAGATAGGTATATAGGGCCCCTTCTAGTAGGTATGTATAAAGGGCCCTCTCTAGTACGTAGATATATATACGCTCCCCTTTAGTCGGTAGATATATAGGACCCTATTAGGTAGGTATATAGGGCCTCCGGTAGGTAGGTAGATACATAGGACCCCCTGGTAAGTAGGTTTTAATGTAGGGTCCACAGTAGGTAGGTATATAAGGGCCCCCCACAAATAAGTATGTACATAGGTCTCCCAGTTGGTAGGTTTATAATGTCCCCCAGTAGTTAAATAGGTGTATATAGGGTCTGCCCTCCAGTAGTTAGCTAGGTGTATATAGGGCCCACAGTAGTTACATGTATATAGGGCCCCTCCAGTAGTTAAGTAGGTGTATATAGGAGCTCCCAGTAGTTACATGTATATAGGGTCTTTCCCCCCAATAGTTAGGTAGGTGTATATAGGGGCCCCCCAGTAGTTAGGTGTTTATAGGGCACCCAATAGTTAGGAAGATTTACATAGGTCCCCCCAGTAGGTAGATAGGTGTATATAGGGCCCTCAGTAGGTAGGTAGCTGTATAGGAACCACCCAATAGGTAGCTAGCTGTATATAGAGCCCCCCAATTTAAAAATAATAATAATAATGCACACCTCTCCTTTGTTATCCACTCCGGGACACCACTTCCGGCATCTACAGGGCCCTAAACCTAGTGATAGACCCTAGTACAGGCAACAGCGTGATTACATCATTGCATCAAGCCACTGTCTCCCACGGACTGAATGGCCAGGATCAGTGTAGGCTGTGCAGGCTGTGACTGTGATCGCTGCATCGTTAGGTCTATGTGACCCAGCGATGCAGCTGTGTAGTGAGGGGGGTCTGTAGTTTCAGGTTGACGATGTTGACTATGTTTAAGTGTTGGATGAAACTACACCACTTCAAGGGAACCTGTCACATAGTTTATGCCCCCCTTTCTGAGGACAGCACAAACTAGTGACAGACCTGCTGTTTCCAGTGCTATGTCCCTTATTCTGTAAGATGCTGTAGTTTTAGAGTATTTAATTCTCAAATCTTATTCATGATCAGGTGTTAGCCCCTCCCATCAAAAGCTAGCACCGCCCACCTGGCAGTTATTCTCATGTTTCTACCTATTCAAAGTATTAGGTTTATCAGTTGAAGTGGGCAGGGTTAGCCTCAAAATGACTCTTTTCATGACTTTTCGGGCTGAAAACTGCAGATTTGAGCACTAAATACTCAAAAACCACAGCATCTTACAGAATAAGGGACACAGCACTGGAAACAGCATGTCTTTCACTAGCTTGTTCTGTCCTCAGCAAGGGGGGCATAATCTATGTGACAGGTTCTCGTTAAAGGGGTTTTCTCGCTACAAAGATCATATCTATAATGATCGGAACAGTAAAAATAAGCACTTTTGCAATTGGTTTGCATTACCTGAATCATTTAGTATAGCAGATATAAGCTAATCTGTGTGTTCTACATCTAAAACTGCAGCCTGAGGTTGTGTCATGCCCCCTTTAATGTGATTGGCTGACTGATATTTCATTCAGCCCTCTTGGGAACATGCCCCCTGGGCGAGACACATCCCCTGTGCTGCCTACACTCTGTGCTTACTCCCCTCTGAGCTGTGCAAAATGAAAGTGAAACAGCTTTCTGTGCTGGGTGCTTACTGTGTAATAAAAGCTGTCTGAGCTCCTCTGTGCTCATCTCCAGCCCTATGTGAAGGATCTGGGCAACTACTGAGTCTCTAGCTGCTAGATTCATTCTCTAGCTGCTAGAATGCATTTCTCACATTTGTTTCATCAGTTCAGGCTGTATGTATAACTGTTTACACCAATGCAGGTGTTCTGGTTACAGTGAGCTTGTGCAGCCTGGGAGGGAGCAGACAGCTCTGCAGGCATGAGAACTGAACACTGCAGGAGGTCTGCAGAACTGGGACATCCTCTCCCTTCTACTGCTCACACAGAATGATGAGGTCACCAGTCTTCAGTGATGAGAGACGTGCCTACTGGGAGGAGAGACCCGCCTACTGGGAGGAGAGACTCTGTAGAGAGAGTTGTAAGTGTATGTTCACACGGCTTGATTTGCCGCTATTATGGTAATTCATAGCTCTCATGGAGAGCTATGGATTACGCGTCATCTCCCCGCACATACAATACGATTGTATTGTACGCGTGGGGGAGAATAGACATGTCAGTTGTTCGTGGCACGTAAGCGCAGAGTTCCAAAACACATGGAGTATTGCGTCGCGTACTATATGCACCGCAATAAGCCGTGTGAACATATCCTAACAGAAAGATACAGCTCAAGTCTGTGAAAGCCAGTGTTGAGAAAACTCTTTGAATAGGTATATTAATGGGCATTTCTATCACTGTTCTCTTTCCAGCAGAGCTTGATAACATGGCAGTTCGAGATTAAGTTTCCCATATTCCAAGTTTAAATAAAGTAGCGATTGGCTTACATGATGTCACTCAAGTTAACACAATGGGACTCAAAGAAATTCTAAAGCAATACACTTGGCTATGTCCTTCAGTCCCATACATTCACGCCCAAATACTGCTCCATTCAAATGGTGTAAATGGGACCCAAATGATTGAAGACATAATCTACCTTGTGAATAGGTGATGTGTTATTTATAAGAAAACCTATTTAAAGGGGTTTTGCCACAATGTAATGTTGACGTGGGATCCTCCAAAATGGGTATTTAATCACTTTTCTAAATATATGTGATTACAAAAATTGCAGTCTGAGAGAGCTACAGACTGCCTTACCTGCCCTTAGTTACTTAAAAGCTTCTATTAGATACAACCTGACAAGAGCTGCTGGCTGGGCTTGCGCAGAAAACACTTCTTATCTTATGAAAGGGAGCTGAAGAAGCTTTCAAGGCACCGGGTAGAAATATGTTGTGTTTTGTATACAGAATCCACTAGTTGCTTTACATTTGCTTCTTAGCAGATAAGGCACGTCCTGGCAAAACCCCTTTAAGGAAAGAAACAAATGGTATTGTTGGTTCTAAAGTCAGTCGACTCCAATGTAATTTAAATTATATTTTAATCTTGAAATCATCAGCCATCTGGATCAGAGCCATTCCTGAACTAGTTCAGACCCAATGGTCAATTAAGGGATTCTACTGAATGTTATTGGAGCTAGTTGAAAATAGATGATAATGAATCTATCCTCAAGTGTGATGTGTTATTAGACTTTTTTTTTAGTCTGATACCATTTTCAGAACTCTTTAAGGCCTCCTTCACACTTATATTTTATTATATTAGTATTATTTGCATTATATTATATATTTTATTCTTCAGGCTTTATTTGTTTATCGTGCAATTTTTGATCCTTTTTTCAGAGAAATTTCCTTTCATAAATAATGTGACCGCATCACATGATTTGCAATGGTGAAAAACACCATAAAAATTACATTTAAAAAAAAATGTAACGCACACAAATGTATTTTTTGGTGCAATAAAAAAAACACAGAGGTCTATAAGGAAAGGAGTGGGGAATGCCACAAAGTGCCTTAAATAGAGCACTGCAGGATGCAATGTGTAAAAAAAAAAAAAAAAAAAATCTAACTCACAAAAAAATGTACAAATAATAAAAAATAAAAAAAAGGCAGAAAGAAAAAATGTTTGTAGTGCATTTCATTTTCCCATATTGATATCTAGCGAACATCTGGCTACTGCATTTTTTTATTTTTTGTAAATGCAAGCGAAACACACATGCACTACTGTATAAATGCAATGTGATAAAAGCCCCTATTGCTTAAGTCTATGGCTGTGTCAGGTATTACAACTAACCACCTTTCATATGAAATGGGTGAGCTGCAGTATCAGACACTGCTCATTGACGACAGTTTTTTTTCTTAAAAAATAGACCCTTTTTCTAATCCCTCCTCTATATACAAGCATTTTACTTCTATATTTATGTATGAAGGGAGGGTAAACATGTAATCAACCAATAACAAAACGTAAACTATACAGTGGAATTAGATACTATACTTATATAGGCAAAGCATAGATTTTGATCCCGTTAATAATCTGGACCATAAACCAAGTGACCTCTCTATAGATATAAACAATGTACGGTAAGTTAGTTGATTAAACCTCTGCTCTAATAAAATCTGTGCTGAATATATGAAAGAAGCTTATCAAGATTCATACATCTGTCACTGCTACTAAACTGTTGCATGGAAGAACCAATTGTTAGTGTTCACAAGTTCCTAAATTTATGAAGGAAAAAAATAAAAACTAGGAAGCCTGACCAAAAACTTCTCTTGTCCTGAATAGATATGATTCAAAATTTACCTACACATTCTTGACTACTATGTTGTGACAGGAAAAAAGGGGGTCGTTTCATAGATGTTTTAGCAAATTGTAATAGGCAGATTACATAACCATCTGCTATCATCTTTACTTGAGCTCTTTCTGGTTCTATGAAACAATAATGAAATTGGCAAGATATTTACTGACAGCTGATAGCAAAAAGATGGAGGGTGGGGGATGCAAGTCAGAAGTGACCGTTAATGGATAAAAGTACATAACTAAGAAAGGAAATAAAGACTCCTGCATCAGGTTTTTACACTATGATATTCTTTTTGCTTATTGAAGAACAGAATCAATATAGCCCTTACTTTGCAGAATAACCAATTAGCTGCTATGGCAAGGAAAGTGGATGCATGCTATTCACTGCATGGCTCATGAAGTATTAAACAACACCCACTGAAGTCAATTAGCGTCTGTGTAGTACATTAACACGCTGGGTCCACCTCTATTGTCTTCATAGGCTGTAATAGGTAATATTAAACAGGGATATCTGAAGTACGCTAATGTCAGAAGTGTGTGTGACTATGTTCACATGAGGTTATTTGCTAGGAAAAATTCTGCTGCAAATCAGTAATGAAATCCATGTTGAAAATCACTACAACACCGTGTCAGCAGAATAGAGCAATGCTGCAGATGCTTGAAAATCCTAAAATTTCCACTGCTTTATTTTACAACATGCCAACAGGAAACCCATTAAGTTCCATTGCTCTATAGTTAGCTGTGAATTTACTGTGCAGAATCAACATATTATTTATTTTAAAGTGCCATTGATTTCAAAGCTCTGTACATATGAGGGGGGTTAAAAAATTACCTTAAATCCCATATCAAACATTTAATAGAGCATTTAATTAATGATTTATCTGGAAAAGTACAGCAGTCCCTCTATGACCTCAATAATGACCTCAGGATACGTTTATTTTCAAAATACAATGGTCTTTCTTTGGACATTGTATGTTGAGTGTCCCAAACACTGATCCAGCCAATTATCATGAATATTTTACTTGTAAAACCCCTGTATGCTTGAAGTTCTTGGCGGTCTAGGAGCGCATCTCTACAGTCCAGTGTGGTACTACATGTCCTGTACGGCTCTGTACATATGCTAGGATGAGTGTTTTTTTTGGGTACCAGTTGAGGGTATCCATTCTTTCTTTTTCTCTGGTACATTTTGTGAAAAGTACATGAACCAAAGAAGCTCCTATACTCCAGATAGAAAGTGAATTCCAGCTTCCAGCAGTTCTTTTCTGTTGCATGTAAGGACTTGTTTTATCTTCACTAGTTATCTGCAGAACTTTCTTTAATCTTCATTTTGAAATTTGTTGGGTGACCTTTTGGGGGCCCGGAACCAAATTTCTGTTTTTTATAAAAATTTTGGTTTGAAATGCAAGTCATCCAAACTTTTAAAATTGTTTTTTAAAAGGGGAAAAATGTAAAATTTTAAACATGTCTAATGGGTAAGTTCACAGGTTATTTTGGGGCGATTTCACCCGTATTTGGAGCGTCTGTGCTCTTAGGGCGAAATGCGCCCCAATCATTACGGTAATCCCCAGTTCTTCAGAACTGTGGATTGCGCCTCCCCCTCCCCGCGTCATAAAAGAATGTTAGGGGTGGGGAGCGTGGTCCCCGCGTCACGGAAGATGCGCAAAAAAGTGCGAAATCCCGAACGCTGAGGTGGCAAAGTAAAAGGAAACGCTTTATTGGACTTCAGATCTAAAACTTTTTCAAGAGAAAGGGGTTTTTCTTTTTTTTTCAGGGCAAGGAAAAAGGTTCGGGGAAGCTTTTGAAGTTGGGAAAACTAAAATTTTTTGGGGGAAAAATCGGGGGCGAAAACTAGGGTTTTTTTTGGTGGAAAATCTAATCAAAAAGATATAAAGGTCTTTAAAACTTTCTTAAACCCCTTCCCCGAAAGGAAGTTCATAGTAGCGGGAAGTGCGTTCCGCAAAAGGATATGATGGTCCTGGCGTCTGGGGCGGGTTTGAGCCCCCGGCACCACGGGGCGGGGGGAAATACACAGGGGCCCCCCTTGTTAAGTTTCATTTCCCGAACCTTTGGTTCGATAATAAAGCCACAGGCGGAGGAGGGGTCCTCCTCCCGCTCCCGTGGTCCGCCTACGTAAAGCAGGTTTCCGCCTAAAGCCCCGGGGAAAGGGGAAACGCCATTTCCCCGGGGTCATCTGTGATCACCTGCCCGAAATGCATTTGGGCATGGTGACAGGCGTTGTCATGGCGCCAGACACAGTACTAGTACTGTGTATGGCCCTGCTTCAAACAGCAATCTGAAAATTGTGTTAGAAGAAAAAGTAAAAAAAAAGTAAAAAAAGTTAAATAAATTTTTTTAAAAAGTGGGGAAAAAAAAAAAAAAAAAAAAAAAATAAAAACCCCTTTCCCCCCCTTTTTGCCCTTTAAAAATCCCCATCCCCCCCAAAAGATAAAAAGAAAACCCCATTTTTGGGTATCAACCGTGTGTAACCCCTGCCCTAAAAAATTGCCCTTTAATTAACCGCACGGTGAACACGTAAAAAAAAAAATTAAAAAAAATCACAGAATTGCGTTTTTTGTTCACCCGCAGCACATAAAAGGGAATAAAAAGCGATAAAAAAACTCAAAAAACTCCAAGTTGTCCCAAATTAAAAACTCCATTCACGCAAATTTTTATATGGGAAAAAAAAAAAGTTATGCCCCTCAGAAACAGCAATGTATTATTTTTTTAAACAATAAAACACTTTTTTTTTTTTTTAATAAAGTGCTTCAAAAATAAAAAAAAAAAATAAAATTTGGGGATCGCCGTTTATCGTATTTCCAAAAAGAGAAATCTACTTGTACGGAAAACTGCCGGGGTGAGTGCTGTAAAAATAAAAATAAAAAACAACTAGGGTTGCAGTATTTTCTTCACCCTTCCTTCCAAAAAATGGATTTAAAACTTCAAAAAAGTTTTGTCCCCCAAAAAAAAAATCCAAAAAAGTCAATCACCCCAGAAACGGGCCCCCCAGCTCCGTACACCGAAAAAAAAAAAAGTTATGACTGACTTGGGATGAAAAAAATGTTTTTTCCTTTTGAATAAAAAGGGGGTTTTTTGTGTAAAAACCGTAAAAAATAAAAAAAATAAAAATTGGGTATCGTTTAATCGTTCCCTGCGAGTAAAATTGCATGTCTTTTACGCACGGGACGTGTAAAAAAAAAAAAAAAAAAACATACCGGATTTCTGTATTTTGTTCAAAATTGCCCCACAAAAAACTTTAATAAAAAGGTCAAAGCATCATAGCACCCCATAATATAATAAAAACTCAATCATCTCCGAAAAAAAAGCCCTAATCGTCCCTGCACAGAAAAAAAAAAAAAGTTTTTGGCGCGAAAGGGGAAACATAAAAAAAGCAATTTCTTATGACCCAATTCATTGTGTAAAAATTAATAAAAACATAAACTATTAAAATTTATTCATTTCATTGTACCGAAAACCCCCCAGTAAGTTTTTTGTATTTATCCCCTACGGGGAACACGTAAAAAAGAAAAAATGCCAAAACGAAAAAAAAACTAGGACCCCCTGTACAACTAAAATGCACAGTACACACCTAGATGAGTCCATGAGGGGGGGGTTGAATCCAAAATTGGGGGATTTTGGAAGGTTTTACCTGTTCTGGTCTTTGAAATGCGCATGACCCCACCGAAATTGCGTTTCCCAAAAACCAAATAGCCTCCCTCCCCTTGTACCCCCTGCCATGTGCCCAAACAGCAGTTTACACCCACATGTAAGGTATTGCTGAACTTGGAAGAAATTGCGTAACACAATTGGGGAGGCTTTTTTTTACAGGATTCCTTGTAAAAATTCATCATTTTCAGCTAAAATTGCAGATTGTTGGAAAAAAATTTTTTTTTAATTTTCCCAGCCTAACGCTAAAAATTTTGTTAAACACCTGTGGGGGGTTAATATACTCACTGCACCCCTGGATATATTCCTTAAGGGGTGTAGTCTCCAATGTGGGGTCTTTTTAGGGGCGTTTATTAAGTTTTAGCCCCGTAGGGTGGCCGTAAACCTGAAATGGCGCCTAAATAAAATTGTAATGAAAATGAGACCCCAGAGTCCGGTAGGTGCTCCCCCTACTCTGGGGCTTGTGGTTGAGCCAAAATAGCGCACTAGGGCCACATATGGGATATCTCTGAAAATGGCAGAATCCGGGGAATCAATATGAATTAGCATTTCCCTGATCACATCTACCGAGTTCTTGTGAATAATGGCTGAAAATTGAAAATCTGCAAAAAACAGTGAAATTTTAAATTTCACATCCACTATGCTTTAATATCTGTGAATCACCTAATGGGCTAATAAACTTCCAACATGATGTTTTGAATACTATAAGGGGTGTAGTTTCTTATATGAGGTCATTTATATGGGGGTATCTAACATACAGGCCAATCAAAGTCACGTTAGAACTAGACGGGTCCCTAAAAAAAATGTATATTGCAAATTTTCTTGAAAATGGGAAAATTACTGCTAAATTTCTAAGCCCCCTAATATCATAAATAAACATAAGACATTAAAAAAAAAAAATGCCAACCTACAGTGGACATATGGTAGATGCTAGTTATAGGCTATTTTGAGTGGAATAACTATCTGTCTTAAACGCAGAAATTTTTGAAGTTTGAAAATGGTAAATTTTTCTAATTTTTCACGATACTTTGATATTTTTCACGAATAAACAAGGACTTTTTTTAATCAAAATTTCTTACTATCTTAAAGCACAATGTGTCACGAGAAAACAATCTCTGAATCACATGGATAGGTTAAACTGTCAAAAAGTTATTCTCACATAAAGTGATACATGGCAGATTTAAAAAATGGGGCTCTGTCAGAAAGGCCAAAACTGGCTCCGGCGGTAAGGGGTTAAAGATTCATTCAGTAAAAGGAAAACTCTTTGAAATTATAAAAAAGAGACAACTAAAATTTTTCATTGTCAGATTTGAATTCAAAATCAAATCATTAAGAAATGGCTCATTTCATAATTTAATCTCACAGTTTTAGAAAATTTGTAGAACAGTGTAACCCAGCATAACTTCCAAAGAGATTAGCACTGAACTCAAGGTACATCAGTGTCAGATCGCACCATCCATTGCTGTCTTTGCAAAGGTGAACGACCAAGGAGGAAACCACTGTATACGCCGCTAGTAAATGACATGTCACTTATCTCCCCCCGCGGTGCATTTTCCGAGGGGGGTGGGGGGGACGTAATCCATAGTTCTCTCTGAGAACTGTGGATTACCGTAATGACTGGGACGTATTCCAGCCGTAATTCACGCACTACAGCGCGTAATTACGGACTGAAATACATCCCATTTTAAGCCGTGTGAACATAACCTTAGGTTACATGATTTCCTGAGCGCCAAACAAAGCTGTTTCCTGTTAGACACACAGAGCAACTGTGTTGTTGTATACAGCTGACGTAGAATTGTGGGAAGCCTACATACATTTTTATGAAAATACATTACAAAGGTGCCTAGCAATAGGAAAGATATTATTGTGAATTTTTTTCCTCTGGGCACTCCATTAATATTGGGGAAAAACATTCACTAACCATTTTTGTTTTCATATGTTTCAATAAATACAATCTAATTATAAAGCCAAAATGCTATCCATTCAATCCAAACCCATGCCATCAGGAGTGTGAACTCATCACCTAACAAGTGTTGGGGGTCGTTAAACATCATCAGGAGTTAGGTACCCACGACAAGTTAGGCCCTCTAATCCAAATGCAACGAATACGGGAAACATGTATGGCCAAATTTAAAAACTGAGTAGACGCAGAGTTCTGGTCAAATTTTTTTTCATGTTCCAAGAAATTCTGACAAAGCAAAACATTACACACATTTTTGTATAACGCAATAAAGAAAACCACGCAGAAAGGGGAAGAAAAGGAACGGATTAGTCCAAAAATTAGGCAGCGTTAAAGTAAAACTTTATTGGCCACGTTTCTCTGGGGAAAAAGCTCGGGGTTGCATTACCCAAAACTTCAGGATTCCCCCTGAAACAAACTTCAGGAAAAGAGACAATAGCTGGGGTCACATCCTTTGAAAAAACAATACAATGGTCACATCCTGAGCCATCTTAGCTTCTTCAATTTGCGCATCTTTTTTGACAAAATGAGTCGATTCCATTTTAGCTGGATACTTATAAGGAGAAAAGCTTGGGATTTCAAAATTTATCAAAAAACCCAAATTTTTGGATTCAAACCCTCAAAACCTTACCAAAATAGGTCGGAAAATGACATCAACCAAAAATTTTAGATCTCAGCTGACAAGGTTAGGTCTACTAATGACACAATGCCAACTGAAGTATGAAGTCATCAGCTGACAAAGTTAAGTCTACTAATGACACCATAACAACAGAAGTGTGGAGTCATCAGCTGACCAGGTTAGGTAAGCTGATGATGTCATACCAACACAATTGTTAAATCATCAGCTGACAAAGTTGGCTTTGCTAATGACAACATACCAAATGAAGTGTAAAATCATCAGCTAACAAGAATAGGTTTGCTAATGACCTCATACCAAAGAGGAAGTTGCTAAATTTATTACCAACTAGCAAGGTTATGTTCTGCTCATACCAGAGTATTTTTCAGCTAGAAGTTTAGTAAGATCATTCAGCTGAACAAGTGAAGATTAGGTCTGTTAATTACATCATATTAAAAGTATCTACTGTCTTTTTAAAATTTGTTCATAACATCGCATCAAACCAAACAACCATGCAGTTTGTATCTTATATTTTAATCTATAGTCTATACAAAGGATATAGGGTATTTGATATATGTGCTGGAACACTTGGTGATTATTTTACCTCTTAATAAACCAATGCTGAGGAGAGATTTTTGTGGAGTATGCTGCAATTATTCCCCAGTCTTTCAGCTTGGGTCTTTTCCCCACCAATCATCCCAGCCGCATTATTCTTATCAAAGTTGCTTCTGTAATTAACAAGGATTATGATTTTCAGGACATTCTGCATTTTGCAAATGTTTAAACTATGATGTTGATGGTATTGTAATTATCAAACTAATACAATCTATTTTGCATTTCATTATAAATTCATGATTTAGAATTAACCTTTAACATATATGTACTGTATAATTAGCTATATTTATCACTGTTTTTCAGCTTTATTCGTTGAACAGGAAAGTATACTAAATTATTAACCATCTGTCAGCCTAGCATGTTCTTAAAACTGCTGTCCATTAAACAGAACCAATAGAATACAATACAGCTGCCCATGTATACTTGCCAAGTGCCTATGTATTTTTATAAACGTGTACTTAACCATTAACAGGTTTTATATTAAAATGATATTGTACTTGTAATGAAAACACAATAGTTTTAAATAAGGCGCATATATACCTATGACTGGAAGATGTTTAGTGCAGATATACACAAAAATCTCCAGAAATGCTATTACTTCTACTGCTTCATGGTAAGATGGACTTTTTTGGGTCAATTTTTCTTCAAATGAAAGATATATACTCATACTGTAGTCAAAGAATGTCCATTACTTCTAGATCTTCACAAGAACAGCAATTGTACGAGTTCTGTACAAGATATAAATATTTCATTAAAATGTGATTCCTCTGCACTGATCAAAAGAATGAAAGGGCCACGGTGCTTGTGAAGGGGCCACAGTTCTGCTCTGTATGTTGTGTCTGGTATGGAAGCACAAACCTATTTACTTTATTACCTTTGCTTGATTTAAAAAAGAAGCTCAAAAAATATTCTTACTAAGTATCCTATATTTATCCTGTGTATATATATACTCGAGTATAAGCCGACCTGAATATTAGCTGAGGCACCTAATTTTGCCACAAAAAACTGGGAAAACTTATTGACTTGAGTATAAGCATAGGGGGGAAAATGCAGCGGCCACTAGTAAATTTCAAAAATAAAATGGATACCAATAGAATTACATAGGCAGGTATATGCAGTTTAATGTCACCCATAAGAGGGTATATGTCCCGTATAGGCAGGGTTTTATAAAAAAAAAATACAAGTACTTACCACTCTCCCCAGCTGCTCCGGTGCGCTAAGTCTTCTGGCACAGGCGGCGGGATGTTATCAGGCCGCGCAGGCAATGTGATGACATAGCACATAGTTTCATTAAACAAAATGTAAATATGCTGTGAGAACTGTAATCTTGTTAGGCTATGTTCACACGTTTTAAAATGGGACGTATTTCAGTCCGTAATTACGCGCCGTCCCAGTCATTACGGTAATCCACAGTTCTCATAGAGAACTATGGATTACGTCTCCTCTCCCCTGCTCAGCGAATACGCTGAGGGGGGAGATAAGTGACATGTGAATTACTAGCGGCGTATACGCGCCGGTGGTAATGATAATCTATGGGCCGGCGAGGTGCCCCCCCCCCCCCCCGCTCCCGCCCCTGCTCCCGCCCCGCCCCTGTCCACACGGCATAATTGCGGGGCGTAATTACCTGTGCCAATACACTGTGTGAACCTAGCCTTAGGCTAGGTTCACACGGATTATTTGCAGGGCATAATTATGCCCCGCAATTACGCCGTGTGGACGGGGGTGGGAGCGGGGACGTGAGCGGGGGGCGGCACGTCGCCGGCCCATAGATTATCATTACCACCGGCGCGTATACGCCGCTAGTAATTCACATGTCACTTATCTCCCCCCCTCGCGTATTCCGCCGAGCAGGGGAGAGGAGACGTAATCCATAGTTCTCTATGAGAACTGTGGATTACCATAATGACTGGGCCGTATTCAGCCGTAATTTGCGCACTACGGCGCGTAATTACGGACTGAAATACGCCCCATTTTAAGCCGTGTGAACATAGCCTTAGAGATCATTTTGTGCACTGCCAGGGTAACCATTCCATAGAACTTGAATATGCTAATCACTGCTGTAGAACTACCTACAGCCTTAGAAGACAGAGTAAGTGCAAAACTGCTTAAACTCAGTGAAACAGCGTGGTGATGAAACCCCCTTAAATGCTCTGGTGGATGAAAGGAGGAGAACGTTTAGGAAATGTTGTAGTAGTACTGGTGTTATACACTGCTGGAAGTGTCAACAGGTAAGGAGGTCTATGTTGTGCTAAAAGGTGGTCTGTGAGTATTTAGGGTTACCTAGGGTAATGTGCTATGGGGTGGCATTGCAGGTGTTAAAATGCTGTACTGTGTGTGATATTGTGATGCCGCATGAGTGTAACTCTTTTACAGGGTTTGAACAAAGGGTGCATATGTGTAGTAAGAGTTTTTATTCTGAACAAGGGATACAGAATGCTTGTATAATGGGGTCCACTGCGCTGTGAACGTTGTGGTGGAGCATATAGGCCATAAATCACTTTGTGAAGTATCTTGTGCTATACTGCCAGTAGCAAAAAACTGGAAAAGACCTGTAGCCTAAGCCACATCTTAAATCAAGGACATGATTTAATAACTATTAATTTCATTATTTGAGGGAGAATTATTTTTTTTACTGTGTTGGGGCTAACTAAGTACTATTGTAACATGAGACCAGTGGCACTTTTATTGTGTTAGTGTCTAATTGGGTTCACTCTTTCTATGTACGGAGCACTAAAAATACATTTTTGTTGTGTTGGGGAGCAAATTTACTTGGTATAAGGTACTAAAGAGGACAATATTGCTAAGTAGGGGTACTTTTACTAAGTGATTACAACAGGGTACTTAAACTTGATTAGGGAAGTGTTAGGGAACATTAATACTGTTGGAGAAAACTAAGAGGGCACTATTACTGTGTTGGGGCACTATTACTCGGTAGGCTACAAGGATGGAAACATTACTGTGTGAAGCAATATTCTTGTTAAGGGTACTATCTATTTGGTCTTACTCTTTAACAATTACCATGTAACCATAGCTTTGACATTAAATTATTTTTAAAGGGTTGTCTCGCTACAAAGAATAGCTTATCAATTGTAGGGAACACAAAATAAAGACATTTTCCAAATAATTGCATTGTTCCCTCGTTTTCCCTAAAGAGATACAAGTGAATTTATTAAACCTCCATGGCTATTTCAGTTCCCTCAGTAACTGACCTGTAAACAAATCTCCCCGGCTGTTTGTCAATGAGATAAACAGAGAGTGAGTCAATCACACAGGTTGCAGTGTCAGTCAGTGTCCTGGGGCTGCCAGACCCGTAAAAAGCTTGATTTATCTCAAGTAAACAGCTCTGTAATTAGGGCTTTTGTTTTTGGGGATCAGATAAGAAGTCCTCTGAGTAGTTTGAGAAGCTAACTAATCTAATTAAGCATCTGAAAGCACAGAGTTTATGCGTACAAAACATGGAGCTTATGCAAATTAGTCTGAACCAGGAAGTGACAGAGAATTTCTTTCATGCATTCTTTGAAACCCTTTGGGGAGACAACTCCTTTAAGTATTTGGGACACTTTATTACACAGCGGGTACAGCAGAGCCGTTGCTGGGGTCCGAAAACATCCGGGGCTCGGGCTCTCTGTGTTACGGTTTGCACAGTAGGGCTGGGTTCACACAGTATTTTTCATGATACATCGTGAACTGCAGCATGTATTTTTAGAGAGAAAAGAATGTGTGTTTCTGTCACCAAGTTTCCGCAAGTTTCAAACAGGTCCTCTCCATCATCTCCGCACTACACCGTACAATGAAAGTCAGCACTGACTAAATTACATTTTCAAAACCACATATTTCTGTATAATAGTGTACTACCTCTAAACAATACAGTCCCCAAATAATACACATATACATGGAGCAAATATACCCCACATATTAGCATCATACTGTTACCAAAACAATACCACAATACCAAGACCATGAATACCAATTCTACCACTCTCTAAAGGTCAAATAATACAAGCACCACATAGTGACTACCAGTTGTAGACATAGAAGTAAATATAGTGTAGTTACAGCCAGTGACTCACCGGTGACCTCTTTTCTGATCGGAGTGGTCGCCTTCCCCTTGTTCTTTTTTTTTTCCTTTTGGCCCACACCACCATGATAACTTCTACTGGTCACAACTTGTCTTTGCAGAATTTACCACACACACATCTTAGAATCCACACTTTTCCTGCATGTACACCTAGCATCATATTGTGTGACCTGAACGCCGTCTCCCAGAACCTCCAGAAGATCAGCCACAGCCAAGAACTTTATGGGGTGCAGGATATAGAGTTTAGTACCGTCATCATTTTTGTAGTGTTTATATTAAATAAGTATATAGGCTTCCCAGTAAATCATACGTAGGTATATAGGCCCCCATGGTCAGTAGATGCATAGGTTCCCTTCTTA
The DNA here is from genome assembly GCA_025379985.1 of Phyllomedusa bahiana. Taxonomy (NCBI): domain Eukaryota; kingdom Metazoa; phylum Chordata; class Amphibia; order Anura; family Hylidae; genus Phyllomedusa; species Phyllomedusa bahiana. Next base: position 197,059 of record JAODAL010001909.1, read on the forward strand.
GGTAGATTTATAGGTCCCCTTTTTCGGTATGTATGTATATAAGTTCCCTCCTTAGCTAGATATATAAATGCCCCTCGGGTAGCTGAATATGAGTACCCCTCCATAGGTAGCTGTATATAGGTCCCCTTCATAGTTAGTGGTATATAAGTCCCCTCTTAGCAGTATAGAAGTCCCCTTCATAGGTAGCTGTATATAGGTCCCGTCCATAAGTAGCTGTATATAAGTCCCCTCCTTAGGTAGCTGTATATAGGTCCCCTCCATAAGTAGCTGTATATAGGTCCCCTCCATAGTTAGTTAGGTTTATAGGCTGCCAATTAAAAAAATAATAACAGCGATAATAATACTCACCTATCTTCCTATGCCAAGCGCCCTACAACAGTATGTTTGAACTATATGTGTGTCCCAGAGATGCGCATATAGTTGAGCCGGCTTGCTGGTGGTTCAGTCCAGGCTAGGTTCAGGACTCCAGGCAGTTTATCCTTGGGATAAGACGGCTAGCGACGCCCCTGGGTACAGTAATGTGGGCACCTATGGTAGCAGCAGGCAATTGTGAGAAGCAGCAAGATGGTACTTTTAAATGTGTGTCCGAATAGAAAGGATGTGTAGAAGGTAGGGAAAAAGTGCGGAGGGTGCTAGAAAAGTGGGACGACAGACATTCAAGCATCAAACTGCAGAGACAAATTATGTTGGGAAGAAATACTCATGGGTCAAATAGAGAAAGAAATGCAAAGTGATTGACTCCAGTCAGAGAAAATATAACTTCTGAATCATTAGATTTAAAACTTGGAAGAGCGCTACAGAGTCATTATACACACAGCAACAGTATAACACTAGTCCTACATCCAATATATAGATATAATTGATATATTTTGTCACAATGTTGCCCCCATGTGTTCCTCCTTAATGCAGCAAGAGTGGGTTTGGCTTCAACCTGGGTAGCAGACTACAGTTCCCATCATGCATTGCTGTCATCTACTACAGGCTATTTTCTTCCCCTGTATTCTCCTCCCTGCTGAAGAATGAGTCTTCACTCTCATGTACATCTCATATTGGGCGCCGTCACTGCGCTGCCTTCATGCAGTTCCTAGTTACATCCCCTACCATACACTACTGCTTTATTGAGACATAGCTCACCTTCGTAGTACTGGAACTGAGCATGCCTGGCCAGAAAGGTGAAAAATGAACAGGCACAACCCTTAGCAAGAAGCTGTAAACCTGAAAATATATAATTACTGTACATTGAAGATTTATACTTTTTACTGCACATTTGTAATAAAAGTCAAGTTTTCTATACCGGAATACCCCTTTAACTTCGTGGTCTTTGTATAGTGTATTTTATTCTGCAATAGCATAGTGGTAATATATAGATTAATTTGTGTTGGTAATATGTGGTCATAATATGGCAATATATCATAATGTATCTATAAGGCTGGGTTCACACGGTGTATTTGCAGGGCGTAATTACGCCCCGCAATTACGCCGTGTGGCCGGGGGCGGGGCGGGAGCGGGGGGCCAGCACCTCGCCGGCCCATAGACTTGTATTACCAGCGGCGCGTAGTAATTCACATGTCAGTTATCTCCCCCCTCGGCGTATTCGCCGAGCAGGGAGAGGAGACGTAATCCATAGTTCTCTATGAGAACTGTGGATTACCGTAATGACTGGGGCGTATTCCAGCCGTAATTTGCGCACTCCGGCCCGTAATTACGGACTGAAATATGTCCAATTTTAAGCCGTGTGAACATGGCCTAAGACTGTATTGTTTAGATGTACACGGATTTGTTATGTGATGAGGCAAATAACTTAGAGAGTGATGTTTTTATAAGATAGATAGATAGATAGATAGATAGATAGATAGATAGATAGATAGATAGATAGATAGATATTTCAGACTTGGGCTAGATGTGACTGATCTTTCACAATCCTAGCAGCAGAGGTTGTGCAAAATTCCTTGCAGAAAGTAGCTCACAATGCAAATATTGGTTTATAGTGTAATAAGTTATAGTTACCATAATTGATTTGGGATCACCAGGCTTTTTAAATTCTGTGAAATTATTCTGTCATATTTTCCATGCATACGGAGTGTGATTACACGGACTGTGAGCTCCTGTTGTATGTGCTAAGTGTTTACTGTAATATACTTTTCACTGTTGTTTTCTCACCCATTGTGCAATTTCTGTAAACTTTGTAAGTTTCATAATATTGGCATGTGCAATCGCTATTGGACACTTATAGTCTTACATCAAACTCCTAATCTACTTGTTTTTTTAGGATTTGTTTGAACACATTTCTTTCACTAAGTTGACTTAGGACATAGTATTTTCAGTATAGTGTTTTCTTTTATTGTTTACAGTAAGAATGATTCTTTCCTATATTTTATAGTATGAAATTCTGATAATCAGGGATATGAAAAAAAAAAAGGTAGTTCTAGATTAACGGGAGTTCACCTGCTCATCTTGACCTTGCCAGGTCTACAGCAGGTCTTCAGCATCTTGCTGATGGCTGCTGGAGTTCATGGTGATATCCCTATTCTTTAGTGTCGGCCTTAACTTCAGCTTTGATGTTCGTATTTGGTCCAAATCATGATCTTCAGGAGCCATGAGGGATAACTGAGGTCAGTTAAGTGCATTAGGACGTGTATACACAAGTGTGCATAAGCATATGTTAATTTGGTATTTTAGAAGTTTAAGGAAGAACACTCAGAATGTTACCGTAGTTCTCAAATACAACATACAGTGCAAAATGTTATGATGGAAAATGAAAAGTTTGAGAGAGAAAACATTTGATAATTATTACAGTACCTTTAAAGTGTCAACCAGAAGTGCAGCTATGTTGTCAATTTTTAATAAGCTTCTCAGAAATTAAAGGGTATTTATTGCTTCATCAGTTCGTCTGTTTCATTGTACTTTCAGTGTCTCAGTTCTTCAAATCCAAGGGCGTTGCTTCACCTCCCAGCTGGGTGTTTCTTAACTGAAGGGGGATGACATCACCCCCCCCCCTTCACTGTTTGTGCTGGCTCCTGAGTCAGTGTGTTTGTTTGAGATCAATGGGAGGGGATAGCACATTCCTGTTCTTCCCCTCACTCATTGTCTGAGTCCACATGTCACTGTGTCGTTCCTCTCCCTATGCAGTCTTATTTTGTAAGAGCTGTATGTTTACATACCACAGACCTGCATTCAGTCTAGACAGTCTTCTATGAACTCAGAGCACTGATCTCTTCTCCTCTCACAGCTGGAGGTTTGTTACAGTTGAATCCAGTCTTCCATGAAGTCATCCAGAGCAGCACAGATCTGTCTCCTTTCTATGTTTACACACAGAAGCACCATGCACAATTTTGCTGTTTTCTGATTGTAGAAGCAGCTGCAGTGTTACTGTGCAGCTGCTGGCTGTGCAGAGTAAAATGTTGCCGGCCCCTTATTCTGAGTGAGAGAGGCAGGAATGCATGCTCTTGTGAATACGACTGGGGGCCAGACAGAATGTAAATTAGTAGAGCCGTCAGCCAATGAAATGAAAGGAGGAGGAATCCGACCGATACTGGGGAACAGTGTTTACAGAAAACATAGATAAGGGAGACAGTGAAAACAAGACAGCTTTGCAAATTACATCCAATTGCAAATTTGCTTGTTTTCACTGTCCCCTTATTCTGAAGACCATTTAATGTAATGATACAACCCCTTTAATGATCAAGCACCCCGTGTCCCACTTGCTTTGGTACCCAAAAACATAAGTACCTTTAAAACCATTTAAATTATAATAATAACGATCGTTAACAGTGCCAACATATTCTCAGCAGTTTACAATGTAGAGGGTATACAGTAGGTTCAGACAAAACATTACATAGTAACGAAGCTATTATTTACAGATCAAACAAGAGGTGTGAGAGCCCTGCTCGCAAGAGCTTACAATTTATGTGTCAAGAGGGGTGAGCTAAAAGGTGACAAGTTCTTAATTTGGACAATGGTTCTGCCATCTTATATAAATATGGAGTAGTACACCTCAAAGTGGCTGAACCTGCCACCCAGACAGCAAATTTATACACTGCTAAGTGCGTATGAGTGCCTAAGTGCATTGACTGTCAGGAATAAATGTGACTGAAGGGGGGAGTTAAGGTGAGTTAGAAATTAGGGATCTTTGGTAAGCCTGCCCAGGAAGACGTATTTCTAGGGCAAGCATAAAAGTATGATATGAAATATAGAGTAGCACATTCCAGAAAACCGAAGCATCACTTGTGTACTCTTGGAGGCAGAAGTAGGAGATTCAGATGATGGAGAAGTTCTAATCTAAGATCATCAGTAGAGAATATATAGACCATATAGGGTGGTAGACAGTGATCAGGGAGGAGATATTGGTGAGAGTAATTAGTTTAAACTGTATTCTTTACTGAATAGGTAACCAGTGCAGTAACTGACACAGGGTAGAGGCATCAGTATAGCAGCTGAAAAGAAAGATGAGCCTGGCTGCGGCATTCAGAACAGATTGGAGAAAGGAGAGTTTAAAAAAGGGAAACCAATAAGCAATGAGTTGTACTAGTCAAGACAAGAATATATGAAAGCAACAATGAGAGTTTTCACTGTAAGGAAAGGGTGGATTCAGGGATTTATTCTGATTGCGATATTGAAGTTGCAAAGGAATTTTTTTCCCTTCAATAAGGACAATTGGCTTCTACCTCGTGGGGGTTTTTGCCTTCCTTTGGATCAACATGGTAGTATAATGGGTTGAACTTGAGAGACATCTGTCTTTTTTCGGCCTTACAAACTATGTTTATCAAGAAAAAGGAGTAGAGACAGTGTGTTCTTAACATGAAACACCAACTGCGCTCTAAACTTGCTTCTCTACAAGAAAACATACAAAAGGGTTTAACCTGCAAATAAAAGGAATAATTTGAAGATGTATAGTTTTATTATTAGGTGGAGAGTTTTCAATGAAGCTTAAATTCTTCCTGATATATGATAGGCCTTTATATGCTGATGTTGGCAAGGGTTATAGAGTGGGGTCAAGAGCTAAGCCTGGTCCATGCAAAGCAGATGTAGGCCGTGAGTTACATCTGACAACATTCATCAGTGGACGGGGTGAAATTTACTCCGTTTCCCTCTGAAAAAGATGCTATCGTTGTGTGTCTGTGCCATCTAAGCTGCCAAAGTCAGGATATGCTTGCAATGCAGTATATTACACTGCAATACCTTACTATTGCATTGCAGTGTACAAGTGATTGTACCCTTTGGTGGTCAGGTATCTAAAACTGAAAGTAAAAAAGAAATTTTAAACATTTTAAAATTTAAAAAGTTCTAAAAACTATAAAAAGTTTTTAAAAAAGCTTTCCTATTTATCATACATAATTGGTATTGCCACATCTGTAGAAATCCAATCTATTAAAATCTAGCTTTTCTTTGATATAGTTTACACTATTAAAAAAGCATCCAGTGGTGGAAACATATTTTTTGTGATCACCTCACCATCCCAAAATGTTGCAAAAAACCCAAAAAAACCTAAAGCTCACTCTACAAAACGCAATAGGTCCATTGCCAGAAAAAAGTTTTGAGGAGTTACTGTTTTGAAAAATGGTGATTTAAAGCTAATGACAATACCAATTTTGTATATTTTTTGCATGATAAATAGGAAACATTTTTCATAGTTTTTTTTTATAGTTTGTATAACTTTTTTTATATTTTAAAATGTATATAATTTCTTTTTTTAAGTAGTAAAACAACAAAAAATATTTAATTTAGGTACAGCTGGGCAATGTAATGACTTACAGAATAAGACAGAAATGTTACTTATACCACGCTGTCAGGACCTAATGAAACCCAAAATGTGATGGCAGGTTTGCATTTATTTTTCATTCTCAATAAATTATATGATGCATTAAATGCAGGCGTTTCACTAGAGAAGCAAGGGCCCCATAGCAAACTTTTGGATGGACCCCCCCCCCCCCTCTCCTGTCGCTTCCCTTGCAGACGCCCCGAATCCCCCCCCACACACACAAACATTTAGCGGGACTTCTAAAGTCATGCAGTTACTAGATAATACAAGTAGCAAATACCTCATCCTACATATCCCCATCATACTGATACCAAACAAATCCCACTATACTAGACCAACGTTACAAATAACACTACTACGTAGGAACCTGATTATACCGCCAGAACATAACAAATTACCACCATAGAGTGACTGAATAATATCCCTATAATATCACTGAATAAAGATCGGTATACAAAGACCAATAGTGACCATATAGTGGTATATACCAGTGTACACAGACTGTATATTACCTCCATATAGTGAGCATTCGGTCCAGAACATCATGATGACTTCTCTCAGCCACCACTCGTCTCTGCAGATTTGGACACAAATATCTTAGAATCCTCACTTTTCCAGCACCTCCCTCACTATCCCCCACCTCTGTACAAACTTCCAAGAGGTGGCAGAGCAGGTACAGGCCGTGGCTTAAAGGTTCAGTCTCCTAGAGGGGTGGGGAGGAACAGAGGATTCACCCCCTGGAGATTATGCTACAGCTATGGCCTGTACTCCTCAGAATCATGTTAACAGGTAGGTAGACCACTATTAGATAGGTTGGTAGGCCCTAGGTAGGTAGGTTGGTAGGCTCCAAGTAGGTAGGCAGGCAGTACATAGGCCCAGGCAGGTAGTACACAGGTAGGTAGATTGGTCCTAGGTAGTTAGGCAGTAGTTAGGCTACAAGTAGGTATACAGGTCCCAGTCAGCTGGGTAGGCTACAGGTAGGTAGGTATATTGGCCCTAAGTAGGCAGTAATTAGGCCCCAATTCGGTAAGTAGCCCCCAGAGAGCTAGACTATAAGTGGGCCCCACATAGGTATGTAGGTAGGTGGGCTATAGGTAGCTAGGTAGATAGGCTAAAGGTGGGGCCCCATATAGGTATGCAGGGTTTAAGTAGGCTATAGGGGGGGCCCATAATAGCAGGCAGTGTTTAGGTATGCTATAAGGGGTCTCATATAGAGAGATAGGGTTAGGTAGGCTATATGGGGCCCCATATAGACAGGCAGGGTTTAGGTAGGCTATAGGTGCCCATATAGGCAGTCAGAGTTTAGGTAGGGTATAGAGGCCCATATAGTTAGACCGGCAAGGTATATGGGTCCATATAGACAGGCAGGATTTAGGTAGAGTATGGGGGCCATATAGAAAGTTAGGCAGGGTATAGAGCCCATAAAGTTAGGTAAGCAGGGTATAGGGCCCTTATAGGCGGGCAGGGTGGGTATATGGCTCAAGCTAGGTTGGTTAGGAAAGGTATAGGGCCCGTTGGTGAATAAAAATAAATAACTTCCTTACCGCTCTCCAGGATCTCCTGATGTGAGGAGCGCCCGTTCAATCTGTGCTCCGTGAGGGCAGCACGATGATACGACCTCACCGTGACACCCACGCAGCGCTGTGGGCTGGTGCCTATGGCCTTAAGCTTACCGGGCAGTTTAGCCAGCGCTCCCACTCTGTTAAGACCGGCAGTTTGACTCCTGCCTCTGAACGCTCAGGACAGAGGGCCCAGGTGTTCAGAGGCAGCAGTGGCAGACCCTGCAAGAACTACCGGGGTAGCAGAAAACATCTGTCACCCTAAAAATTCTACTCCTAATTAAATGCTAACATTAAAAATACAACTCATCTTGTGAAAAACAAACCCTCAAGTTATGACTCTTGGATTGGCCATGATGTTGTCAAAAATTGCTGCACTGGTAATGGGTTAATGTATACCCCAGTAAGAGTAAGGGAAATGTGACAAAAATGAGTAAAGTTACTTCATACTTTTTTCACAAAGATTTGAGTGCATTTGTTTCTTTCTCTTATAGACAGGCATGCAGTATATTTCATTGTATATATTTACTCTGGAGAATTAAATATCAAATTGTTATTTTTCTAGGAATATAAATATGATCGTTTTGTAGAAGATGGAAAGGAGAAAACAGCCTTTTACAAAAAGGGCAAAAAACTCAAAACATTCCTTATGCCGTTTGGTTCTGGATCCACCATATGTCCTGGCCGTTTCTTCGCAGTGAATGAAATAAAACAGTTTCTTGCTGTTCTCCTCACATATGTGGACATGGAAGTAGGCAACCACAAACCAATTGGCCAAGATAACAGCCGTTCAGGACTTGGAATACTTCTCCCTAATTCTGATGTTAACTTCCGTTTTAAACTGCGGAAATTTGATGATTAATGTTTACTCTGTTATTCAATGTGAAAAAATGCAAGTACTTTATATACCAATTTAAAGCTATCAGTCATATTCTCCTTTGGCAATATATTTAAACATTTATATTATGACTGTTAAATCAGGCAGGACTATAGAATCAACCATAGTTAAAGAGGCTTCACTGTAATTTATCAGGTTTATCATTTTCTTTTCCCAATATAAAACATGGTAGATTACCATCACTACTTGGGATGACAGACTAAGAATTTACAGCAGTGATATTTGATAAAACTTTGGTCCTTGTTAAATAGCAGATTTAGACTTTAAAGATAAGACAATTTTTACTACAGTTTCTTTTTTTTGTATTAACATATTTAAAGGGAATGTCAACAAAATGACTTATTGTTTAACTCACATTTTTTTTGTTCAACACATTTTTTTTATAATTTTTGGTTATTTTTTTTAATTTTTCATATCGCTTTCAATATTTTTTAATAATTCTTAAGTCCTGCAGTTTTAACTTTGGCCACTAAGCCTAATAATAGTCTGGTACTTCCTGTTCTGTATAGAAAGATTCTCAGTTGTCTGCTCATCAGCACACAGAGGGTCAAACTGAAAGGAGACACCAGTGTGAATAGATAACACAGGATCCACCAGTCACAAGAGGAGATAGTCACAGTTCACCCTTTCACCTCCCTGCACACTGCTTTCTTCCCAGGTCACAGAGCATGACTAAAAAACTATCCTATAGAAGTGAAGTCTGACTGAAGTCTGAAGTGGGACTGAGTCAGTCTTTAGTCTCATATGTGCATAAAGTTGTAAAGCATCTCTCTGACTGCTGTTAAAGCAGTGCAAACAAGGCCTAGTGGCCAAAGTGAAAACTGCAAGACTTAAGAATTATTCAAAAATATTGAAAGTGATATGAAAAATTAAAAAAAACACAAAAATTCCTAAAAAATTGTTTAACATAAAAATGGGACTTAATGACTCATTTTTTGATGACACATTCCCTTTAAAGGGTTACTCCATCCAAATATACAGAAAAAAAATGTTTTCTATCCCCTATATTATAGTACAATAATCAGTCTCAGGCCAGTTTAAACATAAACCCAATTGTATGACACTGAATCACAAATAATGTTCTTGCTATTTTCTACAAAAGCAGCGACAATTTTGTTTCCTGTGACCACTAAAAGGGCTAAATCTAGAATAATTTGTAGCTCCAAAACATCAAACTTTAAAGGCAACCATTTTGAAAATGCTATCAGATCTCAGGCAGCGTGTTAGGGCTTGTTCACACAGCATGTTTGAATACGATTTTGGATCCGTGTTGGATCCGAAAATCTCATCCAAAAACGCTGCAGGATCTCGCCCTATAGTTTATTACAGGGCTCCTGCTGCGTCTTTCGGACCAAGCATTGACATGTCAATGCTTGGGACAGATCCGAAAGACTGATCCAAAAGATGGAGTGAGGCACGCATCGGCGATCACTCGTGTGAACGCCGATACGTGTTTCAAGTTAAAAACAATGTTAAATCACATTGCTCTTTATTAGATACGTTTTTGGGTCTGTTTAGGGTCCGACAGAGGGATCCAAACACGCATCTAAAAGCATTTGTTCACACGGACTATGTATTTTATTCATTTAACCTCTTACCAACATGTAACATATGAGTATGTCATAGTGTCGTTAAGGGACCCGCCGGTAACAGCACGGGATGTTCTACTGAATCTTTTCCCACAAAACTATACGTCAATCTGCTCAACACTGTATAACAAGCTCTATAACATACTGCCAACAGATGTAATAGCATTTTCAGTGTGACAACTTCCCTTTAAAGGGGTGTTCCCACAGGCATATTTGTGAGCTGCAGTTCAAATCATAGCTAGTTATGAGTCAACCTATAGAGTGGAAGTGCACTTATGGAAGCATCCTATTAAATTGTATGTAAAATGAATATCATTTTGATTTCTTTTCTCAAATTAAACGGCCCAAACTTCTGTGCTGATAAATTTAACATATTTGTGTCACCATCAGAGCTTAGCTTTTTTTAAAATGCTGAATCCCATGCAACAGCCACTAGGTGGAGTTAAGAGGTTTGTTGTATACTGTTTATGTAATTATGTGCACAGCAAAAGAGCATGCTTTAAACTCTTGAGCTCCACCTAGTGGCTGGTGAAGACATCTAAAATGTTATAATTTATTTCTGTGTGTATGCAGAAATTCTAATTTCTCCATGACAATATGTTCAAGAAATTAATAAGCACAAAATATTGTACCTAAATAAAAAACACTGGGGTGAATTCATTAAGACCAGTTTTTAAAGAGCGAATCGTAATGAAAGTGTGTTGGAGATGTGCCAAACACATTAAAGCTTGGTTCCTATCTGCATTGCAGAGGTGGAACTGGATCCCATTTTACAACGAACATCGATGTCTCCTGATGGGCCCTATTTGCTACAATGGGTACATTGGGTTTCTGCTCTGATTTCTGTCATTTTATCCGAATAAATAGAATAGTGCGCTGCGCTATTTTTTTCCATCATTCCCGAGGGAGTTTGCAATGTGAAGAGTGCCTAAGAGGAGTGGAGTAACACTTTAACAAAATACCATTGGGAAAACCTTCAAGTTGGCCAAACACAGGAACATGTCAGACAAGAAGGCACAAAAAACCATTGTAGTGGTGGCTGTTGCAAAGATGATCAAAAGAAGTGCTCAGAGAAAAGCACTTTATATTGGCGGCCTGCTTGTCTGATATACTGATCTATGTAGTGCCTACTTAAAATCTTCACTCACATTTGCTTTTCTGCTAGTATTAAAAAAAACATTTTTAGTATACTCGCAGATATTTTAATGTTTTGCCTCAGGTTGACTTTCAGCTATTAGACTCCAGTCACAAACCGGATGCCTTAGAAGTTGTGTAATTAGTGTCTTATATACATTGGGGGAAAATTTTTAAGACTGGGACTTCAAGCCCTAGCCTTCAGGTGCATACATGGGAACCTACAGATATAAGATGAAATCTACAGTATACAGTACCAGCAGGCTGAGATTTTCATTCTAATTTGCATTTTCTGTCTTAAGTAATAAGAAATTTGTCAAAAATATGCCAGCCACCCCCCATCAACTTTTGAAAAGTGTCAAAAGGTGAGAAAAGCTGCAAATTAGCAAACAAATTATGGTGTGCACCATAATTTGTGACTTTTTATGCAGTAAAACTGGAATTAATAATTTTATAAATTCCCCCCATTGTACTTTCAGGCAAGACAAGAAGATGAAAGACTCAGGCTTTTTATGCAAGGAGCATTTGTCTAATGCAATATGTACACTGGGTAATGGTTATCAAAACTAGTAGAAGGGAATTGTGGTGTTAGGGCCAGCAGAAACTAATTTGATTACAGTTTTTATATTTCAGAGGCTTTCTGAATATGAAAGCGGAAAACTAAGAAAACATAACTACTTCATTTTCCCTTGCACAAATTTTCATTAACTACCTCCAAGTGCGCTTCAAAACTAAGAAAACAAAGAATCTTGTTATCTTAAATTAAGGTGCACTTTAAAACTAATTTCTGAAAATCAATGAAAATTTAAAGTGTGCAAAAAAGTTCTTATTACTGGGTTGGATTTAAATGTAAAATGCATCAATAATGCATATTTAATAAGAATTTCAATTAGGTGTTCCAAATTTGAGTAAGTTATAAAATGCATGTGTTTTTTAATGCATATTTTTAAACTTGTCTGAAATGCAAACAAAGAGCAGTGTGTGAAGCCAGGCTCAGGGCTGAGTTGTCATCTATAGTCAAGTTGTTGCATGTTCTATTCACCTTCTTAAGTAAAGGAACTGTCTATCAATTGCCACCTACAGATAGCTTCCAAGTAAAGCACTGTCTGACCCATTAAAGGAGTGTTCTGACCTTAGATATTTATGGCATATCCATGGGATGTCCCATAAATGTTTATTAGCTGCAGGTCCCATGTCTGCGGCTGGCAACTGTCTCTAACACTTGGGTCCTCCCACCCTTGTCTTGTATGCTAAGGTCAGCGCAGGTGGAGACTTAAAGGGAACCTGTCACATAGGTTATGCCCCACGTGCTGAGAACAGCACAAGCTAGTGACAGACATGCTTTTTCTAGTGCTGTGTCCCTTATTCTGTAAGATGCAGCAGTTTTAGAGCATTTACCCCTCAGATCTTATTCATGAGCAGGTGTTAGCCCCGCCCACAAGACTAGCCCCACCCACCTGCCCGTTATTCACATGTTTCTACCTATTCAAAGTAATAGGTTTATCAGTTGAGGTGTTCAAATTCCAAAAACAGTGGCACACTATGGACTAAAGAAACTATCAAAAAGGACATATGAATTTTGGAAAAAGCATTACTGCTAACTAGGATACATGTAAACAATTTTTGAGGTTCTTAGTTCACACTTTTGGCCAAAACTGCTTAAGCCCACTTCCGAACTTCACCGGGACCTCAGGCACACTTAAGGGAGCGAATATACCTGCTTCAAAGCACACTGCACTGATTTAAAACCTTTTGCTGCCACACCAGTGTGCATTTGTGCTTTTTTTAAACAAAGTTTTTTTGATGTGCAAAACCAAATGCTGTTTTTGACTATCGGTTAAGGTGGGCAAAGTTAGCCTCAGGTGGGCGGGGTTTTAAAAAAACTGACTCTTTTTTTGACTTTTTTCTGGCTGAAAACTGTAGATTTGAGCACTAAATATTCAAAGCCTACAGCATCTTACAGAATAAGGGACACAGCGCTGGAAACAGCATGCCTGTCACTAGCTTCTGCTGTCCTCAGGAAGGGGGACATAATCTATGTGACAGGTTCTCTTTAACAGGGAGATGGCCGGTATTATAGAAACAGCCAACCATGCCATGTTCCACTGTTCTGTATCTCCATTAGAAGTGAATATGAGTTACAGAAACAGCAGAGCTCGCTGTTGATGTATTAGAATCAGACAACAAAGCCTTTACTGTATGTTGTACCAACATTTGTGTAAAGGACCTCAAATTTAAAGTTTTGTATCTGACTGATGGTTTCATAACACTAAAGATGAGTTAACACAGTTTTCCAATTTATGTAAATAATTCTTAAATCATTGTCTAATGAAAGATTATAAAATATTCTAATCTAGTTTCGGGTTCAGTTCTTTACTATTTTAACATTTTCATTTGCTGCCAGGGTATTGACACAATAAAGGGGTTTTGCCACGAAGTAAAATTGACGTGGGAAGCTTGCAAATGAAATAACAAACATTTTTACCATTCATTATTATTAAAAATTCTGCACCGTTTTTGTCTTAGCTGCTCCTTTATTGATCCATTGTTTACAGCTCATTTCCAGGGGATACGACCATGGCTGAGAGCTCCTCAGTTCTGGTCGCACATGCTCAGTCATCACCTCTCTCTCAGGCAGCTACTGAGTGTTCAAACCCCAGGTGCTGTCATTCTACTCCTGTCCTCTGTACTCCTTAGTAATTAGTCAAACAGTGCAAATAAATAAAAAAGAAATCTCAATCAAGTATGTGCATTGATAAAGAGGAAAATATCCACAGGTTTTGTTCCTGCAGGGATTTGAACTTAGGACCCTTGTGCCTGGAGGCAAAAACTTTACCTCTCAGCTATTCATAATGCTTGACATAAAAAGACCTTTCTTTGACTACAGAGAGGAAAGGCAGGGTGATGTCATCATGCTGGGTCACATGATATGCAATTCAAACAAATCACACACGCCTCCTTCTGAGCACACAGAGCTGAAGAGCTGGATGCAGGAGGTATGAAATGAGATCATGGCAAAACCCCTTTACTTTTTTACATTCTGAAGATAAAACCAATCCTGATCCTGTCCAAGTGACCAAGTGCATGGCTTGCCTAAGAGTACTATATTGTAACCATTCATCAGTTGAACAAGAGATATAACTTCCAAATTTTCTTCCGAAATTGGCTGCAAAAAGGTTGGGCTAATGTAAATTTGCACAAAAGCTGCTTGTATGCTGTTTTGTTGACGTTCTTCCTGGAAAATGTTGGGGATTAAAAAGATGAGGAATATGATACATGGTGCATATGTTATGATATGATGCATGTGATAAATTTACCGTATATACAATATTTTACTTAGTAAATTGATAATAGAAGTAAAAATTTTGATAAGCATGTAATTATATTTAAACGATAAATGCAAATAAAAACCTGCAGAATTGTGTCTGATATTTAAAGTATGAATAACTGTTATGCTGTGAGAAGATTTGCTCTTTGTTTTAAATTGGTCCTAGATTACTTTTGGAACTGACACTGAAATCAACATTTCTAAAATATTTCAATATTTAATTTTCTGATCTTTGTAAACAAAAGAACAACAACAGAAAAACTGAAAAAAAATCAAACTGCTGTAGACCGATATGGGTTAAAATATAGAATGCACTTTTCAGGATGCAAAGGTACACCCTTAGATATTGGTATAGTATGTAAAGCTCAGAAAATACATACATCTACCAAGTTCAATCCATTATCTTGAGTTGTTGATCCAGAAGAAGACAACAAAAAAAACCATGAAGAGTAAACCGATTGTACTCATCTTAGGGAAAAACATAACCTCCTGATCTAGCAATCAGAATAAATCCCAGAATTAATGACCCTTCTCCAGAAATCTAGTTGCTATAACTTGTTTAAAGATCTCAAACAGTACACCAAAGCTTGTTGGTTGTAGATCACTTCTCATGGTTGTTGCTTGAGCTCTGCAGCACACTCATGATAAATCTTTAGAATTTAACTTTCGGGTCACTGTTTTCTTCCTACTTTTCTGGCTAGTTTGTTTTCTTTCACCAACAGCATTGAACACACTGCCGTCTAGTACTTTTAGCAACTAACCAATATTCATCTTCAACACTAAACCACAATTTGCAGAGCATACAAAGTAAACAGGGTAATCCTCTTATTATTGGAGCCATTCCTCACCAGATACTGTTTAACTCACGTCTATGCTTCAATGTAGGATATATATATATATAATATATATATATAATATATATATATATAAAAAATATATACACAAACACACACACACAACGTTCTATACCGACCAGGGCTGTGTTTTTCTCATTTTTGAATATGGTTTCTACTGTCCCTAATGTACAGCTTGGAATACGGCTAGATACAACTTAGGGCCCTAGCACATGATCAAAAA
>JAODAL010001910.1:0-212396 GCA_025379985.1 Phyllomedusa bahiana
ACCCCCGGTTTTTAAAAGGTTTTACTCACAATGCTTCCTCCTCTTTTTTACAAAATATAGGTTCCTTCAGAGCTAAATAAAGTACATGTGATCATGATTTCCCTCTTAATTTTCACAATAGCTTCACTGACAATTCTCTACCTCTCAAGGACTTTCCTACTACTCTAGATCTGGCTACAGAGGCAGTGGTCATGCCTAAGGACAGTGGTACCTTAGTACTTTTCTGTGTTTGATATGTACTTTCCTCTTTTCCTCCTCTGGACACTTTTTTGTTATATCCCTCTTCTCTCTCTCTCTCTCTCTCTCTCTCTCTCTTTCATACTTTCTCTATTTTTTCTCTCTCTCTTGTATCCTTGTGAGTATCCAGGCTGTTGGTCTGCCTCTAGCCCGCTCCACTTCACCACCGGCAGGTAAGCAAATGACCGGCTTATGCTGGAACAGTTATCAGGATCCGTTTCAACACTTAACATGAGCTAGAACTAACTACTACTTATCTAAAATGGCAGCCCCTCTCTCCTTAACTGTTCTGATTGACTGCATGCCTTTCCCACTTTCTGGTGCTTAAAGGGGTTGTCTCACTACATAGATTCATCTTACCTCAGTCCTGTTTTCTTGGTTTCATTTTGAATTCAGGGGCGTGTTTACTGGCTTCTACTAGGCTGCAGCAGAAGCCAGGTCTGTAGCTATAGCAACCAGCGCTGGTAGCCTATCAGGAAAGATGGAACAGGTCTGTAGCTATGGAAACCTGAGAAGCTGATGCAGCCCATACAAGAGGGGATATCTAGGGATAGGTAGGACACTGCTAATGGACATATATTGCAAAGAGACTTGTTTTAGCAAGATCTTTAACATAAAAAGCAATCCTTGTAGTGAGACAACCCCTTTAAAGCATCTGTGTACCTTCTCAAATTACCTAATTATCATCATTAAAGGGGTTGTCTCACCATGATGTTTTACAAGGTCACTGTCAGCTTCAGGCCCAAATTTCCTGGTTAGTATGAGGCCGGTCCTACAGCTGTGATTATCATAGCAGCTCTGCTATTCCTAGTTTAGCCTTTTACAGTGACATAAGTGCCATACAGTGACATAAGATTTGTAAACTGTAGTGCACAAGTTATCAGAGCTCTAAAGTACTTCATTGAAAGCAATGTAAACAAGCTCTCGTCTACAAGATAAGAAACACAGCAGAGAGTGGCAGATTCATCCGGACCACTGCTACAGCCTGTAAGAGCAGAGAGAGGGGGCCGGTAACTAGGGATGCTTGTGTACACAAGCAGGAAACAAGATTTATGTTTCCCTCTGATAAGAAGCAAAATCAAAACAGCAATGGATATGGTAATATTCTTTATTAATATTTGCCTGCTTGTTTTAAGCTAATCAGTAAAGTAAGAATACACCGTCTACATACTATATACATATATACACATTATAAACACACGTAACAAAATGCTGTTTTAGGGGTGGTCCCACACCCTACATGCTCATAGAAGTTGTCACTGTCCTTTCCCCATACATCTTAAAGGGGTCGTCTCATCTCAAAGTTTTATAGGATGCATGAATGAAATAATGCTGCTTTGCTCTGTCACTTCCTGGTCAAGCTGTCTGTAATTAGAATATGAGCTCCATGTATTCAGACTTCTCGGTTTATTGTCTAGATTTAAAAAAATTACCTTTCTGAGGTCGGAGAAAGCTTCTGAGCTAATGTAAACAGTAGAGTAATTACTGTCTTTTGTTCGAAAGATCAGATAACACACAAGCTCTCACTGCCTGACGCGACCTGTGTGATGACATCATCAGATAGAACAAACAGCAGGGGAGAAGGAGTACACAGGTCGGTCACTTGGGAAACCTGAAAGCCCTCCGAAGGTGATAAAATCATTTGTAGTTTCTTAACAAACAAAGATGAACAAAGCAATCTATTTCGAAAACGTCTTATGTTTATTAGTCTAGATTAGCTAAATTACCTTTTACCAGGACAAGAGAAGCTTCTGAGGTAATGTAAACAGTAGAGTAATTAGTGTCTTTTGTCTGAAAGATCAGATAACACACAAGCTCTCACTGCCTGCCACTACCTGTGTGATGACCTCACTCCCTACTATCAGATAGAACAAACAGCAGGGAAGAAGGAGCACACAGTTCGGTCACTTGGGAAACTTGAGAGCCCTCAGAAGGTGATAAAATCACTTGTAGCTCCTTAACAAAAAAGATGAACAAAGCAATATATTTGGAAAACGTGTTCATTTAGTGTTCCCTACATTTTGAAAGCTATTCTTTGTAGTGAGACAACCCCTTTAAGTTAGGGGGCAACAAAATCTAAAATGACTTCATATTTCTGTCTTTCCCATTCAATGAGGGCTGATGGGAGTAACCTTAAAGGGGTTTTGCCAGGAGGTGAGTTACTTACCTCCTTATCAGCACAGAGTAGAATATAAAAAAATCATGCAGAGTCATGAAGGCTGCAGGTGAGAGAGGGAGGGGGTGAGCAGAGAGTGAGGAATAAGGGAGCGTCTCAAAACTTAACACAAATAATAACATTACAACAGTGGATTCCCTATACAGCAAGACACAGGCTCATACACTGCACTTTCTCCCCAGCCCCCCTGAAGCTCATTCATTTTCCCTGTCATCAGATAAGAAGTGTTTCACACAAGCGTGGCCGGTCAGCTCCTGGGTCGTATCTAATGCAAGCTTTCAGGTAACTAAGGGGGACTGAGCAATGCTGTAGCTCTTAGAGGCTTCACTTTTTGCAATCACATATATTTAGAAAAGTGATTAAATACCCATTGGGGAGGATCCCAAGTCAACATTACATCGTGGCAAAACCCCTTTAAGGACCATTTTATTACTGGATATTTACTGCTCCACTCTTGCTATATCTATTATTGCTGGGATTGCAGTATTTTCTACAAGTGTCCAATGGTGCTCTCCAGTAGGGACTGTCATAGCATGAGAGATCAGTCATATAGCGACTTGTAAAGACTTCATGCTTGCATAATATTAAGCTCTAATCTCCTACACCAGTACATTATATTTCGAAAGCCTTCCTTCCTGCAATTAGAGCTACATATCGGCACATTATTTCCTTTGGTGCCCAGTTTCCTCTTTCTTCCCCACCCAGCGCACTCAGTTTATGATGATGGATTACGAAAGTCTGAGGTATGAGCAATATGAAGTATTATCTCGGGTCTCCTGAGCGTCCACCTTAATAGGTCGCTCCATCCCTCCACTCATCGCTCGGTTACAGAGATGCGCGCACACGGTTTCCCATAAGTAATCACCTCAGTTAAAAGAATTAACTTTGCAATGGCAAATACAATGCAATAATAAATGAAAGGGGCACTGCCGGGCTTGTATAAATCATAACTGTGACATGGAGGCCGTCATTAGGTCACAAGATGTGGCTCTGTAATGATAGCACGGCATGGATCACTCGGTAAATGAGAAGGAGCTGCTTCATTGGAACAAGTCATTACCATAAAGAGAGGGCATCGAGTCCTAATCACCTCTTGCTTACTTATTAATCAATGATAATTCAACGTCTCCAACCCTAAGGTCAATGTCTGAGTGAAATCTGCTTTTATTATTTTGCAATATTACATTGTAAGTTACACAAGTCAGAAGGTGTTAAGGGGATATTAAAGGGGTTGTCTCACTACAAGGATTGCTGCTTTTTATGTTAATGATCTTGCAAAAACAAGTCACTTTGTAATATGTGTCCAATAACAGTGTCCTACCTATTCCCAGATATCCCCTCTTGTATGGGCTGCATCAGCTCCTCAGGTCGCTATAACTTCAGACCTGTTCGATGTCTCCTGATAGGCTGCCAGCACTGGTTGCTATAGCTACAGACCTGTTTAATCTCTCCTGATAGGTTTCCAGCACTGGTCGCTATAACTACAGACCTGTCCGATCTTTACTGATAGGCTGCCAGCACTGGTTGCTAAAGCTACAGACCTGTTCAATCTCTCCTGATAGGCTGCCAGCACTGGTCGCTATAGCTACAGACCTGTTTGATCACTCCTGATAGGCTGCCAGCAGTGGTCGCTATAGCTACAGACCTGTCCGATTTCTACTGATAGGCTGCCAGCACTGGTCGCTATAGCTACAGACCTTTTTGATCTCTACTGATAGGCTTCGAGCACTGGTCGCTATAGCTACAGACCTGTTTGATCTCCACTGATAGGCTTCGAGCACTGGTCGCTATAGCTACAGACCTGTTTGATCTCTACTGATAGGCTGCCAGTGCTGGTCACTATAGCTACAGACCTGTTTGATCTCTCCTGATAGGCTGCCACTGCTGGTCTCTATAGCTACAGACCTGTTCTATCTCTCCTGATAGGCTGCCAGTGCTGGTCGCTATAGCTACAGACCTGTTCTATCTCTCCTGATAGGCTACCAGTGCTGGTCGCTTTAGCTACAGACCTGTTCTATCTCTCCTGATAGGCTACCAGTGCTGGTCGCTTTAGCTACAGACCTGTTTGATCTCTTCTGATGGGCTTCCAGTGCTGGTCACTATAGCTACAGACCTGGTGTCCTCAGCAGCTCCTCACTGCAGGCCAGTAGAAGCCAGTAAAACCAGTAAACATGTCCATGAATTCAAATATGAAATAGGAAAAACAGGTCTGAGGTAAGATGAATTGATTGTAGTGAGACAACCCCTTTAAGCCTCAAATTTTATAACAAATAAATCCGACAGTCCAACAGAATCTGTATTAATTCATTGTCATCCAATGGGAGGTGGGGCTTATCTAGAGAGGCGGTGCTTAAATAACCCAGGGCTAGGCAAAAATGTTCTAAGCCCTGCCCCCTTTCCCACACATATTTCTTCACCTGCACCAGCACTGGAAATTGAGAATAGTGATGGTTGGTGGTTGGTGGTAATAAATGTTTATACAAGAGACCTCAATTTCTGTTTTTCCTCATTTGAGTTATTTAGAAAAGGATTCATATTGATTTTTAGGGGGTGTTCCTAAATAGACTTTGATGGCATATCAGAAGGATATGCCGTCAAATTCTGGGTCCCACCTCTTGGATCTGCATCTATCTCGGGAACAATCCCCCAAAAGTTAATGGCTCAGAATGGAGAGTTGGTCACACTTGCACACAAGTTCCGAGTACAGCTAACACTTTCAGGGGCCCGTTCCAGAGATAGTTGCGGGTTCAACAGGTTGGACCCGCACCTATCAAAATTTAATGGCATATCCTACTGATAACCATCAAAGTCTATGGTGGGAACTCCCCTTAAAAATCATTATATCCACTTCATGTTTTTTGAACCTGTTCTGGATAACTCAGATGAGGAAAATTAGTGTTAGCTACTATTTTAGAAGAGGCCAGATACTGTTGCTTGAACCTCCCTTTACGGTTGCCCCTCTAACCACACTGCTAGTTACAGGCACAACCACACTTCCGTTGCTGCGGCTAGCGGCTCAAGTCCTGGCACATTATGTTCAACTTATCTCGCTCCCTGTCATATTCCCGGCAGCTGGCATATGTGCACCTAGGGCCAGCGCACTGGTGATTGGTCATCACTGGGCACTGACTCTATTGAACCCTGCTATTTCCTTTATGCTTTGCCAGATCATTACTGCCCCAGTGCCTACTGTGCCTACTGACAAAGCATTCTTATAGTTGTTCCTTGTTCTTCCATGTACCGTACCAGTTGCCTCCATCCCATGACCATGAACCTTTGTCTCCTTTCCTGAATATCCCGTCTGTCCCCGACTATGAGCTTGCTTCATGATTTGGTACCACACTACACCTTGGCTGCCACCGCAAGCAACTCACGTCAGGGGTAGCAACCTGGTAGCCTTTTGGTGGACTCTGGTGAATACTGGACCTACTTAGACTCTGCTACCTGTTAGTTTAACTAATATGGCACAGCCATATGGTTCTGGTAACAACTTTTTCTCCCTGCATAGTAACGAAAGAGTATGTTTCACCAGTAGTAGGACAAGTTCTTTTGGGATCCATGGTTTTCAGACTACACCCTCCTCCATTACAGCTCCTTAAAACCTTAGAAAAATATATCAAAAGTCTTCTTTCATCTTCATTTGCTGTTTTCTGTGCTAATTTGTGCTTTTTCTGTGTTGTATATAGCCTTCCTAATTTGTAGATTTCTAAAGGTTTTCTTCTTTGCCATGTAAAACTATAAGCCACAAGATCCTTTACCGTGGTTTAGTCATTTTTCCCCCTTCAAAACTCAGTTTCAGTGCATGCTCAATATTGGGCTGGGGTGAATTGAGCCCACAAGTGGAGTAGATTCGTGGTGCTCACCTGTGGAGTTGATTCTTCGGGCCCACCAGTGGAGTTGATTCTGGAGGCCCAACAGTGGAGTTGATTTTTGGGGTGCACCAGTGGAGTTGATTCTTAGGGCGTACCAGTGAAGTTGATTCTTAGGGCCCACCAGTGGAGTTGACTCTTGCAGCCCACCAGTGGAGTTAATTTTTGAGGCTACCAATGGAGTTGATTATTGGGGTCCACCAGTGGAGTTGATTCTTGGGGCCCACCAGTGGAGTTGATTCTTGGGGTCCACCAGTAGAGTTGATTCTTGAAGTCCACCAGTGGAGTTGATTCTTGGGGTCCACCAGAAGAGTTGATTCTTGGAGCCCACCAGTGGAGTTGATTCTTGGGGTACACCAGTGGAGTTGATTCTTGGGGCGCACGAGTGGAGTTGATTCTTGGGGCCCACCAGTGGAGTTGATTCTGGAGGTCCAACAGTGGAGTTGATTTTTGGGGTGCACCAGTGGAGTTGATTCTTAGGGCGTACCAGTGAAGTTGATTCTTAGGGCCCACCAGTGGATTTTGACTCTTGCTGCCCACCAGTGGAGTTAATTTTTGAGGCACCAATGGATTTTGATTTCTTGGGGGTCCACCAGTGGAGTTGATTCTTGGGGCCCACCAGTGGAGTTGATTCTTGGGGTCCACCAGTAGAGTTGATTCTTGAAGTCGACCAGTGGAGTTGATTCTTGGGGTCCACCAGTAGAGTTGATTCTTGAAGTCCACCAGTGGATTTGATTCTTGGGGCGCACCAGTGTAGTTGATTCTTGGGGCGCACCAGTGGAGTTGATTCTTGGGGCCCACCAGTGGAGTTGATTTCCCTTGGGGTGCACCAGGAGTTGATTCTTAAGTACCAGTGAAGTTGATTCTTGGGCCCACCAGTGGAGTTGACTCTTGCAGCCCACCAGTGGAGTTAGATTCTGTTGAGGGCCACCAGGGGAGTTGATTCTTGGGGCCCACCAGGGAGTTATCTTGGGGCCCTCCCCCAAGTGGAGTTGATTCTGGGCCCCCATGGAGTTGATTCTTGAAGACCATCAGTGAAATTGATTCTGGGGTCACCAGTGGATTTGATTCTTGGGCGCACCAGTGGAGTTTGATTCTTGGGCCTCACCAGGAGTTGGTTCTTGGTGCCAAACCTGAAGTTGATTATTGGGGCCCACCACCAGCAAGTTTTTTGATTATTGGGGCCCACCAGTGAAGTTGATTGTTGGAGCTCACCAGTGGAGATGATTTTTGGAGCTCACCAGTGGAGTTGATTATTGGGGCCCACTATTGGAGTTGATTCTTGGAGCCCACCAGTGGAGTTAATTCTTGGAGCTTACCAGTGGAGTTGATTATTGGGGCCCATTAGTGGAGTTGATTCTTTGGGCCCACCAGTGGAGTCCATTCTTGGGGTCCATTCGATAGCTACAATACATGACTGCACATGACTCTTGCTCTCTGCCTTCTGCTTTCTGCCTTTTGTTCTCTGTCACCCCAGTAGGCTAGTCTGAGTCTGTGTACACTACTGTTGCCTTCCTCATGTTGACTACCTTGGGAGGCAGGGATAAAGGTCTGTGGCCTAATAGGCTGCAATGACACAACTTTTTGATCACTTGATCTCCTGGGCTCAATGCAGAGCTTTTCCTTGTTTGTGGAAACACAGAACTACTGGGCCTTGTGTCATCAAACACCTGATGCAGAACTGCAGGAGGACCACAGAAAATGTAATGGAAGTATATTACAAAAGTGCCTAATTTTGGGGAAGATATTATTATGTATATTGTTTTTTTCCACTGCATAATCCCTAACCCATAAGCTTGAAAGCTTTCAGATGTACAATCATTTATTTAAATTTTGGACAAAATTTTTAAAAATTTAAAAAGTTTCATTAAAGGTATCACACAAAAAAAATAAAGTAGTGACAAGAAAAACTGCCATGGTGCTTTCCACTTAATTTTAGCTATTGACATGGTTACATATACCAGCAACATTCCTATTGCACACTGCTGGCATGTCCTGCTGATATGGCTTCAATATTTGTAACAAATAGGAAATTCCCATGTGTACAACATATATATTCCATATGACCTATTAGGTATTTTTCTAGATTTGTCTCATGTCCAAAGTATCTTTTTCTGCTGCAACTTTGCATTACCTCCTCCTATGTGTAGTTACAGAACAATCATAGATTTTCATGTTATAACCAAAGCTCAATAACAACACTGTTCACCCACGAAACATCTGCAAGATTCCCACAAGGGAAATGCACACACGGTACGGTATATAATTGCTCAGACGACTTCCCTGACACTTGAGGTATTAGCTCCCGGTAGCTTCAGGGTTTTTGCTGCTCGTAGAAATAAGACGAGCGTGAATGAAAACCATTTAGTATGAGCCCACCCTTACTGAATCCTCACATTATATAAGAACAATATTTTTTCTGTAAATGCCAGATCACAAGAAAGGGCTCGTGATTTATGTACTTCTCCATTTTCAGATGGGTAGCAGAAGACGTTGAAGTTCTCTAAGGACAATGTTCTAGATAGATCAATTTTCTGATATACAAGAGCAGGTATCTTGAAAATGACTCACCCATCAGTCAGTACCTAGCACCAGTGCTGGGACCGTATATTGCAAAGAGCCATCATCAGGCTAAGAAAGCTACAACATATGGGGTGACATAACGCGAGGGCAGAGCACATGGAATCTCTTCTGATGGAAATGTATGAATGCATACATATTCATTGTGTAGTTTCACATCCTTGATGGTCCACAATAGTTATGACCCCCAAATCCTAACTACACCCAAAGCTGATGACCAGCCTGTCAATCAAGCCTCCTCAAAACCATCTTGGATGAACTCCAACAACAGTTCCCATCATCATTATAATTTTAGTTATTAGTTGGTAGGAACAGCATTACTGTGGCAAAGTGTGATGAGCAATTGTTAAAGGGTTTGTCCAACAAAAATAATATGACATTGGGGCCAGGGTGGTCCAAAAAATAAATAAAACTAATACATCCCAAGCTGTCCTCCGCCACTGTCGTTCCTGGCAATCCACTCCTCTTAACTTCTGGGTTTTTATCCCAAAATAGAGGAGAGGTTCACATCCCATTTACTTACAATGGAGAATAAGCCTTTCTAGTGTGTCTAGCTAGGAACCCGGAAGTCAAGAGGAATGGATTGCCAGGAATGAAAGTGGCGAGGGACAGCGTGGTATGTATTATTTTTTATTTTCTGGGCCATGATGGCTCCAATGTTTTGTTTTGTTTTTAATTTTTACTGGACACCCCCTTTAATTTTGGGGAAAAATGGTATACTGGAAAAATATAAAATATTTTATATGAGGTATTAGTTGATACATTGGCCACTATATGCAAGCCCGCAAACCACGTCAAGGTTCCTCATTTGTTGCGAGTCCCTACTCTATCCATTTCTCTACACTGGTAATTTACAGAAAAATCACAGAAAAATTAGACATTATTTACTCAGAAACACAACTACAAGGCCACAGTTACAGTTCAATGGCTGGACTATAGACTGAACCCAGTAGGAGGCAACACAAGCCCCAGTGCTACTTGGAAATAATAAAACAGGTGAAGATAACTAATGAGCAGAAGCTCACACATTTATTGGTATATTTGCATTTGTGCAGTCTCCCCTTGTATTATACTGTGGCTTTTTTCACAATCTGGTGTGAACTGGTACTTACTTAGTGTGCAGTTTTTCATCATTCAGTTGCTCCCTTAATGGAGGGATGTGTGAGCTTCTGCTTATTAGTTATTTGCACCTGTTTTATCATTCCCAAGTTGCACAGGGGCTTGTGTTGCCTCCAACTGGGTTCAGTCTATAGTCCAGCCATTGAGCTATAAGTATGGCCTTGTGGTTGTGTTTCAGAGTAAATAATGTCTCATTTTTCTGTGATTTTTCTGTAAATTGCCAGTATAGGGAAATGGATAGTGTAGGGACTCGCAAGAAATGAGGAACCTTGACGGGGCTTGCAGGCTTGCATATAGTGGCCAATGTCTCAACTAATTCCTCATATTTTATATTTTTCCAGTATACCCAGGGGCATAACTACTGGGGTAGCAGACGTAGCAACTGCCACGGGGCCCGGTCGCTTAGGGGGCCCGCGCGCCGGGGCAGCTGCTATCACATCTGCTCCCCCGGTAATGCCGCTCCCGTGCCTGCTGGCAGTGAACATAACAGTTCACTGCGGTGGGTGCAGAGCTGAGGGGTAGGCGCATGCTACCTCTGACCGCTCGGGCCCTCTGGCGTCCCCTGCCGGCTCTCTGTGATCACGCAGTGACATCACATCACCCTGCTGCCCGCGCTGAGCACAGAGGCTGCCGCGCAGCGCATCGGGGGAGCGTGGAATGAGGTAAGCAAGTGATTTCTTATTTTACCTGCCCTGTCTGCCAATATAACCTCCCCTAAGCCTGCCTATATAAAGCCTGCCTATATACAGCCTCCCTAAGTCTGCCTATAAACAGCCCCCTAAGCCTGCCTATATAAAGCCCCCCTAAGCCTGCCTGTCTAAAGCCCCCCTAAGCCTGCCTATTTAACCCCCCTAAGTCTCCCTATACACACCCTAAGCCTGCCTATATAAAGCCCCCCTAAGCCTGCCTATATAGCCCCCCCTAAGCCTGCCTATATAGCTCCTATAGCCCCCCTAAAGCTTGCCTACCTATATAGCCCCCTGAAGCCTGCCTATCTACTTATATTGGGCCCTATAGCTACTTAAACCCTGACGACCTACCTATACTGCCTCTATAGCCCACCTAACCCCTGTCTATCTGTATGACTCCCTATAACTACCTAAACCCTGCCTGCCTATATGAGGACTCTATTGCCTACCTAAACCTGGCCTATCTGGGGCCCCATATAGCCTATCTAAACCCTGCCTGCCTAAATGGGCCCCATATAGCCAGGGGGGGCAGGGAGGGAGGTGCTGGAAAAGTCAGGATTCTAAGATATTTGTGTCTAAATCTCCAGGGGCAAGTGTTCGGGAGACGTCATGATGGCGGTCTGGACCGGATGCAGAGCAAAAGGGAAGTCAACGACTCATCAGAGAAACATCACCTGTGAGTCACAAGATGTAAGTACACTTTAATCACATATGTCTGCACAGGCTGTGTACACTGGTATCTACCACTATATGGTCACTGTATGGTGGTTATATACAGTCTACAGAGCCTGTGTACACTGGTGTCTACCACTATATGGTCACTGTATGGAGGTAATATACAGTCTGCAGAGCCTGTGTACACTGGTGTCTACCACTATATGGTCACTGTATGGAGGTAATATAAAGCCTGCAGAGCCTGTGTACACTGGTGTCTACCACGATATGGTCACTGTATGGTGGTTACATACAGTCTGCAGAGCCTGTGTACACTAGTATATACCACTATATGGCAGTACTATTGGTCTTTGTGTACTGATCAGTAACAGTGTAGGGGTATTATTTAGTCACTTTGTGGTCATGTTCTGGTGGTATAATCAGGTCCATATGTAGTAGTGTTATTGGTAATGTTGGTCTTGGTATAGTGGATGTGTTTGGTAGCAGTATGATAGTGAGATGTATGGTGGGGTATTTGCCCCGTGGATTCTCGACAGTATCTATCAGCATGTCCTGGTCATTGTGCGTGGTCAGGGTGGTGGGCGAGGGGGGGGGGGGGGTGGAGGGGCCCCATCCAAAAGTTTGCTTTGGGGGCACTGGCTTCTCTATTTTACGACCCTGGTATACCATTTTTTCCCCAAAACACTGGGGAAAAGGGGTACGTATTTTGTGTTGGACACTTAAAAAAGTGCCGGGCCCCTCCCAATTAATATAAGGTTATAATTTTGAAAGCCACATGGTGCACCAACTTCGTAAAATGGCCCCCTTTTGTATCTTAAAATTTTAAAAATGTATTTATAATACCGGCAACCCCCCCCTCATTATAAAAGGCATGTGAGTGTTCTCTTATAGTATTTTTGCATTGTGTAGTCTCTCCAATATTTACTGGGATTTTTGCATACGGGTGTAAACTGTTCTTACACAATTGCAGTTTTTTAATCCAGTTGGGGGGTGTGTGAACTTTTTCATTAGTTGCTGCACCTGTTTTTTCTTTCCCAAGTACACAGGGGCTTGGTTGCCTCCTACTGGGTTCAATCTATAGTCCAGCCATTGAACTGTAAGTATGGCCTTGTGGTTGTGTGTTTGATTAAGTAATGTCCCATTTTTCTGTGATTTACCTAAATATGTAGCAGGACTTAAAGTGTCATTGTAAGGAGTTAAGAAAAGCACGGTAGCCTTCTTGCTGAAATGGCACCACTCTTGTCCTTTGGGTGTGTCTGGTATTGCATATTAGCCTCATTCACAGTGAAGCATGAGGTTCAAGGCTATATACAGCATATGGGCAAGAGTGGGACCATGCACTCATAAATACTGCGTCACAACCAGAATCTTTTCTCCAATGCTATCCTTATGTCTAGCTCTATCCTTAATGCTAACCCTAAATTAGAGTTAGGCTGAGGGTTTTAAGGTTTTTAAGGGATTAATTTCCTTTTTCAACATGCCCAGCCTCACTGCCCGGGCCATGGCGCCCTTTTCCATTGAGACCATCTAAGGTCACGTCCAGTTTTCCTATGTGACTCCTATGACATGGAAAGTTAAAGTTATTTCAGGCATCACACCTGACATCACCTTTCAATCCCAAATCAGAGGGGTAACCTAGGGAAGCCAAGTCACAACCAACAATCCCATAATAATTGATGCCCTATTGAGTGCGGCACAAGGCATTGAGCATCATGGAACTCAGAGCAACACTGAAAGGTAAGTTAATCCCTAAAAACCCCCAACCCCATAAACAATTTAAAATAAGGGTTTGGGTCAATTTTATGACTACTTTTGCCAAAATCCAATTTGAGTCTACATGAATGGAATCACTTTGATTTAGGTTGAATTTTAACTGCCCTAATTTGGGAAAATGAAAACATTAACATAAATATTAGAAATGTAGTGGTTCCAGTGCCCAGACCCTCTTATCAGCATAATGGGGCATTGTGACCTCATTGGGGGCTTTAGAGTACAAAAAATTGGCAGCAAAAACTGTCCTTGTGTCAATGGGCGGTGGGGGTAGTGGATAAAGTCAAGTAAATCATTCTCCTAAACAAGAGGTGGAGCCCACAGTTGGTATTATTATAACTCTTATTATTGTTACTAAAGCACCATTAATTCCTGGGCACTGTTTATTCAAGAAGGGGTTAAATACATAACATATGTCAAACAAAGTTCTCAGACATGTTTAATGAATTTTTTGAACATACTACATATGTCTGACGTGGGTGATCCTGCTGCTCTTACTCCAAGCCACAGGCCCTCCCATGTCCCCATCGTCACAGCAATTGGCAGTGGGCACGGGCACCCCGCGATCCTGCTCCCTGCCCCAAGGACTTCTGCTCGCTCCCTGCGCACCTTGCTGCCAGCCGGCCGGTCCTCTCCTTATGCGTGAGCTGGCTTGTGATTTTTTAAAAGGGCTCGATAATTTGCCGGGCGCTGGTCCTACATTACCCAACCTGCTTCTGACTTCCTCGCCAAATCCATAGTGCCCTAGCCTATGCGAGAAAGTGTTCCAAAAGTTGTTCCTGTCATCTCCATCTACCAGATCCATTTGCCTCCATCGCCTGACGACAAACCTTCGCCGCCTGTCCTGACCTTCCTGCCTGTCCCCAACTGCGAGTTTGCTTCACAACTTTGTACCCCACTACACCTCGTCTGCAACTGCAAGCAAGTCGCACCAGGGGTAGCCACCTGTATTGTTCCACCTCAGCAAGCCCAACCTGACTTGCGGCAGGCTCTGGTGAATACTGGAACCTACTTAGATTCCGCACCCTGGCGTGGCTATTACCACCGCTTGTGGTGGTTCAGTGGATTCACACTTCTGGTCTGTTATTACGGTAAGCCTAGCATTGCAATGTCTATCTTTGCAAAACCCCTTCTACCACTTCTTACAGATGATGATGAACCATAATTGATATACCTTCTGTTACTTTTTTTCTTAAAAATTTACTTTTAAATTATACATATATAAAAAAAATATAAACAAGTAACAGAAGGTATATCAAAACAAAGCTGATCTTTCCCTCTCTCTCTCTCTCTCTCTCTCCCCCTTTTCTCTCTCCCTTTTTACTCTCTCTCTCTCCTCTTTCTCTCACTCTCTCTCTCATGTCCTCTCACTGTCTCTCTCGCTCTCTCTCATATCTCTCACCTCTTCTCGCTTCTTCCCCTAACTCTCTCTCCCCTCTTTCCCGCTCTCTCCCTCACTCTCTTCTGCTCTCTCCTCGCTCTCTCTTCGCTCTCTTCTCGCTCCCCCCTCCCCTCTCCACTCCTCTCTCACTCCCTCTCTCACTCCCTCTCTCTCCACCTTATCTCTCTCACTCTCCCTCGCGCTCTCTCCCCCCCCCCCCGCCCTCTCTCGCCCCCCCCGCGCTCTTCTCCTTCTGCCTCGGCTCTCCTCTCGCCTCTTTCTCCCCTCTCTCACTCCCCCCTTCCTCTCTTCTTCTCTCTCTTTCTTTAATAAATAAAATAAAACACTCACCCCACTTTATTAGACCCACTTTAACCCCTTCCCCCCTAGAAATCGGGTATTTTGGGCCATTATACATGAACCTTGTCATTTTCAAAAAAACCTCTAATTTTCCACCCTTTATGACTTCCATTATCCTGCTGAAAGTAGCCATCAGATTTTGGGGTTCATTGTGGTCATAAAGGTGGACAGGGTCGCAAAAATACCGGGTAGGCTGTGGCTTGCAACATCTCAATTGGACCAAAGGGGGCCCAAAGGTGCCAAGAAAATTTTCCCCCACACCATGACACCCCACCACCAGCCAAAAACCCGTTGATAAAAAGGCAGGGGATCCTGCTTTCATGTGTTGAGCCAAATTCTTCCCTACCATCCAAAGTCCGAAAAAATCAGACTCTCCCAGGCAAAACTTTTTTTTTCCCAATCTTCTCTGTCAATTCGATGACTTGGGCAAATGGACCCTCAGTTTCCTTTTCTTAGCTGAAAGGAGGGCCCCCCGGTGTGGTCTTCTGCTGCTGAAAGCCCATCTGCCCAAATTCGCCGTATGGCTTCAAGAGCTCTTCTGCCTACCTTTTTAACGGGGGGCTATTGAGTCACTGTTGCCTTTCCAGCTCGAACATCTCCCCCTTTCCCCTTTTGACCTCTGCATAACAAGGCATTTCCCCACAGGATCCCGCTCAATTTTTTTTTTTTTTTCGGACCATTCTCTGAAACCCCAGGATGGTTTGCATGAAAATCCCAGGAGACACTTTCTGAAATACTCAAACCCCCCCTTCTCACCAACAACCATGCCACGTTAAAAGGCACCAAAATCACCTTTTTTTCCCCCATACTGATGCTGGGTTTGAACGCAGGAGATTGTCTTGACCATGTCTCTGCCAAAATGCACGATTGCCCCCAGTGATTGCTATTAAAACTAAGTTTTTAAACGAGCATTTGGGGACAGGTTACCTAAAAAGGGGCCGGGTGAGTGTAGTATATATTATTAATATATATTTATATATATAATATATATTTATAAAAATTAAATAATATTAAAAATATTATATTATAAATTATAATATTAGTATTGACATATGAACCAAAAATACATTCTCTCTGCTTCTTAAGTCAATTCAAATAGATTCAAAAAATCTTAAACCCCTTACGGTTAAGAAGTGTGATAGTGACAAATGGCATCTGGAAGAAAAACACTTATGAAGTTGACAAAATGGAAGAAATATGGAACCGGGATAAGATCCCGAGAGTGCAGCTGGTTAACCCCTTCCCTGCCTGTGGGGTTACGGATTTTTAAAACCCACGAAGTCAACCCTTTGCTGAAAACATGAATCCTCCCGGCCTTTCGGAGGTGGGGAAAACTAGATAAGAAAAGGAACTCAAATAAGATTTTTCCCCCTATGCAGAAAAGGGAAAGAATTCATTTAAAACAAAACCCCTTCAGAGGTAGCTATATTGTAAAGCATTGTAATGGCTTAGCGTGAACTTGAAAATACATTGACTGGTTATAATTTGATTGAAGAGATTGTAAATGCGGATTGGGCGATTGTACAGTATAATTTATCTTCTTGAAGTGTGACTTGATACAATGTCTATTAAAGTGTCATCTGTTAAAGCTAAAGATCCGCAGACAAATGTTAACCTTATCAGAGTTAACAATTTAGATAATTTTACACAATTATATTAAAAAATCAAGTTCAGATTGTTCCAGAGAACCTCCGGTGTCCGGTTATGTGACACATAGAAGAGGTGCTGACTCAAGGCTTCTGGAAGAAACATACATTTTATAGTCACATGGCTTGGAGACTTCATAAAAGAGACGAGGTTTATAGTTTATTCCTATTTTAGTGCTGCAGGTGGAAAAAACTAAGTCCTTTAGTTTCATATTTTGTCTCTAGATGGCAGAACAAATTTCATGCCGGGGCATTTTTTCACAGCCCGTTTGAAAAGGACATGTTGTAAGAGAAAAGGGTCAGCATGTAATCAAGTTTTTGTGGTTAAAAGGATTTGTATCTTAAATTTCATTACCCCATTGTCACCTGGGCCCACCATGGGGGATTCTTGGGGCCCCCCGGGATTTTATTTTTGGGGCCCCCCTAGTGGAGTCCATTCCGGGGCCCCCCAGTGGAGTTTTTCTTCAGGAACATTATCCTTCTTAAGGTTTCCACCCGTAGAGTTGATTTTGGGGCCCACCAGTGGGTTTTATTTTTGAGGCCCACCAGTGAATCCATTCTTGGGCCCACCGAATTGATTTTGAGCCCACAAGTGGGGTTGTTCTTGGGGGGGCCCCCATGGAGTTGATTCTGGGCCCACCAGTGGAGTTGATTCTTGGGGCCCACCTTTAAGTTGATTCGTGGGGGGGCCCCCCAGTGGGGTTGATTTTTGGGGCCCCGCAGTGAGTTGATTTTTGGGCCACCAGTGGGATTGATTCTTGGGGCCCACCATGGGGTTGATTTTGGGGCCCCAGCGTGGAGTTGATTTTGAGCCACCATGGAGTTTTATTCTTTGGGGCCCCCCCCTGGGGGTTTATTCTTGGGCCCAGCATTGAGTCCCCTTCTTGAGGGGCCACCTTTAGATGATTTTGAGGCCCAACAGGTATTTATTCTTGGGGCCCACATAGGTTTTATTCTTGGGGGCCCCCCGTGGAGTTGATTTTAGGGGCCCCCTGGAGTTATTTTTAAGGCCCATCAGGGAGTCTATTCTTGAGGCCCCCCAGTGGAGTCCATTCTTGAGGCCCACCTGTAGAGTTGATTCTTGAGGCCCACCAGTGGAGTCCATTCTTGGAGCCAAGCACTAGAGTCCTTTCTTGTAGCCCACCCTACAGCTACTGTACATGACTGCACATGACTTTTAGATTTTGCCTCTTGCTACCTGCGTCTTTCTCTGCCCTTCATCCTGAGAAGCAGACCAGGGCATGCCCTGGGGCCCACCATGCTCAAGGGCCCACCAGGAGTTTCTTCTGCTCCCTCGTGGGCCAATCAGAGCCTGGTCCCATATACTCAATTATTACATATTTACCAGTATGTTATATTTTTTGGATGTCATAAATGTCTAAGTTGGGAAAACCTTGTGCATTGCTCATGAATATCTACTACAGTATACTGAAGTACATAGCTAGTGGGAGTTTTCTGTCTGTGACACGTGAAACCTGTTTCTTTTTTCTTCCCCTACCAGTCACAGCATAAGTTCCTTCTAAGTGTTACACCTCAGAGGACAATGCATGGCTTAATTGTCACATAACTGTGTGGAGGGTCCAGGAAGGTTAATAGTGAAGGTAGCAGTTTGGTCTGTGAACAGCTTCTCTTGCATTATTTTACCAACTATAGCATTGTTATTGTAACCTGTCACTTATGAAAATGTTTTAGTTTTAGAGAACGTTCAGTGCAATTACAGTGCTACATGGTAGGAGTCTGATGTATTTATGAGCTACTTTTCCACAGTTGATTGACAGATTTGTCTCTTCTACAGGGCATAGGGGCTGCCAGGTTCAATATAAGTTGAGGCTTATGGTGGTGTTGCTTGAATGTCGCCCTATTAATTTCGACACACGGTTCGACTAGATTTATAAAAAAAAATTATATGAAGGTAGTGCCAAACCCAGTGTAATCCTAAATTAGAGGGTTACTTCAGTGGTTTTGGTCTGGTGATGCTCCCTTTGTGGCCTGAATATCAGTTCAACATCCTGCCTAATGCCACTTAGTATTACTTTACCATAACCTGGGGCCTAAGTTGGCATTGGATAGGATGTCATACTGGAAGTTAGGCCACCACAGGAGCATTGCTACACTAGACTGGTAACTTAACCCCCTAAAGCCTTTTAAACAAAGCTAACCCTAATTTAGGATTAGGGTTACAGTTAATTTTTGGGGTGATTTTTAGGAAAAAATCAATTTAGGTCAACCTGAATCGAAGAGCTGGGATTTAAGTCGATTTTGAATTTGACCTGAATCCAAACTTCAACACTTCTTAAAATGGTGATTTAATTTTGTAAAAAAAAAAAAAAATACTTTTTTATAAAAAGAAGCCCAAAGTAGTGTAAAATAAAAAAAAATACTGACCTTTTTTTCCACCACCGATCCAGTGTTGAAGCTCCGGCATCTTTCTAGTGTTAGGTTATTTAGGGCAAGCACATGACCAATGAAGCCATTACATGGCCTCAAAAGTCACATGCCACTTTCCATTGACATTACCATTCAGTAGTTCAACAGCGCAGGATCGGTGATGTCAATGGAACGGCACATGATCGCTGAGGCTACAGATCAAGTACCATGATCACATGCCAACTGGAAGTAAACAAACACTGGAGCAACAACCAGAGGTTCAGAAGCGGCAGTGGATCATAAAGGAAGGTAATTGTTTTTCTTAGTTTATACCACTTAGGTCTATTTTTATGTTTCTTTTAGGAGGTGGGAAACCTCTTTAAACCATTCACTCATGTGTATATACCTGTAAGTCCAATCAAAATGGAGGATGTATGGAGTGGCCTCCCACGCTGAGCCCACTCCATACATGGGGAGGGGGGGCTGGCTGTTAATTACGCCACGGGGATTACAGCAACAGCATTTGTATGAATGAGGGACATTGTTGCACACCGCTCCACTCCCTGATCGCCGTCCTGCAATGGAATTGCAATGGCAGTTGAAAGCCTCATGAAGGCCTCCATAGCTGCCATGTTAGTATATCTATTGCACCCTGCTATAGACAGGGTAAAATAGGCAATTAATGAAGAGGCTATATAAAGCAGTACAATAGTACTGCTATATTTAGGACAAACAATTACACCTCTTAGTGGTCGAGAACCCTAACGGGACTAATTATTAAAGTTAGAAAAATTAGTGTTAAAAAAATTAATTAATAAATATAAAAAGCTAATTTTATACACAAGCGAAAACAATTAAAAAGTTACACATAATTGGTATCACCTTGTTTTAAACAGTCTGATCCATTAAAATATAACATTATGCATCCCATACAGTGAATACCATAGAAGGAAAAATATTCTCAATGCCCAAAAAAGTGTTTTTTGGTGATTTCACATAACAGTGGAATAAAAAGTGACCAAAAACTACACTTTAGCCTGCAAAAAACGAGCCCTCAATTAGGATCATATACTAAAAAAAACTAAAAAGTTATTGGTAACTTTTTAAGACATTTGTAAAAATGTAAGAAATAGACTTTAAAAAAAAAAAGTACCAAAAACAGAATGGAAACGCTACATATTTGGTATAACCGTAATTGTATAGATCTACTGAATATAGAAAACTCATCATTTATACCGAAGAGTGAACTCAAAAGAAACCAAACCCTCACAAAAATGGCACAATTGTGTTTTTTCACATTGCACTCCACATAGAATTTTTGGGGAGGTTTCCCAGTACGTTATATGGGACAGTCAATGGAAAATCTCACTGCTGCAAGTATAGAAACCCAATCTAAAATATAACTTTTAATCAAATATTTAAAAAAAAAATTTTTTTTAGAGCAAGTAGAACCATACGCAGAACTCTAAGTTGGGGGTATAGTCATATAATTCTCTCCATATATACTCATTACAGATACCTTTAGAGTCTAATAGACAATATGCTAACCCTATATACGGCTCCTAGATATCCCTCAAGGAAAAGGAGTAGTTGCCTCGATAAGGACGGCCCCACTTATCGATACCTCACCCTAGGTATCCCTAAAACTCCTCCCTAGACATCTCAATGGAACAATTGAAAATTACAGTTTTTCCCAGATTAAAAAAACCCTCAAATGGCTATTTTGACAGAAAGATAGTAAAGTTATGGCTTTGGAAGGCGTAGAGGAAAACACAAAGACTTTAAGGGGTTAATATGCATGTTTATTTTGTGGAAAATACAGGATATTATTGCTTGGGTTTAATGCAGATCAAAGGTGCACACTGATAGAAATTACCATCACATGTAAGTTACTAAAACAGTTGGTTCTGAGAATAAGGGACTCATGTATGAAAACTGTCTAGGTCTAAGACTGTCTTTGTTGTAGCCAAAATCCCAATATTTGAATGCAAAATTTGAGGCACATTGTCCTGTGGGTGGTTTTAGACTTAAACTAGGGAAAATATAGACAGGAATGGACTATGAATAGGGGCCAGCAGTTCCCATCCAACACCTTTTTAGGCCAGTATCAAAACCTCTCCATCCTCACATGCAGGGGCGTTGCTAGGGTCCTGAAACATCCGGGGCCCGGGCCCTTTGTGTTTTGCTCAGTAGGGCGGGGTTCACACGACATTTTTCGCGCCATATTGTGAACTGCGGATGTTTTTTTACAGAGAAAAACCTTCTGCTCCTGTCACTAATTTTCAGCATATTCCACATAGAGTGACCCTATATCTATATACCTGCCTCAGCAGTCACTGCACAATGAAAATCACCAATGACAAATTTACTTTTTCAAAACCCCTCACCTCTGTATGACAGTGTAATACCCCTAAACAGTCACCAAAACATCCACCGATACATGGAGCAAATATACCGGACAAATGATTGTTACTCAAAAACACTCCTATACAACCAAGACCCCAAACTATTACTACTTAAGGCTCAAATAATCCTGCCAGACCCTGACCAAACGCGACCCCCACATGTGACTATCAGCTGTACACAGGCTCTGATTACATATACCACCGCCATACAGGGGCCATATAGTGGTAGATACTAGTTGTATGTAGACTCTGCAGACATATAAGTGATTACACTGCAGTTACATTTAGTAACTCACCGGAGACATCATTTCTGATCAGCGTCGTTCACCTTCCCTTTTCTTCTCCATCCGGTTCTCACCTTCATGCTGATTGCTCCCGGCCAATACTCGTCCCTGAGGATTTGGACACAAATATCTTAGAGTCCTCACATTTCCAGCAACTCCTTAATTATAGGTATATAAGTCCCCTCAGTTAGGTAGGTGTATAAATATAGGGTCACTTAGGCAGGTACAGTATATAGATATAGGGTCAATGTCAGGCAGGTATATAGATATAGGGGCACTCTCAAGCAGGTATATAGATATAGGGTCAATGTCAGGCAGGTATATAGATATAGGGTCACTCTCAGGCAGGTATATAAATATAGGGGCACTCTCAAGCAGGTATATAGATAGTGGGGCACTGAGGCAGGTATATAGGGGCTCAGACATGAATATAGGGCCACAGGCAGGTATAGGGGGCCACAGGCAGGTATAGGGGACCACAGGCAGGTATAGGGGGCCACAGGCAGTATATGGGGCCACAGGCAGGTATAGGGGGCCACAGGCAGTATATGGGGCCACAGGCAGGTATAGGGGGCCACAGGCAGGTATTGGGGGCCACAGGCAGGTATAGGGGGCCACAGGCAGTATGTAGAGGGCCACAGGCAGTATACAGGGGCTCAGGCAGGTAAACGCTATAAAAATCAAAACATTAATACTCACCTTAGCATCCCCGGCGAGCGCGCTCTGTCCTCTTCAGCCGCGTGCTCCTCCCGCAGCTCCTCGGGCGCATAGCCTGTGACGCACTGTGCGCCCGAGGACAAGCAGCGGCGTGATGAGGTCATCACATTGCGCCGCTGCCAGCTGAGCCGCACGGGGCCGCGGCAGGTCCTCAGTGCAATGAGGACCCGGCGGCCCCGCTGTGTCGGACCCGGAGACGGTCCGACACTATCTGCGGAGCAGGGAGCGCTCGCTCTCTGCTCCGCAGAAGCCCTCGGCTGTATGTGTG
Source organism: Phyllomedusa bahiana (assembly GCA_025379985.1). Taxonomy (NCBI): domain Eukaryota; kingdom Metazoa; phylum Chordata; class Amphibia; order Anura; family Hylidae; genus Phyllomedusa; species Phyllomedusa bahiana. Next base: position 22,544 of record JAODAL010001910.1, read on the forward strand.
TCCAGCGGACGCACATGCAGCTGAAGGGTGGCAGGGCCAGTCGCTGTTCCAGGCCCATGGCAGCGGCCTGGAGCCCGGGAGGTTCGGGGCACAGGGGGTTTTATTCGGGGCCCGAGCCTAGCGACGCCCCTGCTCACATGTAAAGGAGTCAATGATAGAATTTTTGTGGACTATACAGACTCTACTACTACAAACTATGACCAGCTAAGAGGCTCCTCATTGGACATCTCACTTTACATGAACACAGGTAAGAAGACCTATAAGGCGATATTATACCTGAGGCATGGAGAATTGATTCATCTGCCAATTACAATTTAGTTACTGATTGCTAAAGTTCAGGGAGGAATTGTAACTTATTGACTGATTTCCTGAATTTCCCTTTAGGGCAAAACACCGATCTTTCCTCATTACACAGCCATGCTAGTGAGATTTTGTCTCCTAAAATAGCTGCGAAAAAATCAAGATTTAATTTTTCTTTTAAGGAAATTTTTTTTATAGACACAAGTTAGATATAAAAGCATCATTGTATAACCGTGACGGGTGCATGCAAGTGGTGATAAGGTTGTTCTTGTTTACTCGTTGTATATATATGCATGTAGTTGCAAGTAAACGTAAGTGAACCCTTTGGAAATACCTGCATTTCTAGATTGATCACTAATATAATGCGGTCTGATTGTTACCCAGGTCACAATTATAGACAAACACAATCTATCTATAAGCTAATTACCCACAAGCAGTTGTACTGGTCACTTCTTACATTGAGTACATTAAGTAAACATCCACAGCGCAGTGGGAAAAGGAAAGCAGAGTTTTGTTGACCTCTCCAAGAGCAAATTAGTGTTTCAATTAAGGAGATTATATTAGTAGCTTGGGTGACATGGTTATTGTCATCTCTTGTGGTGATGCAATTGACCTCCACCTGTGTCCATGACAGTACAAACTGCCACTGTACCGGCAACTGATGCAGCTCCGTCTCCAGTTGCCTCTGCCCTTGCCACCTTGTTACTTCAGGGACCTCAAGACATGCTACGGTTTTCAAAGCCAATGCACAATGCACTTTTCGGTTCTGACGCATCAGCTCATATCGGATCCGCCAAGGTGGCCTTCATTATTAGACTGCTCTTCTGTGAAGCCCTGTCCTGGGCCATACCCATCTTCGAGCAAGGGGATCCATTGACAGCTAGATTGCAAGAGTTTCTGAAGTTCTATACCAAGGTCTCTGTAGAATCCGTGCCCGTGTCCTCTGCCACATTATCTATGCGTTGCTAACGTCAAGGCGATTCCACGTTGTGACAATACACATACAGCTCCACTCTCTGGCCTCTGAACTATCTTGGAATAATGTAGTTCTACGGAAGTAGCTACCTTCTGGGAAGACGTTGTTGGATGAATCAAGGACAAGCTGGCTGATTGAGATCTTACTACTACTCTGAAAAACCTTAACGCTCTGGCCTCCAAAATTGATATCCATTTCGCTGAGAGACAATTAGGGCCACATGTATGAAAACTGTCTTGGTCTAAGACTTTCTTTGTTGCCCATAGCAACCAATGACAGTGCCCCTTCATATTTCCAGAGCCCTAAAGGGGAGCTCTGATTAGATGCTATGGGCAACAAAGAAAGTCTTAGACCAAGACAGTTTTCATACATGAGGGCCTTAGAGTTTTGCCAGCAAAAAGTGTCCTCACAGTCTCGCAGACTTCCTTGCCTTGAACCAGTCTTTCAAAGACCTCCACTGTCACCACCAACATATTCTCATGATGGACCCATGCAAGTGGAGAAGGTTTCACGTCTACAGAGGAAGAACACACCCGCAGGCACAGTCTGAACCTCTGCCTATATTGTGGTGACAAGGACCATTTCTTGAGAGACTGCCCATTCTTTCATGTAAATTCCAGCTCCTAGGTTACGTGGGAGAGGCAATCCCAGGCACAGATGCATCCTCTCCATGTCTCTCTATGTTGATTACTATCAGCTCCTCATCAGGTGTTAGCTTTCAAGTTTCTGTTTCGCAGGAAACTTTCTTGATTCATCTCTGAATTTTCCTATAACCACCTCAATTCTGACTTTGCAGGAGCCCCCCTATTCTTCATTCTCTATGGGCAATAACCCCTACCTCCTCTTCCATTGTCAGCCACCTCAGATGTTCAAGCAGTGGATTCCCAAATCCAGGAAATATCCTGTATCTGGAAAGACACCCAACAATCTCTTCTCCGAGAATGTTCCCAGACCAAATCTCAGGTTAACAAGAAGCGGAGACCTCCTTCAGTGTTCCACCCAGGAGATAAGGTGTGGCTGTCAGTCAACTACGTTCAACTGAAGATCCCCAGCCTCAAACTTGTTAAATGCTTTTTAGAACCCTTACCAGACCTACAGAAGACTTTACACACTGCAAACTCCTCTGTTCATGTGTCCACTGTTAGAAAAACACTGAGCAATAATGTTGTTCATGTGAAGATACAGTACCAAGAAGGAAGCTGCTGCTGACCACAAAAAACATTATGGACCACATGTATGAAAACTGTCTAGGTCTAAAACTCACTTTGCTGCCCATAGTAACAAATCAGAGCACCCCTCTCATTTTTCCAGAGCACTATATGAAATGAGAAGGGCACTCTGATTGGTTGCTATGGGCAGAAAAGTGAATTTTAGACCCAGACAGTTTTCATGTCCCATTTCAAGTTTGCTGGAGACTATCTGGATGTTCCACAATTGCTTCTGGAAATGAACAGATGAGACAAAAGTAGAACTTTTTACTGGCACAATAATGGGTGTCAATAATTATATGCCAATGTTTTAATTCACAAACCGCAAACAAGGTGGTGAAAAAGTGTAGCATAATATAAGTTTAAAGTTTCAAAATGTCTTATTATGCAGTGGATAAGTCATGCCTATATAACATGTGCGTAACTATAGCCACAGGGACCATAGCGATTGTTATGGGACCCAGAAGTTGAAGTGGCCACTGAGGTGCAAGAACATTGTTCTTTTTTGTAGGGATCAAGTAATTGCATGTTTTTGGCTATATAACACTACTATTTATGTTCCCTTATATATGGCGGGATTATTTATACCCATTGCTGCTTATGCTGCTGTTTTACTTTATTGTCATTAGATGGTGCAGCCCCATCTCATATGTGGCCCTATGAATTCTAGTTACTCCCCTGACACAGCCTGTACAGGAAGTGATGCAGATAAATTAAAAAAAAACCTCAATCAGGTATTTACATTGAGAAAAAAAATCTATGTTTGGTTCCTAGAGGGATTTGAACCTAGGACCCTTATGCTGAAAGGCAGAAGTGCTAACCACCCAGCAACATTGTAGCTACTCATAACTCTTTACATAAACAGACCTTTGTTTGTCTCGAGTGAGCACAATGTGGGGAGAGGCATATTGACGTCAAGCCTGTTGGATTACATAATATGCAGTTCAAATAAATCATACGTGCGCCCTTTTGAACACACTGAAAGCTGCAGCAGAACAAGCTAGGCATGAAATGCCTTCGTGGCAAAACCTCTTTAAGCTTATCAATGTAGTGAGAATGTACCTTAAGGTTTTAATAAAGTAAAAAATATAAAAAAAAAAACCTTTTCTCACTTATCATATACAAAATTGATAGTAAAAAATAAACATTATTGGTATCTCCATGTCTGTAAAGTTCTGAAGCTTTAAAATTTCACATGTGTTACCCTCAGTGGTAAGCACTAGTGTTGATTGAATGGTTCGAGAAAAGTTAAGTAGATTTTTTAGAACGCGAACGGAACCAAGCTTTTTATGGTTCATTCAAGTAAAGTTTGCGTTCAACATGCGCGTTTGACACAACAGTTTTAGTTTCATTTTTAGAGCACAGAGGAGTGTCAAAAACGTCATTGCTGAAGGTGTAGGGCTCTCATTGATTGCTCAAATCACATGACCCTGTTATATGTGTTTCACTGTATTCCCTTGTGAATGCCATTTCGAGTTAACTCTCTGTACTGAATGGACTGCTCCCTGTCTGCTTGCTTGCTTGCATGCATGCAGGCACAAGATTTCTCAGTGATTTTAGACAGGAAAAGCTGCTATTTAGATTAGCTAGGGGGTGTACAGCAAGCTTAGGGAATCATAGACAGCCATAGTTAGGGATTAGGCAACTTCTTTAATGACTTTCCAACATGTAGCATATGTGAATGTCATTGGGTAAGAAGTATGGAGCAGGTTAATTTACAACTCCTACTCAATACATGGTAAGTACCAGCTGTGTAAGGCAGTTGACGACTGTCGCCAGCAGCTGGAACCTGAGCTCATTCTGAGCCTGGCTGTGTAATCATTTAACTATTATGTAGGGCCCCCTTTTTGAACCAATTGGTCCACTACCAATATAATCATGGGGTGCCAAATGTTTGACATGGCACTTGATGGCTTACTGAAGACCAAGGTCAGATATTTTAGTAAAGCACTCCGTCATCATACAATATTAATTGGTTCTAGGGCAACCATTGTGTGTTACAACCATAAAACAGGAAAACTAGTCATTGGTTCCAAGAGCCGAGAAGTCATCCAACATAATGCAAAATGAAGATTAAGGAAAATGAAGCAGATACTAATACAGATAAAGCAATTCATTCCATTTATAGAGCTGCTGGAAGCTGGAAATCACTTTCTGTGTTGAGGCCAGGATCTTTTTTGGGTCATGTACTTTATACACAATGGACCTGAAAATAGAAAATTGGGCCCTCACCTGGTGCCCAAATGAGCACTGTTCTGTACAGAGGCACCTTTCCCCACAGTGTGCTCACTCTAGTCAAACAATAGTCTGTTTATGCAAAGAGTTGTGAGTAGCTACAATATTGCTGAGTGGTCAGCACTTCTGCCTTTCAGCATAAGGGTCCTAGGTTCAAATCTCTTTAGGAACTAAACGTGGATTTTTTTCCTAAATGCTAATACCTGGTTGAGGTTTCTTTTTTCTTTTTATTTATTTGCACTCTTTGAAGGGGTGATCACACCATGCCGTTTCACAGAGCCTGCTCTTCACAGCCAGCATCAGGCATCACTTCCTATTCAGGCTGTGGATGGTTTAACAGCAGTGATTGGCATATCAGCTCTGCTATTCCTAGCTGAGCCTGGGAGAGGGACATTGCTAATATGAGGTTTAGGGTCCGTCTACATAGCAAGGCATGTTCATTCTTCTGTCAAATTTCACTCGGAAACAGCAGAAAATTTACTGTTGAAGTCAATGGGATGGCATAAGGAATGACCTGAAAGCTTAATTTACAGGATTTGGTGCTTTTTTGGCACAGACCTGCGTCCAAAACCCAATAGTGCTCTATGATGCAAGAAAAAATTGGAAAGCCAAATCTGAAAACCAAGCTAAACATTGCACCTAAAGCAAAAACTAGAAACAATATTTGGCTTTGCACATCCAAAAAATCTTTTTGGAAAAAAATGAACATAGGTGCACACTGGCGTGGCAACAACATACATACACATTCCAAAAACAGTAGCACACTATCAACTAAAGAAACTATCAAAGGGAACATAGGAATTTTTGAAAAAGCATTTCTGCTATATAGGATACATGGAAAATTTTTGAGGTTCTTAGTTCACATTTTTGATCAAAACTGCTTAAGCCCACCTCCTAAGTTAAAATACCAACTAAGTTAAAAATCCTCAGGTATTTGTGTAAAATACTGTTAGGGCATGTTCACACGGAGTATACACTCCATGTTACAAGCGCTTTTAGGATCCGTCTTGGGGTCCGCTCTGTCGGTCCCCAAGACGGATCTAAACAATTAGCAGTGAGATTATCACCGCTGTCTATGCCGAACACGGAGCGGTGTTCACATGAGGGATCGCCGCTGCGTGTTTCAAAAGCGCTGCTCAGCTCTGTCTTGAAAAGAAATGACATGCAATTACTCGTTGGATCACAAGGTTTTAGGATTCAGAATCCAACAAGTATTTTGTCCTTTGTTGGATGGACACAGCTTAAAACAGTAAGACAGAAGGCTACAGAGCTCTAAGACTATGTCTACATGGCAACAGTAAAATGCTGTTGGAAATCCGATGGCGTTCTACAATTGCGAAACCGCGTTTTTTTGGCGCAGATTGTACGTTCGGTTTTTGGATTTCAGCCTGCCCTTTAACACTGAACTATACTAGAATCTGCTGTAATATGGCAGATTATAGACTATGTTGGAAAAATCATCAATTTTGAAATCTAGCAAAAGAAAATCCGAGCTGTGTAGACTACAACTCAAATTTTCTATTGAAATCTATGGAGACTGGTTTACAGTCAGATTTTTGTGGATTCTAAATACTGAATCCACTTAAAAATCCAACCAAAAACCAGTGCACTGTAGACATGGCCTAACGGATTAAACTTTGTCAGTAACATAGATAAACAAGCTCCTATGCTGCTGATAACACACAGAGCGGAGCAGATAGAGGTGGTCGGTAGCCTAGGGAAGCTTGAGTACACAAGCAGAAGGTAAGATCTGTTCTAACTCTGAAACAAAATCAGAACAGTAATGTATTAGATAATAGCCTTTTTTACCTTTGCCTACATGTTTTAAAGGGATTTTACCAGGAAGTAAAATTGACGTGGGAAACTTGCAGATTAAATAATAAACATTTTCACCATTCATCACTATTAAAAATTCTGCACCATTTGTTTTAGCTGCTCCCTTAGTGATCTATAGTGAACAGTTCATCTCCAGGGGATACGACCAGTGACGAGAGTTCCTCAGTCCTGGCCGCACATGCTCAGACATCACTTCTCCTCTCAAGCAGCTACTGTCAGACTCTTCCCTGATTAGTAATCACACACACTTACTGCTGAGCGAGAGTTCAACCCCAGGTACTGTCATTCTACTCTTGTGCTCTGTACTCCTCAGTAATTAGTCAAACAGTGCAGATAAATAAAAATAAAAAAGGCTTACAATCTACACAGGTTCATTGACAACTCAAATGAAAAAGCCATCCAAATAATTATTTTCATTTTTAAAAGTAGCAAAAACACAACTAAAACCTTAATAACTTGGTGCCATAATTGTACTCAAGAATAAAGATAAAATGCTAATTATACAGTGCAGTGAAATCTGCAAAAATGAAAACTCCACTTTAATTAACCTAAAATAATATGCTTTCTTGGAAACTCATGCAAAAAATTTTACTTTTTTAAAATAAAATTTTGGCAAAATAGCCATTTAAAATCATATTTCAAAATTACACAATGTCCCAAAAATGAAAACTCCTCTTTAATTGACCTGAAATGCTATCTGTAAAAAAAAAAAATAATTACTTTAAATGTCTTGCAAAATATCTATTTAAAATAATATTTTTTACAAAATAACCAAATTTCTCAAAAATAAAAACTCCTCTTTAATTGACTTGAAATAATATCTGCAAAAATTATACCATTTTTTTAACTATCCAAAATACCTATTATATAAACATTATATAATAATGTTTAAAAAATTTACAATATATCCTAAAAAAATTCCCTTTGATTAAACTTTTTGAAAAATAGCTTTTTAAAACAATAATTTAAAAAATAACTACATTTCCCAAAAATAAAAACTCTTGAATTGACCAGAACTCATATATTTTCAAAAGATGATGTACTTTTTTAAATTAAAATTTTTGCTAAATATCTACCTATTTTTCAAAAATGACCAAATTACTCAGAAATAAAGCCTCATCTTGAATTGTCCTGAATATCTTTTCTTGGAGATCAGTGAAAGATGATATAATTTTTCAATAAAACAATTTAAAAACAAATATTTTTCAAAAAATACCAAATTACTTAAAAGTAAAAAATCCTCTTGGATTGGCATGAAATTGAGATCAAGGCAAAAATGATAGTTTTTTTTTAGTTAAAATTTTTGCAAAATAGCTAGTTATTTTTCATAAAGTACTAGACCAGTGCAAAAATTACCAAATCGCTTAAAAGTAAAAACTCCTCTTGAATTGACCTCAGATATTATCTTTTCTCAGAGACCAGTGCAAAAATGATGCAATTTTTCAATTAAACGTTTGGCAAAATATCTATTGAAAAAATTACCAAATTACTTGTGAGTAAAAACTTCTCTTGAATTGACCTAAAATCATATCTTTTCTTGCAGATTTATGATAACTTACAATTTTAGCAAACTATCTAATTATTTTTCAAAACTTACCAAATTTAACAATAATTTAAATAATTGAACTGAAATAATATCTTTTCTTAAGACCAGTGCAAAAATGATATTTTTTTTTATTAAAAGTTTAGCAAAATTTCTAATTATTTTACAAAACTTACCAAATTTCCCCAAAATATAAACAACTGACCTGAAATTATATCTTTTTTTTTAGAGACAGGTGCAACAATGATAACTTTTTTCAATGATTTTTTTTGCAAATTACCGTATTTTTCGGACTATAAGGCGCACCGGACTATAAGGCGCATTAACACTGAGCGCCTGCTAAGGCATCTAGGTTCATATATAAGGCGCACCGGACTATAAGGCGCGGCGCATTAAATGAAACAAAGCTCAGACCGCAAGCCAAACTTTATTCAACACTTTCACAATAACTCTCAACTTGTAAAGTTGTAACAAAAATCAATACCCATACATATTTCCGTGCCGTATTGCCGCCGCGGATTGCGGCCGCAATACGGTCGGATTTACAATGGTCCTGCCACTTAGTGTGCCGTATTTCGCGTCGGAATCACCCCATGTAAAGAATGGGGATTGTAATTCCGGCGCGAAATACGTGCCAGCGACACTTATTTGCAACTGATTTGTAACTGATTTCAGAACGTATTTACGATCGGAAATCAGTTACAAATCAGTTGCAAATAAGTGTCACTAAATTAGCTGTAAATACGTTCTGAGCAAAGCCTAAAAACCAAGTAAAGAATTGATTCATATATAAGGCGCATCGGACTATAAGGCGCACTTTCGATTTCTATGCGCCTTATAGTCCGAAAAATACGGTATCTAAGTATTTTGCAAAACTTACCAAATTTCCACAAAATATAAACAATTGACCTGAGATTATATCTTTGCTTACAGACTTGTGCAAAAATGATAGTTTTTTTTATTACAATTTTTGCTAAATATCTTATTATTTTGCAAAACTTACCAAATTTCTCCAAAATATAAACAACTGACCTGAAATTATATCTTTTTAGAGACAGGTGCAAAAATGATAACTTTTTTAATTTTTTTTTTTTTTTTTTGCAAAATATCTAAACTTAACAAATTTCCCGAAAATATAACCAATTGACCTGAGATTATATCTTTGCTTAGAGACTGGTGCAAAAATGATACAGCTTTCTTAATTAAATGTTTTGCAAAATATCTAAGTATTTCGCAAAACTTTCCCAAAAATATAATCTCCTATTAAATGGACCTGAAATTATTGTTAGAGACTGGTACAAAAATGATAAAGTTCTTTTAATTCAAATTTTTGTTAAATATCTAAGTATTTTGCAAAACTTACCATATTTTCCAAAAAATATAAACTACTCTTGAATTCACCTGAAATTATATATTTTCCTGGAAAACAGTCCAAAAATTATACAGTTTTTTTTTAATTAACATTTTTGCAAAACATCTAATTATTATTTACAAAATGACCACATTTTTCAAACAACGAAAACTCCTCTTGAAGTCGTTGACCTGAAATAATATCTGTGTTTAGTGATTCCTTTGTTGATCTGGACCATGGAACAAAAGATTCAGACCCCGGTGATGAAATTATGTAGCTGGCCTGACCTTTCTCATTGAACAAACAGTTTCATTTGTAGTGCCTGGTGTCCATGTGAGAGCAATCAGCCCAATGCCAAGGTTCAGCAGAAAGTATAACTGTCTCTCACCCTATCTATTTAGAAAGAGAAGAAGTGAGTGAAGGCACCACTGCATTCAATGCTTTATCCTCTGACAGTATCCATCTTTCCAAATTGATTTTTGATATCCATAGTGACCTGGAAGAGAGACACAGCGATAACTCTGAGAAAGTGGAAAACAATGTAATTCTCACAAATATGAATTACTTGCTGGCAGGTTAAATCTACTGTGCAATGAATTATGTGACCCTGGAGCTTCTATAATTCTTTTGTATTTTATAGACTTGTGAATGGGCCTGAGAGCTTTGACAAGCACTTAACAGGCAAAATCAGTCCTCAAACAACTCTCTTGAACATTTGATTTAGCCGTCCTAAGCATAACGTTGCCAGTCACTTTCACTTGTGAAGCCGAAGATGACATTGATTCATTTCAACAGCCGTCTGCTATATTTACTGATTTTATTGTAATTTTTTTTTTTTTATTTCTTTTTGGAATTTTTTATATTTTTTTTAATTTTCTTCAGATTTGTTTTAGTTACCACTAACAAAGTGACAGATTTTCTTGATGCCATCGATTCTATCAATTTGAAAGCAAAAACTGAGCGCGTTTCCATTTCATGCTTCTTTCATAAACCTATTTTCTTCGAGAATCTTATTGAATCAGTTTGCGATTTTCGATTCCAACTGAGATAAATTGAAGTGACCACTGGGTTTTCTTTAAAGTCGTCTACTTTACTCTCCAGCAGGTCATTTACTTTTATGACAAGTAACATACTGGTGGTTTAAGAATATATTTTTTTTCTCATTTCAGGTACTTTGGCGAGGGAATGAGGACCAGATAATAGATCCAAAATTTATTTTCCAAAACACCTACATGTAGGAACAAAGCAAAAGTAACATCTGTGTGTTTCAATGAAACTTTTGAGACACAAAAAAAAGGTCAAAATAATGATTCTTTTCCATTTATTTATTTTTCATGATATTCAATTTGGAATATTACATGATGAAAGTGATACGGTACCACTATGATTTGCCCACTGGTCTGCACATAACAGCAATGACCAACCTAACATTAACCCCTTAACGCTGAGGCCTATTTTTTTTTCACAATCGTTTTTCCCCCCTGCTCGCCTTCCCAGAGCCATAATTTTTTTTTTATCTACATAGACATGTGAGGGCTTTTATTTTGCAGTACAAGGTGTACTTTCTAATGATGTTATTTGCATTGCCATGGAATATACGGGGAAACCGCCGAAAAATTCTAAGTGGGGCAAAATGTGAAAAACACATACTCGCGCCATGTTTGCGGAGGTTTTGTTTCTAGGGCGTTCAGTCTTGTGTAAAAATGATGTGTTATCTGTATTCTACAGGTTGATATGATTTCACAATACCAAATATGTACAATTTCCGTTATGTTTTGGTACCGTAAAAAAAATTCCAAACATTTTCTATTTTTTACATTTTTTTTCTGCGACCAATAACTTTTTTGCACTAACACCTACTGACTTGACTGGGGGGCATTTTTTGTGGGCTGAAGTGTACTTTTTATTACTAGCAGCTTGGAAAACATGTGACTTTTTTGATTAAAGTATTCCAATTTTTATGGCTGTGATATGACCAAAAAAACTCAATTTTGGCATTTGAATTTTTTTTTTCTTCTATGGTGTTTAGTGTATGGGATAGTTGATGTTACCAAATCTGTGTAACTTTTTATGATTTTTTTTTTTTATTTGTAAAATGGCGAAAAGAGGGGATTTGAACTTTTCATTTTTTAAAATTTTTTTACACTTTAAAACTTTTTTTTTTTTTACTTTGAGTCTTATGGTATATGTAAACTGCATAGAACCCCCAGCTCTGTTTCAAATAATTAGGATGTGTTTATATGTTTAAGTAAGCCTTTGAAGCACTTCCTTTCTGCTATCTCTGTATAACCCCACCCGTTTCTGTCACCTGAAAGCGGTGATCTAATCAATAGACACTATATATTGGAGCCTTGTGGTCTGCAAGACCTCTTGGTCTGCCAGCATTTATTAAGTGACAATGAATTTTGACCGAATTATGGCCGAAGTGGGCAGAAACTTATCGTTGTAAGTAACTAAGTTTCCAAACCTACAGCTTAGTCACCATGCTTACTATTGCAATCTATCTTGCTGCCTTTTACCTCCTGTCCTACCGCCCAGTCATGCCTCCAAACAATTCTGTCCACATTAACTCCTCTCTCCTTCCCTCTCCCATGCACGCATCCCATACACTACTTACTCACTTTAACTACCCCAAACCACCCTTTTTCATGGTGCAGCACAAACGCCGCTCATATTCATCACTGAACCATCTGCGATCACTTTTCATTCTCCTGCTTCTAGCTGCTGGGGACATCTCTCCCAACCCTGGTCCACCTTCATTACTTCTTATCCCACCTCCTCTTCTTCCTCCCTCAGAAACCCCGCTAACCTGCGTAATATTTGTTGTACGTCTTTTCCGGTTCCATTTAAATGTGCTTTGTGGAATGCCCGATCCGTCTGTAATAAACTCACTGCTGTCCATGACTTGTTCCTCTCTCACTCCCTCAACCTCCTAGCTCTCACAGAAACTTGGCTCCAGCAATCAGACACTGCTTCCCTTGCCGCTCTCAACTATGGCGGCCTTCACTTTACCCAAACGCCCAGACCTGAGAACAGACGGGTGGAGGAGTTGGCTTACTTCTCTCTCCACACTGCACCTACCAGGTCATTCCTCCTGCACCCTCCCTCACTTTCCCCTCCTTTGAGGTCCACACCCTCAGAATCTTCTGGCCATTTTGTCTCAGAGTCGCGGTTGTGTACAGACCCCCCCAGCTCAACCCGCCAGTTTCTGGATCATTTTGCTGCATGGCTCCCTCACTTCCTCTCTATTGAAATACCCACACTCATCATGGGTGATTTCAACATCCCCATTGACAACCCTATGTCTCCTTCCCCCTCTTGTCTTCTTTCATTAACCTCTTCCCTTGGCCTCTAGCAACTTATAGACTCTCCAACTCACAAGGATGGGAACTCTCTTGATCTGGTCTTCTGTTGACTCTGCTCTATTTCTAATCTTAGCAACTCTCCTTTGGCTCTCTCTGATCACAACCTTATTTCCTTCACTATCGCTAACTCTCGGCCTTCTCTGGACACACCTACCCATCCCCCTTTCAGAAATATCTGCTCAATAAACACTGAGGAACTTATTGACACCATACAGTCCTCACTGACCCTAATCTCCTCCTTCTCCTGTCCTGACCAGGCTGTCAAACATTACAATGAAACTCTCACAACCACCCTGGACATGTTGGCACCAATCACACACCGCACCACCAGAGTCAGACGCCCGCAACCTTGGCACACACCTCAGACTCGCCATCTGCAGCGATGTTCCAGGTGTGCGGAGCGTCTGTGGAGAAAGTCAAAGCTACCTGCAGACTTTCTCCACTATAAATTCATGTCAGGACTTACCACTCTGCCCTTTACTGCGCCAAACAAAAATATTACACCTCCCTCATCTCAACACTACACAACCCAAAACTCCTGTTTGACACTTTCCACTCCCTCCACAGACCTAAAGCTCAGACCCTGGTCACTGACCTCTGTGCTGAAGACCTGGCCACTCACTTCAAAGACAAAATCGACAGTATACGGCAAAACATCACTTCACAATCCCAAAATAACACCTCTAATCTGTTTTCAGCCCTTGACCCGACATCAGAAGAAGAAGTGTCCAGGTTTCTACTGTCTTTGTGCCCCACCACCTGCTCTAGTGACCCCATTCCCTCCCACCTTGTCCTGTCTATTTCTCCAGATGTCCTCTCTCACATAACTACAATCTGTAACCTCTCTCTCTCCACTGGGATCTTTCCATCTTCCTTCAAACACGCCATTATAAACCCTTTACTAAAAAGCCCTCTCTGGACCCGTCCTGTGCTACTAACTACCGACCAGTCTCTAACCTTCCCTTTATCTCTAAACTCCTGGAACGCTTTGTCTACTCTCGCCTAATCTGCTATCTCTCTACTAACTCTCTTCTTGACTCTCTGCAATCAGGTTTCCGAACCCTATACTCCACAGAAACTGCTCTAGCAAAAGTTTCAAATGACCTCCACAGAGCTAAATCTCAGGGCAACTGCTCGTTGTTGCTTCTCCTGGATCTCTCTGCAGCATTTGACACTGTTGATCACCACCTCCTCCTCAACATGCTCAGTGCCATTGGCCTCCAGGACAGCGCTCTCTCTTGGTTCTCATCCTACCTCTCTGACCGCTCCTTCAGTGTCTCTTTTGCAGGTTCTACTTCTTCTCCTCTTCCTCTTGCTGTTGGGGTTCCACAGGGATCCGTTCTTGGTCCTCTCCTCTTTTCAATCTACACAGCACCCATTGAACAAACCATCAGCAGATTCGGCTTCCAGTACCATCTCTACGCTGATGACACCCAATTATGCACCTCCTCCCGAGACATCACTCCCGTTCTGCTACAAAACACCAGTGACTGTCTGTCCGCTGTCTCTGACATCATGTCCTCCCTGTATCTTAAACTAAACCTCACTAAAACTGAACTTCTAGTCATCCCACAGTCTACTAACCACCCCCACCCTGCTATCTCTCTCTGTGTGTGTGGCACCACCATATAATCTCCAAAAAATTGGGAATCTCGCAAGAGAACTAAGAGTGACTTTTGATCACTATATTTACTATTTTGCCATAGGCAAACTTAAACTCTATCAGTTCTCTATCTATTAAACACTAAAACGTAACTTTTATTATATCTAACTCTTAACCTCTATACACACTATTTAAAAACCTGATCTCTATCCTCATCATTTAACCCTTTTTGCTTCTGAAAGAGGGAATAACTCCCTTTCTATCATCAAGTCTGGTGGAACCCCACCTATAACAGGAGAGCCTTATATCTATAGCAAAGTACTAGCTTCAGTAAGGGATCCCAAGCCAACTACTTGGGCAGTCGTCCCTAATCTCATAGACACAGAACAAATAAGGCCCCCTTGTGACACCGTCTGCAGCAGGTGACACTTGTAGACAGAGGTGAGAGATCACAATTTAAAACGTCATGCCTGACCTCGCCGACATGTTTCGCCAGCTAACCTGGCTTTATAGACTGTCACAGGGGAGCCTTATTTGTTCTGTGTCTATGAGATTAGGGACGACTGCCCAAGTAGTTGGCTTGGGATCCCTTACTGAAGCTAGTACTTTGCTCCTGTTAATAGGTGGGGTTCCACCAGACTTGATGATAGAAAGGGAGTTATTCCCTCTTTCAGAAGCAAAAAGGGTTAAATGATGAGGATAGAGATCAGGTTTTTAAATAGTGTGTATAGAGGTTAAGAGTTAGATATAATAAAAGTTACGTTTTAGTGTTTAATAGATAGAGAACTGATAGAGTTTATGTTTGCCTATGGCAAAATAGTAAATATAGTGGCACCACCATAACTCCAAGGCAACAGGCCCGCTGTCTGGGGGTTATACTAGACTCGGATCTGTCCTTCACCCCATATATCCAATCCTTTGCCCGCTCCTGTCACCTGCACCTCAAGAACATCTCCAAAATCCATCCTTTTCTCACTGTGGAAACAGCCCAAACTCTTATTGTTGCTCTTATTCTTTCTCGTCTTGACTACTGTAACTCCCTACTTGTTGGTCTCCCTCTCTGTAAACTCTCCCCTCTCCAATCTGTCCAGAATGCAGCAGCTAGGCTTGTCTTTCTTTCCATCCGCTATACTGATGCCTCTACCCTGTGTCAGTCTCTGCACTGACTAACTATTCAGTACAGAATACAACATACACTAATCACTCTCACCCATAAAGCTCTCCACAGCGCTGCACCCCCCTACATCTCCTCCCTTATCTCTGTCTACCACCCTATCCGGGCTCTCCGCTCTGCTACTGATCTAAGATTACACACCTCACTCATCCGAACCTCCCATGCCCGTCTCCAAGATTTCGCACGTATTGCACCAGTTCTCTGGAACAGGCTACCCCATGTGATCAGGCACACTCACAACCCTCACAGTTTTAAGTGCGCTCTGAAAACCCATCTTCTTAGACAAGCCTACCAAGATCCCTAACTGTTATCCCTCCAAATTATGTCACACATTCATCACTTCCTGCATTTTGGCACCCACAGGCACTTATTGTAACGGTCTGGTAGTGGATCCACTGGACCACCGCAGGCGATGGTGGAAGTCCACACCAGGGAGCGGAATCTTAGTAGGTCCCGGTATTCACCAGAGCCCGCCGCAAAGCGGGATGGACTTGCTGCGGCGGGAATCTACCAGGTCGCTTCCACTGGCGGCTAAGGGTAGGCGAGGTACAGATTCGTCAGGCAGGCTCGTAGTCGGGTACAGGCAGAAGGTCAGGACGGGCGGCTCTGGTTCGTAGACGTGGACAGGCAAAGGGTCTGGGCAGGCAGCAAGATTCGTGGTCGGTAAACGTAGGCTAGTGGTTTGGTACACGGTAGACAAGACTAGACTAGACTTCTGGAACGCTTTCTCCAAACACATGAACACTAAGGATCCGGCAAGGCTGCCAGGAAGAGGCCGGACTTAAATAGGAGCAGTGCCCGGTAATGGCCAATTACCGGTGCAATGTCCCTTTAAATTTCACACTGCCGGTGCGCGCGCGCCCTAGGGGGTGGCGCAGCGCGCGCTGAGGGACTGAGTCGGACGGGACAGGAGCGTGGCTGGGTAAGTGACTAGTGGCACAGGCAGAAGGGTGAGCGGACCCCGGAACCGAGGTGCGGGACGGGGTGCCGCTCGGAGTGGGGGCACTGATGCGCCCGGGACGAGGGTCGCAGGGGCATCCGTGACACTTATCTCTATATAGATGTATGGTTGGGATGGCAGGTTCATCCACTTTTTCATGTATACTACCCCATATTTATGTAACATGGCTGGACCATTGTAAACCAAGCACTTGTCACCCTTTGTTTCACCCATACACCCTAATAGATTGTAAGCTCTTGCGAGCAGGGCCCTCACACCTTGTGTCTCATTTGTCAGTAGCTTTTTTATAATGTAATGTCTGGTTTGTCTGTGCTTATACCCTCTATATTGTAAAGTGCTGCGGAATATGTTGGCGCTATATAAATAAAGATTATTATTATTATTATTGGGTAATACACCACTATGGGGCACAATCGTTTATACAGCCTAATGCATTATAATATAATGCATTAGGGTGTTCAAAGATGGCGGTTTCCCCACTTCCTGCCTGGCGCCAAAAGTAGCAAAATCAAAACCATTGCAGCGATGGAAGCCTTCACAAGGCTTCCAGCTGCCATGCTAACGAATCGGGATACAGTGATCTCGCCGCTGATGTCCCGATCGAAGTGAGGAACGGAGCACAGCACCTTTTCTCATTGATTTGATGCGGCGTCTAAGGGGTTAAATAGCACGGGATCGTGCTGCGATCCCGCTACAAAGTCTCTTACCGGCATTAGGACGTAATTATACGTCCAATGTTGGTAAGGGCTTAATCCATTAAAGACTTAGCAATTTGGGGATTTTTTCTTTTCATTTTTCCATCTCCACATTCCAAGATCCATAACTTTTTTATTTTTTCATTTACATAAATGGTTGAGGGTTTTTTCCTGTGGTACGAGATGTACTTTTTAATGGTACAATAGACTGTACTATATAATTTACTGAGAAATGCAAGAAAAATCCTTTGTGAGGTAAAACGTGAAAAAAAACACAATTGTGAAATTTTTGGGAGGTTCATTTTCATGGAGTTTTTAGCACTTTTTAGTATAAATTACTTGATATTGATATTCTGTGGGTTGGTATAATTCCAGTGATACCAAACTTAATATAGTTTAACTACTAAAAAACTAAAAATAAATTGCTTTGCATCGCCCAGACCAATATTTATTTTTGTTTTTCCTCTATTAGAGCTGATGGTTAATTTTTTGTGCGGTGAGGTCTTTATTTGTGCCAATTTGGAGCGTACGTGACCTTTTGTTCCTTTTTTTTTGTTCAACTTTTTCTAGTAATGTTGTTCATCTTGAGGAATAAATAACATGATATTGTGTCAGATCAGGCTTTTACAGGCGTGGCAATACCAATTATGTGCATTTTTTTCATTGCTTATTTTTTTATACATTGTAAATGGGAAAAGGAAATTTTTTATTTTTTTTTTTTTTCAAATTCAAAAGTTTATTGCGAATAAGTCAATGTGTACCAATAACAACACTTCACAGACAATCGATTAATGGTAGAAGTGATAGAGGAGAAGGGAGGGTAAGGGTAAGGGGGGGAAGGGGCTAGGAGAAGAACGGAAGGGAAAGGAACATGTCATTACCAGTAAGTCAATTAAAAGTGACGCATTATGACGAAGCATAAGAGAGAAACATTGGCTGAAGGAGAAAGTGCATTGTCATAAAAATTAACCACAATATATAGTTTAACTGAGGATCCTGAATCCGAGGGAAACCACAATCTCATGCCACCCAGTTATCAATTTAATAAAGAGGGCTCACGGTTGTCTCCCTCAGACAGGAGCAGTCAGTTCACAAAAACATAGTAGCAGATAAACGTAGCACTCATAGTATAATATCTACTTCATACACGTTGATCTAGCAAGACTATCGCAATCATTTAAAACAAGGAAACTAGCCAAAACAAGGCATTAACCAAAAATCATCGGACGGCTCAGCGGCAATGCTAGGGCGAGAAGCAATTCTGTCCAAGTAAGGGTTTATCCACCCAGAACTACAGTCATCCAGAATCCACCATCTGAATTTAAGTTATACATATGAGCGGTAGAGGCTGGTATCGCAAAAGGAAATCCAGTCTCCCCACACAGCCAGATATTTACTATACTGCAATGGAGAATCTTTCCTAAACTCCTCTAATCTTTGAAGCGCCTGAATCTCCTTGAACCACCCGGTAATAGATGGACTAGAGGTCGAAAGCCACAGTCGAGGTATAACAGTTTTTGCAGCTAATAGCAAAAAGGTAATTAGGTTGGTTTTCAATACTGAGACTGGAAGAGGTATCTGAAATAAGAGAATAATAGTGGGATCGTTCCTCAACCGTATTCCCGTTATTTTATGGATAATGTCCAACACCTTAACCCAATAAGGCTGCAGAACTGGGCAGCTCCACCACACATGAGTCATGGTGCCTCTGTCTGCCTTACACCTCCAGCAGACATTGGGGGAACTCGGAAATATCGCATTCAGCAGAGCTGGGACCCTATACCATCTGGTGATGATCTTATAATTTAGTTCCTGGGCTTTATAGGACACCGAGGATTTGTGTGTCAAGGAATATGCTTTGTTCCAGTCCTCCTCAGAGAGGGTTACGTTTAGTTCTCGTTCCCAGCTGCGCTGAAAAGGGAGTTTGTCCTCCGTCTGAATATCAGTTAGTAAATTATATAATCCCGAAAGGGCTCGTCGTATTGTGCGTTTACCTAGGCACCATGTCTCAAAGTCTGTGGGGGCTCTATGAATATCTATGGATCGTTTCCATTCCGCGTGTAGACTGCGAAGCTGGTAATAGTGGAATCTCGAGAAATTTGAGCAACCCGCTTCATCTAATAATTCTCCGTATCCCTTTAAGGCAGAAGGGGACGTAAATCGGTCGATGGTCGAAAGGGGGGTGTATGCTCCCAACCAGTTGGCCATAGCCGATGTCAGGGATTCAGGGACTGCGGGATTTCCCATTACTGGGGTGCAAGGACCTCCTAAGGAGTAGAGCTTCATCCTTGAGGCATAAGTCCTACGAACCACTACCGCGATACGTGCAACTAGAGGGACACCAGGAAGCATTCTTTTCGGCAGCATTGAGGGTGGGAGCCATGGCAAGGCCGCGATGGGGGCTTTATACAAGTGAGACTCCAACAGTGCCCAAAGCTTGGGGCTAGTCACATTAAAGGCATCCAGTGTTCGCACCGCCACTGCTGCAAGAAAATAAGCCCGAAAATCCGGGAGCGCTAAACCTCAGGAAATGTTTTTAACAATTTTACATTTTTACATATGCTGAAAAAATTTTTAAAAAAGTTTTACATTAACATTTAATCCTCCTATGGACTTAAACATGTGATCACTCGACTGTAATATATACTGCAATATTGATGTACTGCAGTATATAGGCATATGAGATCCTAATGGGAGCATAAACATGACAGCCATGTAGGCCATTATTAGGCAATCGCGCCGCAGGGGGCCATCCTGGGACCATGGCCAGTGGCTAATCTTTTAGATGCATCAGTTGCATTTATCATTGTTTCTAATTAGTTAAATGGCCAGGATCAGAGCTTTCTGTAGGTAACAGTGGGTGAGTGAGCCCACTCTATACCTCCATAATGATATATCTCTCATGGAACATAAAGGGTTTAAAAATCATCATACATACAAGCCCCTTTTCTGTGTTCATGAACATCTTTTGCAGAATTATCACAGATGGTAGTCACTAGGGATGAGCGATACTATCGACAAAAGTTGAAATCGGCATGGTTTTTAAATTTATCGGAATTTCCCGATGACGTGATAGTTTCCGTGAAAATCTTATAGATAATCTTTATCACGTTTACAATCACGCCTTTTACAGCGCTTCCTGTAATTTTGGCAGCCAGCCAATCAGCTCAGAGCATAGAGGGTGGTGAGGGGGTCAGCTGTGGGCGGTGTATGGATCTCATTGGCTGCAAAAATCACATGACCTCGTTTTATGTATGCAACTGCATTTCCTGTTCAGGCACATTTCTCACTGATCTGACAATAGAGCAACACCTCTCACTGTCAGAGTCTACTTTTATATAGAAAACGATCCTTCAATTTTTGAAGCTTAGGATATAGTTAGATTAGTGAATTTAAGTTCTGATTTAGTTAAAGAGAGAATTGTAAAGAAATCTAGTGTGTGCAGCCGAGGCGGGTGGGGGCGGCGGAAAGGAGGGTGAATATTGTGCAGCCTACTCTCTCCTGTCCTTAACTCACATGGAAATAGCATTTTTTTTAACACTTTGTGGCCAGAAGACCTCCCACCTGAGGTGAAATTGTCCATTTTGTTTTCGCATTTCTATTGGTGTCTGTGTGTCCCAGTTTTTTGCCAATTGCCCCCTTGTACGAAATTGTTTTACACATTATTTCATTGTAACTGCCGCTTTTTGTCAGTGGTGGCAAAACCGCCATATGTAATCCATATAACTTTTTAACACTTCTATTACACTCAGTGCGTCTCAGTTTGGCTCTAATCGTGCACTTGTACGCAAATTGTTTTACACATTATTTCATAGTATGTTGTATGTATGTTGTATGTTATCACACTTGAAAAAAAACAAAATGATAATGCAAAATTATAAATAAAACTTCCCTAAATAAATTCTGTAAACGAATGTCAGTTACCAAAAAATATACTAAATGACAGTCACAGTACAAAATAGCATAGGGCCACTTTGTGATCTGTGGGTCAAACAGGTTTAGGGGTCATGCTGTGGTACAGGACAGGCATAGTCAATGTCTTGTTCAACTAAAATGGTGGTTCAAAGACTACTTTCTTCCGGCACTTTTTAATTTGTGGATTATGCAGGTTTGAGGGTCATGCTGCGGTGCAGGACATGGATAGTCAATGTCCACTTCACTAAAATATTGGTTCAAATAATACTTTCTTCCAGCACTTTTCATTCTGAGGGTCCATAAGGGCATCTGTGTGGATTTTGAGGTCATGCTGCATTAAAGGACATCGATAGTCAATGTCCATTTCACTAAAATAGTGGTTCAAATACTTTTTTCTTCCGGAACTTTTTATTCTGAGGATCCATCAAGGACATCTTTGCTGGTTTTGGGGTCATGTCGCTGTAAAAGAAACCAATAGTAAAGGTCTTAATGAAAAAAGCGTATTTCCCACGCTTCAAGGCCATCAAAATGAATAGCCGTTACTGGGTGTCCACCCTCCTTGATCCCCGTTCCAAATCAAAAATGAGCAATTTCATTCCACCCAGACAAATTGACAGTAGAATGCAGGAATTTGAGACAGGGCTCATTGACCCCCCTATTGTATGCACCATGGTTTGCTCTGCTATATTGCTACAATAAAGAATTAATATTTTATCCTGTGCTGGAATCTCCGAAGTTTCTTTACTTAGGACTTCACATTTACCTGTGGACACCCTATGGCCCTGCCAGCTGAACCTCCGCGTTCCCGGTTGGGACGTTCTTGCTGCCACCACATATGTGACGAGATGTTGGTCCCTGGTGCAAAAAGTGATAGGGGTCTCCTGCCAGTTCCATGTGCCATTTCCAATACCGGTGTCTTGTTTTGTGTGAAACGGGCCTCTTTGCAGCTGCGACCGCTGTACCCGCTGTGGCTTCGCCGTCCTCATGCTTTCGGTTAGCCATTGAACATAATAAATTATTTTAGCCTATGAATTTTTTTCTGTGACTTTTAGAACCTAATTGTCTTGCCTAAGATGTAACACGTATCCAGTTTCCTGTTGTGGATGTTAATTCCAGCTTCTCCAGCCCTGTTTGGGTGTATGAATGAAGTTGTTGTTCCTCTCCCATAGAATTTAATGGTCATCGGCGATAATCTGTTATTGACTATTGACATGATAATTACCAATATCTGATATCGACTCGATAACGATAGTTGACACAATCGCTCATCCCTAGTAGTCACAGGTCTGCTGTGAAAAAAAATCTATATCTGTGTCCTCATGACAACACTTCTTTTCAGAGGATTAAGCACCAAAAGCAAATCCTGTAACAGATCCTCCAAAATATCATTGGCAATGTGTAGTTCTGCCATCCTTGTATGTGGTAGAATTGAACCCCATGAAATGGTGGCCCAATATGAGTGACTGCAAAATTCTATACTCCGTTTAGTTTCTAAGCTGTTTTGTAGATCTTATCAGACTCAAACTGACCTTTAGGGAAACAGGGGAACCCCCCCCCCCCTCCCTCCCGGTAGGCCCTTGAGCCCAGCAGATCCAGAGTTTCTTTTAAACTGCATATACATCCTTGGGAGAAGCAAAAAGGCATAGAGAAAGAGACAATGAGCAAGAGGCAGAATATAAGAGGCATGTACAGTAGATGCAGGGTGGGTCACCAGAACCAACTCCACTGGTGGGTCCCAGAAACAAAATTCACAGGTGGGCCCTCAAACTGAAATTCCACTGGTGGGCCCCACGAATCAACTTCACTGGTGGGTCCCAAGAATTAACTCCACTGGTGGGCCCCAAGAATCACCTTCACTGGTGGGCCCCAAGAAACAACCCCACTGGTGGGCCAAAAGAATCAACTCCACTGGTGGGCCCCAAGAATCAACTCTACTAGTGAGCTCCAAGAATCAACTCCACTGGTGGCCCCATGAATCGACTCCACTGGTGGACTACAAGAATCAAATCAACTGGTGGACTCCAAGAATCAACTCCACTGGTGGGCCCCAAGAATCAACTCCACAAGGGGGACCCAGGAATCACCTCCACTGGTTTGCCCCAGGAATCAACTCCACTGGTGGCCCCACGAATCAACTCCACTGGTGGACTCCAATAATCAACTCCACTGATGGGCCCCAGGAATCACCTCCACTGGTTGCCCCCATGAATCAACTCCACTGGGGGACTCCAACACTCAACTCCACTGGTGGACTCCAAGAATCAACTCCACTGGTGGGCTTCAAGAATCAACTCCACTGGTGGGCCCCAAGAAATGGACTCCATTATTGTGTCCCAAGAAATCAACTCAACTGGTGGGCCCTAAGAATCAACTCCACTGGTGGGCCTAAAGAATCAACTCCACTGGTGGACCCCAAGAAATGGACTCCATTATTGTGTCCCAAGAAATCAACTCCACTGGTGGGCCCTAAGAATCAACTCCACTGGTGGACTCCAAGAATCAACTCCACTGGGGGGCCTCAAGAATCAACTCCACTGGTGGGCCCCAGGAATCACCGCCACTGGTTAGCCCCAGAAATTACCGCTACTGGTTGGCCTAAGGAATCAACTCCACTATGCCCTAGGCACCTCAGGCCGTCACTGATTCTGATAACAAAAAAGGATAAAATCCAAGAATTACAACATACCTCATCCACATGAGCATAACTACCATGGCACCAGATATTTGTGGCCCAACAACTTAGAGGGTTTATTTCCACTCAGTTTACTTCAGTGAGTGATGACTGAAAAAGGTGAACATTTTAAGGAGAAAGTTTTACTGTGGTTATCCCACATTATTGTGCATTATCCCTTCTCAGCCGAATCACTGTTTGCATTATTCCTATTATAATATCACTGTGTGCATTAACTCAACATTTTGACATCCCTGTGTTTAGAATTGCTGTACTGTTAGATGTCTGACTAGATCCCTGCATTTCGATATCGTCGTGCACATTATCCCACTATTCTGACGTAATTGAATGTACTGTGACATCACTGTGTGCATTAATCCAGCACAGTAACTACAATATGCACAATATCCTACTATTCTGACACCACAGTGCACATTAGCCCAGATGTTTGTATAATCGCTTTGCTATTATGTGACTGACTAGATTCCTGTATTTTGATATCATTGTCCATAGTACCCCAGTATTTTGACATCCCTGAAGGCATTTCCCTGTACTGTGACATCACTGTGTGCATTAATCCAGGCAGAAACTACACTATGCACAACACCCTACTATCATATTTCTCCAAAAATAAGACCCGGTCTTATTTTTGGTCAAACACAGTATTGAGAAATCACAGCGCAGATTTTCCTACTAATTTAACATCACTAAGTACATTTTTTCCTCTACCATCACATCACTGTGTGCATTATTCCTGTTCTGAGACACCCCTATGTGCATTAATTCAGTGCACTAACTACACTATGCGCAATACCCAACTACTATGACATCACAGTGCTCATTATCCAGTTATTTTGACATCACTGAGTGCATTTCCCTGTATTGAAACATTACTGTGTGCTAAATCTGGTGCCTCTATTACGAAGATCAGTTTAATCATACATTTTCAAATTCTGCATTTGCTACTCAAGGTGGTCATGGGGGATTGGGGCCCAATTCAAGTTGTGCTTGTGGATCCTCTTGGTAACATATCACCCCCTTCTTACCGAAGTGTAGATTTTAGGAGCAGTACAGTATGGCCCCATGTTCACTTCGCTACTAGACCTTAAAGGGGTATTCTCACTATGCTGTT
This sequence comes from Phyllomedusa bahiana, assembly GCA_025379985.1. NCBI lineage: Eukaryota > Metazoa > Chordata > Amphibia > Anura > Hylidae > Phyllomedusa > Phyllomedusa bahiana. The sequence goes on from JAODAL010001910.1 coordinate 47,509, forward strand.
TCACAAAGCCTGCTCTTCACAGTCACTTTCTACAGCAATGACTGACATTTCAGCTGTGCTATTCCTAGCTGAGCCTGTTACAGGGACAGTGCTAACACAAGGGTTTTTACACGGTTGTGTGCAACGCTCCAAAGCTCTAAAAACTTAAGCTTTGTCATTAACATAGATAAACAAGCTCCTGTGCTAATTATCACAAGCAGCTGGGAGTGACTCACCATAGTGAGACAGAGCAGTTGAAGCACTGAGAGCAGATAGAGATGGTTGATAACCTAGGGAAACTTGTGTCCACAAAGAGGAGATAAGATCTCCTCTAGCACTTAAACGGAGCAAAATCAGAATGGCAATGTATTTGGTAATAGTGTTTATATACCTTTGCCTACATGTCTTGTCTTAGGCTAATCATTGGGCTGAGAATACCCCTTTAAAGTACTAGAAAAAGCAATAAGCAAGATTATGCTACTTAAACTGGACATTGGTATCTAAAATTTGTACATAAGGGTATGTTCACATGACGTACTTGGATGCCCCCCTGCCGGCCCCATTCACCTCTATTATCAGCGGTGCTGCCACTGTCACTTCTCTGCCCGGGCGTACATGAGAGCTATGAATTACCGTAATTGCAGCACGCATTTCGCCACGTATAAAGCGCTACTACGCGGTGAAATGTGTGCCGCAATTAAGCCGTGTGAACATACCCTAAATGTCACACAGGGGTCCAAATTCTTAGGTGGCATGAAACTTATAGGGGTTTTTCCCATCTCATACATTGATGGTACATCAATAGGATAGCCCGCTAAAGTCTCTGTTGACAATGGAGCTTTAAACTGAAGTTTCCCATTTATTTCAATGTTAGTTCTGAGTATAGCACCACTCTTGTCCAAAGGCTGTGTCTGGTATTGCAGCTAAACCATATCCAAGCTAATGCTTTATAATCAGATGTAGCTCAATGGATGGTGCTAACTGGGAACTAAATATATTTTTTCCTAATTTCATAATGTCATACAAAAACTTCTACTGACCTTCTGTGCAGCAAATCCTAATGAATCTTAGATACAGTGGCAGAATCCCCCTTATCACAGCAGAGAACTTACTAATGTCTACAGTAATTTTCTACAAATGTATGGGAAATTGCGGGGAGGATAAAATCTCACAATAATTTGGTACCGGGTATCAATGTATAGACTGTTTATGGACATATTAAGAAGAAATAGAGTGTACGACCTTGACATGACCTTGGAAGGTTGCATGTTCGCCCAAAGTGGTCAATGTGGAGAAGTTTGTAAAGTTCTTTTAATTTCTCTTAGACTTTTACACCTTTTCTGCCAGGTCATGTTTACTATTAGGTAATAGAAATAGATATGGCATTTATATTGTTTGCGGAGAAGCTGTGGTAGATTGCAAGTGTATTAAGGCGCTTCTCATAAATATGTTCTAACAACTTACCCAGTGTAATTGACTCCCTTAAAAAGATTTAATCTCATTTAAAGTGAAGAATGTCTCTTTCTGTGTGTCCTCCGTAAAAAGCGATACGATTTTATTTCCTAATGGAACGCCGCTATATCTGCAACTGATGAACCTGTGGGGGAAGAAGAGATATTTTTGGTGGAAAATTAGATTGGTTGGTGCACAGGATCCTCATCCATGAAAAGTTTTTTTATGCAGCCAGTGATTCAGTAATGTGCAATTTTGTAATAACCTTTGTGGAAGATGCATCAAGTATGAAGTGATGCCAGAATATCTCCTATAGGCATTGGAATACATTAAATCTAATTTGTGACTAGAAACTTAGAAGGGAATGTTTATTTTTTAAAATTTCAGGATCTATATTCTGTCCAGATTTATTTCTTAATATAACTTTGTAGGGTTCAGGCCTCAGTTTTTCTAATACAGAGCTTTAAATCCCCTGCATAGAGATTCAATGACAAGTTAATGGCTACCAGTAGCCACCTCTAGAGGGAGCTAAATAGTTTACTGCATACTGTTTTATTATTGAGTTCAATCAATACATTGTATGCAGTAAGCTATGGCTGCAGGGGCTAGAGGCAGACCGAATTTTATTGTTTAACAGTAACCTGTCAGATGAAATATGTTGTCTGATATGCAGACAACATGTTACAGAGCAGGAGGAGCTTAGTAGATTGATATATAGTTGTGTGCAAAAAGATTCAGCATGTTCTGAAAAAAAGCCCCCAGGTATGCCTTAAGTGTATTGTTCTTAGGGCCTGCCCACCTACACTGAATGGCGTAATTCACTGCACTATATAATCGGATTTAAGTCCAATCGTGGGACTAATCAAATCGTGAAAAAAGTTTATTAAAAAAAATTCCCAATTGAAAAAAAAAACCTCTCTTTCCTATTTGTGGAAATAGATTACAGAAAAAAATCAAACTCCATACATGATTAGTATTTCTGCCCTGACTTTAAAATTTTTACATTATTGATCCCAAACTGTGAACAGCGAAAAAAAAAAAAGCCATAATTGCTATTTTCATTGTTCATTTTCTTCCTAATAAGCACCATGTTGATTCTTGGGCCCACCAGTGGAGCTGATTACTGGGGCACACCAATAGAGATCGTTCTATGGGCTCACCATTTGAGTTGATTCCTGGGGCCCACTAGTTAATTCTTGGGGTATACCAGTGGAGCTGATGGCTAGTGCCCTCCAGAAGAGTTGATTCCTGGGGCCCAACAGTGGAGTTGATTATTGTGATCCACCAGTGGAGATGATTTTTGGGGCCCACCTGTGGAGTTGATTATTGGGGCCCACCAGTGAAGTTGATTCTTGGGGCCCACCAGTGGAGCTGATTCCTAGTGTCCTCCAGAAGCATTGATTTTGGGGGCCCACCAATAGAGATTATTCTTTGGGATCACCAGTAGAGATGATTCTTGGGGCCCTCCAGTGAAGTTGATTCTTGAGGTCCACCAGTGGAGTTGATTATTGGGGCCTACCTGTGGAGTTGATTCCTAGTGTCCTCCAGAGGAGTTGATTCTTGGGGTCTTTCTCTACAGCAACTGTACATGCATGCACAAGCCTCGTGCACTCTGCCTCTGTCTACTTTTCTCCCTGAAAAGTAGCCACAGGTCTGCCATGTCCAAGGGCCCACCATGCTTATCGGCGCACAATGCCTAGGGGCCCATTAGGTGTTTCCCTTGCCCCATATAGGCCAGTCCACGCCTTTGTTTAGAGCTTAACAGGAAGCCTTCCAGCTCCTGCTTTCATCCCAGGCGATCACATGATTGCCAGGGACGGTTAACTGCAGGACATGCTGGGTTTTGAGGAGGTAATTGGAGGTGCATAATAAAGAAAAAAAATAAACACAAAACAAAATACAAAGTTAATGAAAAAATCAACACAGACAGCCCAAACCGCAACTTTTATCTCTTCCCTAAATAAATCTAAAACTATAACTCACCTATAAAAAAGCCATCCATAATGAAAAAATAACACAATTGCATAACTTTTTGCAATTAAAAAAATGTGGAAAATTTTGTTTTTTTTATTATTTTTACAATTTTCCCTGAAATTATTAGAAACAAAAAGTTAAGTAAAACTTACACAAAAATAAAGCCTTAGGCATCAGGGGGAAAAAAAGTTAGTAAAATAACCAAGGACAATAAAGCTTTTAAGTGTCAAAACCCGCATGTATTATAAAAAAAAAATGTGAAAAATGTGGCGAAAATGTGCTCGGTCAGGAGCAGAGGTAAAAGTATATTCGGGTTTTTCTGTCTATTGCCCGCACAGCCACACATGTCTATTCTATATGGCGTCTGTACCATTCACTACAAAACTCAATGTAAATGTCACTTAATTTACATGACAAAGTGCGTCCATTATTTAAATATGACAGAATGCCTCTGAGAGCAATTTCAGAAAATTATTAACACAATGTTGTGAGTTAAATGTCAACGTGCGGTAATTATGTTTGTGTTAATTGTTAATTAGAGCCATAATGGAGGCAGACTTAATTAATAATCGCTCTTTACATGCTTGTGAGTATTTGCTGCAGATGGGCCGCACGCACAGAAAATGTCGCTCCCCTCTCTGTATGTAATATTTATTGTCGTACAAATCAGCACCTATTCAATGGTTTAGAACAGCTTTCCTTATAATTACCCATTCTGTGAGTAATTGTATTAATTTACTAATTAATGAACAATTCTATCAATTATTATTTTTTTACAATGAGAGTGTGAGTCAATGTAGCTCATTTAAAAAAAATTTTTTGAATTTTTCAAGGGACGGGCTTTGAAAGTGGGCACAATTTTCTGGGGCCAAGATAAGGTCTTACTTAAAAGGGTTTTCTAAAGAACATTGTTCCAAAAGTTAGGCACTTTTGTAAATTTTACATTTTTTGTGGGCTTCCTGCAGTTCTAAATGAGCTGTGTAGTTCTGTGTATCTTCATAGCTTTGTGTAGAGCCCAGGAGATCAGGTGAGACTACAGAAGGGTATTGTTTCTTTTCAGGGCAGTCTGTGGATCCACAACCTTTTCGGTCCTCTCTTAGGGCATGTCCCCACTGCACGGGTATTCGGCCTTTTTTTCAGGCGGTTTGCAGTTTTGCAGACGGCCTGAAAAAACAGTCGAAAATGAGCACAATGGGGCTCTATGGAAAACCCGTGCAGCAGTTCCCACTGCACGGGTTTTACGCCCGGCGGTATTTCAAACTGCCTGCCGCCTGAAAAACGTTGTGCTTACACAATCTTCCGGCATTTGTCCCTTGCCATGGGGACGCAACATTAGGGGGAGTGCCTGGAGAAGGAAGTGGGGAGGAAGAAAGAAAAATTAAGCTAAGGATCCTGGGGCATGTAATTTTACAGCGCTAAGGAAAACATCTTTCAGACAGGAAAAGCTACTGATAGGCTGCAGACAAAGGAGGCTACAAACAGCATGACAATGTACAAATTAATACAGAAAACATCAGAGATTGCTGGGTGAAGACTCAAGCATGCCATTTCAGAAAGTTTTTTTTTTAGGTCGGACAACCCTGTTTATTTCACTAATACAGTTCACTAAAATAGTGGTTCAAATACTTGTTTCTTTCAGCACTTTCTATTCTGAGGGTCCATCAAAGGCATCTTTGCTCGTTTTGGGGCATGCCGCTGTAAAAGAAACCAATAGTAAAGGTCTTATGGTAAAAAAAGCTTATTTCACACGTTTCAAGGCCATCAAAATGAACAGCGGTTACTGGGTGGCCACCCTCCTTGATCATCATTCCAAATCAAAAGTCAGAAATTTCCTTCAACACACTTCATTTGATAGTAGAATGCAGGAATTTGAGAAAGGCCTCGTTGACCAACTGGAGACCTGTGTTGCGTAATAGATTGATGTGATGTGAGGTTTCATGAAGTAGGTAGTGAACAGCAAGACAATCTGGAAGTTGATGACAGGAATGATGACAGCAGCAGAAGGGAAGTGTGCTGATTCTATTGGAGGAAGTGACCTGACCACTTCATTGATTAAATCAATGTGGAGTACCTTGTAGCCGGAACCTTCTGTCCCTTAAATGTGGAGGACTGAACAGGCACTAAGGGGGACATGTCTGAAAACTGTCTTGGTCTAAGAATTTTCTTGTTGCCCATAGCAACCAATCAGGTTCCCCTTTCATTTCTTCAGAGCACTATATGAAATGAAAGGGAAAAGCTGATTGGTTGCTATGGGCAACAAGAAAATTCTTAGACCAAGACAGTTTTCAGACATGTCCCCCTAAGAGAGGAAACATTAGTGTAGGTTCCCACCTGTACTTGAGGTCGTCTTGCTGATGGGGAGGTGGCTTAAGCAGTTTTGATTAAAAATGTGAACTAAGAACCTCAAAAAAGGTTCATGTATCCTAAATAGCAGAAATGCTTTTCCAAAAATTCCTATGTGCCTTTTCATAGTTTTTTAGTGCTAGTAGTGTGCTGCTGACATTGGGTTGTGTTTGTATGTTACTGCCACACCAGTTTTTTGGATGTGCAAAACCAAATATTGTTGTCTAGACTTTGTTTGGGGGAGTGGCTGCCCCTCGTTGGTTTTTTGCACTCCACCCACCTGCACAGGCAGGTGGGTGGAGTGCAAAAGAAAATCATGAAGTGGGCAGGATACACTTTGTAGCCCATCAGATCCCAGGAATGATGAAAGCAGCAGAAGAGAAGTGTTCTGATTCTAATGAAGGTAGTGACCGGTCCACTCATGTGGTTACATTAGTGAGGACTGGGCTGCATGTGATGTGGGGTTTCATGAAGCAATTAGTGAACAAACACCATGTAGCCTATCAGATAATGGGAATGATGACATGAGCTGGAGAGGAGTGTGCTGACCTTGAAGGAGGCAGTGACCTGTCTATTCATATGCTTACTTTAGTGAGGACCCTTATTTCCTTGCTCAATTGTGACATTACAAATTTAAAAATCTGGCACCTACCGACTGTCAAATTCTAAATATCGCATCCAGAGGGAAGTCTGTAAAAATAAAAGGACATTAATAATAATCCTGTTTTTCTACCCCACACATTCCCGCTGGCTAAGATTGGGAACACAGGAGCCGACTGGAAGTTATTTCACATGAAGGATGGGTCGCGTCAGCAGCAGTGTACACACTTTCAGTGGCCTGTATTTTTCACTAACGTGACAGGAGCTCAAATGAACTGAGCTGAATTCAGTGCTACCATAAAAACAGACCCAGGTTCCCCTTACAGCTGTTTTATTTCTTCTATCAGCAATAAAAGGTGTGTTTATCGAGTTTCATCCTTTAGCTTCTCTGCTCTTTTCTCCCCAAAGCAAAAGACTCATTCATGTCAGAGATGGCCCTCGCAGGTACCTTATCAATTCTTCTCACTAACTACACTGCTAAATGGAATGACACGCTCCAGTCAAGGAAGAGCATTCACCTTACAATACAAGACTTCTCACATTAAACTTCTTCCTATATTTCCAAAGGTATTGGGTTTAGGAAGTTAACCTCACATTTGACGGAAGCCTGTTCTCCAGGGATGTGGAGCTCTACTGTTAGGGACAGTCAGGGGTGCAGGAGAAGACACAGACGGAGTGAGGCCCTGACGCTGGTCCCAACCTCTGTACCTGCCTCTTGGGGTACCCGACTCCTTACTTGGTCGACCCCAACCAGAAGACTGAGCACTACTCTGAGCCAAGTGAGACTCAAGATGAAGACAAACAAACGTAGAACGTAGGGAGAGTCAGACAGGCAAGGTCGGCAACGAACAGGTAGCGCAGTACAGAATCAGGTGACAGAAGAGTAAACAAGAGTCCAAGCCAAGTTCAAAAAGCACAGGAGAAATCAAGCAGTAAATAGGCGAACTATATGCATAAGTAACCGTATAGCAGGCAAGGAGGAGAGGAAACTGAGTCCTTATATAGGGAACAGGAGAAGGTAGAGCAGAGGTGATAGGAGAATAGAAATGTCCATCAAACAAGGAACAGGTTAACCCAACAAGTGCTGGAAGATTCCTGACCATGGGCTTTGGCCAGGAATCACTTAAGCATACAGAGCCAGACGACAGTGTTCACACTGGAAAGCATTTTGTCAAAAACCATGGTTTTCGTCGCGATGGCCATGGCCGGCGACTAGAGCACAAAGCTGGGGTCTGTCGGGCATGATCATGACATCTACATATCCTTTGTTGGTACTGGCAGTAGATTTGCAAACATCCTATGGTTGTAGCAGAGTTTAACTTGACTGTGATGTCACTGCTCACTGTGTTATCTGATTGTATGTCGAAATAAAGGCCATTGAAAAGCATTAAAAAGTTGAAATAACTTTTTGTGCTGTAAAATCATGGTGCGTTGTCTGTAGCTTTGTTACATCTGTCCATACAAAAAAGATGAATTCTGCACAACTTTTTTTTTATACACTATTTTCTATCCAACTATTGCCCCATCTCACTACTTTTCTTTGCCTCAAAACACCTTGAACAACATGTCCACCATGAACAGTCTTCCAACCTTTTCATCCAATTCCCTTTTCGACCTGCTGCAATCTGTCTTCTAACCCCACCACTCCACCAAAAACACCCCAACCTTGGTAACTAATGATCAGGTAACTTCCAGAAGCTCAACATATGTTCCTCTTCAAAACCCATCCAACCACATATCCAAGTCCTTACCATCTTCTCTCATCAAGAACTCAAAATAATTTCTCTATTCTGCTCTGTAGTTACCCATGACTTGACCTAGGGCATGTCCATATCATATAGAGTATTGCAACAACCTTTCCTGAAATAAAGATAGGTAGAATTGAAGTAGTGGACACAGCCAAATGTATAGAGGCACAAGGAATGCTGCAAGAGTTGCAGGAGGTATGGAGCCAGCTGCTATTAGGAAGCTGTTAGCTGGCTCCGTACCTCCTGCAACTTGCAGCATTCCTCGCGGAGGCGAAGTGAAGCAAGAACGGAACATGCGAGGAAAAATAGAACAAGATCGCAACAGAAATCTCGGCGCTCAACTCCGACAAGCAGACCTGGTCGAAATGCTCCGGCGGAGGCGAAGTGAAGCAAGATCGGAACATGCAAGGAAACATACAGAAGATCGCAAGAGAAATCTCGGCGCTCAGCTCCGTGCAGCAGGAGTATGATTCCCAAAAAATCGCCTTTATAAAGGCGGAAAACAGTGTCGGAAAAGAGCTCAAACCTCAAAAATAAAAATGAGTTTAAAATTTTATTTTTTGGTTTTAAATTTTTTTTTTTTTTTTTTTTTTTTTTTTTTTTTTTTTTTTTTTTTTTTTTTTTTTTTTTTTTTTTTTTTTTTTTTTTTTTTTTTTTTTTTTTTTTTTTTTTTTTTTTTTTTTTTTTTTTTTTTTTTTTTTTTTTTTTTTTTTTTTTTTTTTTTTTTTTTTTTTTTTTTTTTTTTTTTTTTTTTTTTTTTTTTTTTTTTTTTTTTTTTTTTTTTTTTTTTTTTTTTTTTTTTTTTTTTTTTTTTTTTTTTTTTTTTTTTTTTTTTTTTTTTTTTTTTTTTTTTTTTTTTTTTTTTTTTTTTTTTTTTTTTTTTTTTTTTTTTTTTTTTTTTTTTTTTTTTTTTTTTTTTTTTTTTTTTTTTTTTTTTTTTTTTTTTTTTTTTTTTTTTTTTTTTTTTTTTTTTTTTTTTCTTTTTGTTTTTTTGTTTTGTTTTTTTTTTCTTTTAGTTTTTTTTTTTTTTTTTGGTTTTTTTTTTGTTTTTTTTTTTTTTTTCTTTTTAGTTGTTTTTTTTTTTTTTTTTTTTTTTTTTTTTTTTACTGTGATGCCGCTGAGCCTGGAGATTGATTCGAAAAAGGCCATTTAATAACAATAAAGTTAAATACTTTGGCTGAAATTAGGTGGCGTTTGGGAGTTGTAGCCAAAAAAAGAAAAACTAGCCAACACTTTTTCTTTTTACCTATTTCTATCCCTGCCCCTCCCTTTTTTTCTAAAAGCAAAATGTTTCACAAACTTCTCCAAACATTCATCCCAAATTTTCCCTTTCGCCTCTAATTTCTTTAAATACAAAACCCCCCTTAAATAATCGGTAATCCAGAATCACTGGCCCTCTTCTAACCCACCAGAAAATGTCACCATCTTCTTCTCAAGGAATAACATTCTTATTCTCTCTGTTCCTGATTGGCCTAATAGTCCATTCATAGGTTTGCCCTTTTTAAGAATTAAAATTGAAGTGGGCACGGGCCAAATTTGGGGTTCGATTGGTTCAATATACTCTAAAACCATAGGATAAAAATATTGACCTAATTCGAGGGTCAAATACTCCTCAAAGATAGAATTGGGCCATGGTTGCTTTTCCCCTCGAATCCCCGCCCCCTTGGGGTTGCCTCAAAAACGCTCCTTTTCCCATAGTGGAAGCCTTGAAGGTTCGTCTTTGAAACTCGCCACCTTTCCCCCCCTGACTCTGGGAAACTCCCTCTTCATAGCCCCCCCGCTCTCCGCACCGGCTGCCACTGTTTGGTGTCCCCCCTTATTCCTGATTGTCCAAACTTCTCCAAGGATATAATGGTACTTTGTCGCTCCTATCTGATGGTCAAACTTCTGCCATAGGAATAATGGGTCTTTGCCTCCTATTCTGATTCTGCTGGTTTATGCCACCAACCCCGAATAGCGTTCCGTTTAATTACTGCATTTCCCGGCAATTCTCCTATTGCAATTCCTTAGTAGCGCTCCTTTCGGCGACAACGCGTTGTTCGGGATAGAATTGATTTATGTTTATAGAAGGTTTGAGCTCTTTTTCAGAATAATATTTTACAACTAATAAAAATGATTTCTTTTTATTCATACTGCCTGCCGCACGGCGCTGAGAGCCGAGATTTGCATTTCCCCATCTTCCATAGACTACAATGGAGAAGTAGCTCGCGCTCTGATTGGCTGTGATAACCACCCCCTACTTTAACCAATCACTCTTTTCTGCATTTTTTACTGTATTTTTTAACTGTCCCACCTTTGATTTTGATTGGTCCAAACTTCTCCATAGGTTATAATGGGTCTCTGTCCCTCCTATTCTGATTGGTCAATACTTCTCCATAGGATATAATGGGTCCCTGTCGCTCCTATTCTGATTGGCCGGTGTCTGCCGACCAATGAGAATAGCTTTCAGAATTTGAATTACTGTATTTCCCGGCAATGTCCAAGATCCGAATTCTTGAATTAGGATATTGGAAAGTGATTTTTTTTTTTATTATTTTTTAGTTTTGAGGTTTGAGCTCTTTTTCAGAGAATGTTTTCCGCCTTTATAAAGGCGATTTTTTTTATTCATACTCCGCACGTACATCTTTAATGATTTCTCGCTGTTTTCCAGCCTGTCTCGCATCGGAATACATGTGAGGCGCAGTCCCCCACACTGCGAGCGCAGGAATTTCCCCGCATTCGAGTGCACTCCTCGGACGGCAATCTTAGGCGCAGCCCCGCACTGCGCCTAAGTCCCGCACTGCGCCCCACACTCTGGCGAGGCGCAGCGGACTTTACACCGCATGTATGAGTACACTACCTCGGACGGCAAATCTTAGGCGCAGCGCCGCACTGCGCCTAAGTCCCGCACTGCGCCCCACACTCTGGCGAGGCGCAGCGGACTTTACACCGCATGTATGAGCGCGCCCCGGCGCCGACATAAATCAGGCTCAGATTTCGCCGGAAAACTGGCGGAAAGGTGTGCCCCGACCCGGCGCGCTTCATACATGTCGCCCCTAGTCTTGTGAATGTGTTTTACATGTATACGCTATAATTTGTATTCTCCGTACTCCATTATTTTTCTTTTTTTCTGCTGTAATTGAGATCTCTTATGAAGAAGGTCACCTAGCCAACTGAAACATCAAGAAAAAGGTCACATCCAACTTCCATCTTATGTACAATTTTATTTTGTATGGAATGTAACACATTGTACCCCTTACATGTGATAACACTGTATTATATATTATATATACACATGTAAAGACGTTTTTGATATGAATACACTTTTGAAGCATTTTTGAGTGCCGTGGATTTATAATATTATATGTATATGGGGTTGCAATACCCCTTCCACTAGTACCTTCTCTTTACCGTGTGCTGTTCATTCTGTAACGTACTCATCACTCACAGGAATCCTGGTTCTTTTGTTAGAAACATGATTTGTTGATTACACAGTAAACATAGTAAATAAGGTTGGAAAAAAGACCCAGGTCCATTGAGTATAACCTATAACCGTACAGTGTTGATCCATTGAAAGGCAAACACCCCAATGAGGCGGAGGACAATTGTCCCATACGAGAGGAAAAATTCCTTCCTGACTCCAAATATGGAAGCAGAATAATCCCTGGATCTACATCCTATGTTCAGAATTTAGTCCCCATAACCTGTGATATTAAAGGCGACATCTATGTAACTCGCCGCCTACACACCGCTTGTAAAATGATCAAGAGGAGTGTATAATGCAACGGTATGTATGAAAGTTTTATGCACTGAACATTTTGGCACATACCGTGTCATGCGCCAAACCTTCTATGGCGGTTTCGCATCAAACTTTGGCACATTCTTGGCGCCTTCAAAAGTGTTGTGTCTAATGCAGACTGCACCAAGTTTGGGCGTACGATTGTCCATACATCCATGGAACAGGGCTATGACATTTCTTTGGTGCAAGATCCGCCAAAAAAATGTCGCAGGCATGTTCATAGCTGTCGTCCTATATTTTTAAAAAAAGCATAAAACCCCTTCTTGAACTTGTAAATGACCCCCCACACAACCCTGTGGAAATGATTCCATGTCCCCTGCTCTTACAGTAAAGAATCCCCGTCTGTGATGATGGTAGAGGATGCTCCCTTGTTGTTTTTTTAAGGGGCTAGGTGTAAAATAAAATTTGGGCGCCCTCTCGTAAAGACAAAGTCTAGGGCAAGAGATAGTAATGACCATGTAGATGGGATTAAGCACCATATAGTTGTCTCAATGGTCAGGAAGAGGAAGGTGGTGGACTGGTCCCTTGGGCATTAGTGAGCTCCAGCCCTCTTTTTGAATTGATTTATAGTAACAAAGCAAACATGTATGACCTCAAGTTTTCTTATGTGAGCAGAACAAAAGGAGAAAAAAGTCTTGAGATTAGTACATATGACCTATTTAAAGATCTCCTCCATTGTAGAAAAAACATTTTCATACACCCAAGTTCATATGGAAGGGTCCTCTGTTCTTCCTCATCTTATGAGCAGATTATAGAGCAATTACAAAGAGTGTCTCCAACTCTGGAGGACCTGCCTTGTCCTGTCCTACATACTAGTAAGACAGCCTATTGATTTGAATGGACACTGTGTAATTACTGACTTCCCCTGTGGTGGCGCTGCATGGAGATTGTACATTTTACTGCCAAATTGCCCCATAAATGACAGTTTATTGCTGGGTGTCCTACAAGGGAGTTACTTTGTGATTTTCGTTTTTCAAAGGACTCTTCTAACAAGTAGGGAATGTTCAAAGTGGAAAACCCCTTTAACGGAAACCTGACACCAACAAAAATACTGCTTACTCTACTGGTAGGATGTCATAAAAAAGCAGGAGCTGAGCAGATAATGAGAAAATATTCAGTATAAAATATAACCTATTGATTGAAATCCCTGCTAGTTCTATGTTAAAGAGTCCAGTGGGCGGTCTCACTCAATGATGGACAGGCTTCTCTACATGATCTTGCATACGGCAATGAATGTCAGTCACTGATTAGAACCAACCAAAAAAACTCCTAACCAGAACAAGCAGAAATTAAAATGAATAAAATTCTAGTGTTACTAAATGTTTTCCCTTCAAAATTATATGTAATTCTGCTCAGCTCCTTCTCTTCTGCTTTAAAAAAGATTGGCGACCAGATTGCAAATGGGGAAAATTCCCTTTAAAATATTTGGTCCCACATGTTGGGCCAAAACATGTTGTGTCCAAATGGTATTTTTAAGGACAGCCATATATTAATTTCTATCTAATTTATAGAAGCAGCTGTGTAAAACCATATACATTATGCACCTTAAAATGTGGGCAAAGTGCAACTACTTTCCCCAAAGAGGGGGGGTCCTGAAAATACAACCTGAAAGTGGAGCTACAGAAAATCCCACTTTGAACACTATATAGTTCTGAAGACAAGCAGACTAAGGACATGGATTACTAGAACTATGTCCTATGGTCTGATGAGACCAAGATAAACCTATTTGGTTCAGATGGTGTTAAGCATGTGTGGCGGCAACCAGGTGAGGAGTACAAAGACCAGTGTGTCTTGCCTACAGTCAAGCATGGTCACGGAGTGTCCTGATTTGGTTATGCTTGAGTGCTCCCGGCTGTGAGAAGCTAGAGATTGTTGAGGGAACCATGAATGCCAACATTTTCTGTTACATGCTGAAGCAGAGCATGATCCCCTCCCTTCTGAGCCGCAGAGCAGTATTCCAACATGGAACGACCCAAAAACCCCTCCTGCGACCACCCCTTGCTATAAAAAATGAGGGAAAAGGGTGGGGAGGGCCAAGCATGTCTCCAGACCTAAACCTTTTGAGCAAAGTAGGGGTCCTCAAAAGGAGGGGAGGCCAAAAGGGCTCTAAATCCCCACCCGTGATGTCTTGGGGGGGAAGAGGATTCCAGTGGCTCAACCTGTGAAGCTCTAGTGACCTCCAGGCCCAAGAGAGTTAAGGCAGTGCCAGGAAATAATGGGGGCCACACAAAATATTGACACTTTGGGCACAATTTGTCCATTGTTACTTAGGGGTGTACTCACTTTTATTGCCAGCAGTTTGGCTGTGTGTTGAGTTATTTTGAGGGCATGCCAAATTCACACTGTTATACAAGTTCTACACTGACGACTTTAGATTGTATCAAAGTGTCATATCTTCAGTATTGCCCAATGTAAATCTATAATACAATATTTACAAAACTGTGAGGGTGTACTGACTTTTGTGAGCTACTGTATACCTCATCTTCTGCAGAACATCATGAAACAGATCTCAGCTGCTGCAGAATATCATGATGTATAACTCAGCTTCATCAGAACCTCATAATCCGCACCTTAGCTGCTGCAGAACTTCATAATATAGATCTCAGCTGCTGCAGAACATCATATCAATGTGTCATATTTTCAGTGTTTTCCGATGGATAATACAGCACTTAAAAAATATGAAGGGTATACTCACTTTTGTGAAGTACTGTAAAAAAAAAAATTATATTTTATACGGCCAGCCCCCCTTTTTACCCCGTTCCGACTTACATCTGTCCCCTATTTACAAATGGAGACTTATGGGGGAATGCTGACACTTCTATTTCCCCATGTTCCAAGAAAGATAAAAGCTGGGGAACGCAAGTTCCAGCATCCACGCACCCACATTCGGTAAATAAAGGTGAAATCTTTTTTAAACAGGGCACAGATCCCTTTTTTTTTCCCCGATAGTAAAAACCCCCCCCCGATAGTAAGACGTAGCGGGGGAATTTTTAGGGAGGTCGACTAATGTAAACGTCCCCCGAAAGAAAAGGCCCGTAAAAACTACGTTGTCCTGCGTCGGGGCGGGAGGGCCCCGGGCGCCGACGGGGACGCTTCAGCTATAGGCGGCTCCTCGGGGAAGGCGGCTTTAAAACTAAAACCCGGGGAGTAAGCGCCCCATGCCCGGGGCGCTGGGGCTGGCCCGGGCACTGTCCGGTTTCCTTCACCTATAGGGGGGACTCCCCCGGGAGCGCATAAAAGGTGAAGGGATACCACTGGGGGGCACAGAGGGGACCCTTTCCGTCCCTCCGAAAGGGGGATTGGGGGGCCCAAAAAAGGACTCGCGGCTTTTCCTGAGACCCGGCACGGGCAGCTTGCATGCATCACGCTCCCCCTTTGCGCGCCTGATGATGTCACCCCCGGGAAGAAATAAGCAGACCCCCAAAGGGGGGCGCGGGGACGGAGCAGGGGGACCCGGGGTAAGTGATTGTTTGGTTTTTTTTTTGGGGGGGGGATTTTTTTGGGCCTGCAGCCGGGCCTATACCTGCCCTTTTTACCTGCCTACAGTGCCTATACCTCCCCTTTATACCTCCCTACACTCCCCTATACCTGCCCTATACCTGCTACAGCTCCCTTTATACCTGCCTTTCGCCGGCCCCTTACCTGCCAAACAGCCGGCCCCCTATACCTGCCTAAACTGGCTATACCTCCCCTTTATACCTCCCTTCAGCTCCCTTTTAACCTGCCTACAGCGGGCCCTATACCTCCCTACGCCGGCCCTATACCTGCCTACAGCCGGCCCTTTTACCTGCCTACAGCTGCCTATCCCTCCCAACCCAAGGCCGGCCCAAAACCCTCCCCCTTACGCCGGGCCTATACCCCCCCTACAGCTGCCTAAAACCTGCCTTTACCTCCCCCTATACCTCCCTTCAGCTCCCTTTAAAATGCCAACGGGGGGGGGGCCCCCGGCCCTTTTACCTGCCTACGGGCCGGGCCCCTATACCTCCCCAACGGGCCGGGCCCCATCCCTCCCTTTCAGCGGGCCCTTTTAACCTCCCTAACCTCCCTTTAAAGCCTTTCCCTGCCAAACAGCTGGCCCTAACCGCCTACCCCGGGCCCTAAAAATCCTTTACAGCCGGCCCAATCCCTCCTACAGCTCCCCTATACCTGCCTAAAACCGGGCCCCTATCCCTTTGCCAAAAAGCCTGCCTATACCGGGCCTTTAACCCTTCCTTATACCTCCCTTTAATACCGGGCCCTTCCCCAACCGTTTTTATCCCTGCCTACACCCGGCCCCTATACCTGCCTACACCCGGCCCTATCCCTGCCTACACGGGCCTAAATACCTGCCCTTATACCTGCCCCTTATCCCCTGCCTACACGGGCCCTAAAAAACCTGCCTACAGCCGGCCCTTTTACCTGCCAACCCCCCAAAGCCGCCCCTATCCCTTTTTCCCCTTTTAACCCAAGCTCCCTTTTCCGTTTTCCCTTTAAAAACCTTTTCCCCTTTAAACCAAACCCCCGGGCCCAAATCCCCTGCCTACAGCCTCCCTATCCCTTTTAAACCCCCCTTTTTGGGGCCATTATACCTGCCTATAATCCTCCCAAATGGGGGACAAAATTTAAGCTGGGGGGGGGGGGGGGGGGACCCTCCCTATTACCTGCGTTATGGGGCCATATCCCTTTGCCAATATAAGACATACCCCAAAAGAAAAACATGGGGGGATTTTTGGGGGGGGGTAAAAAATTTTGGGTTAAGACGCTGTTTTATTTTGAAAAAAGGTTTTAAAAACCAAAAAAAAATTTTTTTTTCCCCGGGATTTTCCAAAAGGGAAAAAAAATTTTCATTTTTTTAAATTATTTTTTTATTTGGTTTCTTTTAATTTTTTAAAACAATTAACATTCCCTACCCCGTTAAACCCAGGGTTTGGGGGGGCCTATTTTAGGGGTTATTATTTATTTATTTTTTATATATATTAAATATATATATATTATAATAATATTATATAATATATATATACATACTTATATACTACATTTTTTATATATATCTAAAATGGGATATTATATAATGGATAGTATATATCTATCTATATCTTTCTTTTAAAATACCCTAGATATATATATATATAAAATATATTAAAATTATATATATAAAAAGTTAAAAAATTATAAAATATTTTTATGGAACTACAAGTCCCCGCATCCCCCAATGAGCCCCTCCTTTTGAAAACTGGGGGGCAGTTTTAAGTGGAAAGGTGTAACATGGGGACTCCCCTTTTATAACAGTTTTTCTCACAAAAGTGATTTATATATTATATTATTTTTAAAATTTTTTACAGAAGATAGAAAAAATAGATAGATAGAAAATTTACAGATCCCGCCCAAAATTTTAATTTTATATATATATATATATTATAATTATAGATTATGTTATATGTATAAAATATATTATATAAAAATTATATTAATATAGTATCTATTAACTAAAAATATTCTGAGGTACCCTGTATATAATATATGTAATACAAACACATCCATACACACCCCCGCTTGTATAAATGGGGCTATATGTATCTAAAGTCACCGGTGTTTCATGGATTTTAGCCTCTAGATTAGATTTCTCCTTTCTCATTACCAACCTTAATAGACCCTTCAGACCTCATTCCAGCCTTAGATACTATCTGACCCGTATAATTAATTAATTATAGCCCAAATATTATAGATTATTAAAAATAGCATAACTAATAGTGTAATATCTCAAGCTGTCCACTTTAATAGTCAACATTGTCTTGGTGGGTCTTATCAGTCCGGGACACCCGTTGAGGGAAATTGATTTCTGGTTTAAATTTTTAACCCTTTATTGCCATCCTGATGTGTAATTGTCAGATTTTCACCAGAGTCAGAGCTCATTTGAAATCGTTAAACCGTCTGCAGTGCTCTCAGCAGCTCCGGCTTCCCCCCCACCCTGGACGTCTGAGATGAAAATAAATGGAAGAAGCACAGAGATGAGGGGCTTTAAGACTACAACAATTGACACGGCTGATTTTTTTTTTTTTATTTTTTTTTTATTGGGTTTCCAAAAAGTCTTGGATAAGAATTTTTTTTTGGAAACCTCAAAGGGAAAAATTTCCCCTTAAGGGTTTTTTGGAAGGGCCTACTGAAGCGGGAAGGAAAAGGAACTTTTTTTGGGCTCTACCGGGGCAAAACCCCCCTGAAATGTCCTTTTTGGGGGGATTTACCTTGGCCCTATCTAAAGAAGACGCCTCAAGGGGCGGTTCAAATTGGGTTTATCTAATGCCACATAATGGGGATCTTTTTAAAGGGAAAATTCCCCTTTTTTTCTCAAATTTTTTAATTAAGATTTTCCCCCCGGCCCGGATGTTTTTTTTTCTTACAGAGGGATGTTTCCCCCTTTATAGTGGGTTTAAATTTATTCTCTCTATGTGGGATAGAATAAACATGGGTTTAGATTTTAATTTCAGAACCCCCATTTAAACCGTATTCTGCACTTTCCCAAATAAAGCAGCTAAACCGGAAGGGAAAGGGGGTTTTTTGATACAAAAACCCGGGGTCTATGAAAAATGGGGAAAAAAAACAATTTTCCATAATCTCAATACAGAAATTTTCATACAAAAGTATTATTCAGATGTAGCAGAGCTGAATATATCCCTGAACCCCAGTGTTGTGTTATTCATGCATTGCTATACCTCTTGGGTTTATGGTAATAGATTGGGTTTCCCTAATTTTCTATGTAAAATCACATATAGTCATCCTGATAGCAACATGAGGGAGAGCCAAATGGGCCCAAAATCAGCTGCCCCTGCATCCCGTGTCATGTGAGATAACACAATCCTTTCAATCGCGGTGATTGGAGTGGGAATGTTTGCAATGATTTGCTGATTCTATGCCCCTGATATATGCAGCGGTATGCCCGTTGCTATCGATGCATACCACATGGTATAACATACTTTTTGAAAGCCCGTAAAACTTTTTAAAAGAAGGGAAAAGTGCCCATAAACCTTCTATACCTGTCAGCCTCCAGGAAGAACAAAAGGATTGTGTGCTGGAATTAAAGGAGTGTTCTCACCATGCTGTTTCACAGAGCCTGAGCTTCACAGCCAGCTTCAGGCCCCACTTCCTGTTCAGGCTGTGGGCGGTTCTACAGCTTCAGGCTCCCATTCCGTTCGGCTTGGGATTCAAACTTCAGGTCCCACTTCTTGTCGGGCTGTGGGGGTTTACCCCTTCGGCTCCACTTCTTTTTCAGGCTTGGGGGTTTACGCTCAGGCTCCCACTTCGGGTTGGTATGTGTTTCTACATTTCAGACCCACTTCCTTTTCAGGCTTGGGAATTTTTCAGTTCGGCCCCCATTTCCCTGTCGCTTGGCGGTTCTACAGCTTCTGGCTCCCACTTCCTTTCAGTCTGTGGGGGGTGTTTTCAATTCGGGTCCCTTTTCCCGTTCACCTTTCCGGCTGTAGGCTGTTCTACAGCTTCAGGCGCCCACTTCCTGTTCAGGCTTTAGACTGTATGTTTTTTCAACTCCCCGGGTCCCCCCTTTCTTTCAGGCGTAGGTGATTCTGCAGCAGTGACTGACATTTCAGATCTGCTATTCCTAGCTGAGCCTGTTAGAGGGACATTGGTGATAGAGGAGTTTTAACAGCAAGACAGAAGCCTACAGAGCTCTAAAGAGTAAAGTTTGTCAGTAAGAAACATAAAATTGAAAAGGAAGGGCTTGAAAGTCCAGATAGCCAGCACTGTATCTTAAAATGGATCCAAAATTCTTTTTCCATTTTTCGTTTCCATTGGGTCATAAAAACGGATGCGTTTCGGGTGAACACACCCTTAAAGATTTATACCATGGCCTGGGGGGGGTTTTCCCTGCTCCCCACATCTTCAACCCCCCAATTACAGGGTTAGCTGGATGGACTTGGCTTTAATAATTGTTTTTTGTAAAAAAAATAAAAAAACCCTGTTTGCAAATAAGACCAAGGGGGTGATGTCACCATCCGGGCAAGGGCTTCTAGAGCAGAGAGAGGTGGTCAATAACCTAGGAAACCTTCTGCAAACAAGCAGGAGATAAGAACTGCTCTAACTCTGAACTAAAGCAAAATCAGAACAGCAATGTATATGGTAATAGTCTTTAGTTACCTTTGTCTGCATGTTTAAAGCTAGTCATTGTGGTGAGAATACCCTTTTAAATATAGTCAATCCTTCTTTTCCCCAACATCATCTGTTGGGAAGAGTCAGAAGGCCCTCATATACATAAGATAGGTGTGGTCCTGAGAAAGTCATCAGATTTGGCCGACTTCTCTCTTAAGTATATGGGGACCTTAAAAGAACAGGTGACATTTCTGTGAAAAACCGTCAGGCTCATAGTAACCAATCAGTGGGGGCCCATAGGAAAAAAATCAAGCCATAGCAACCAAACACAGATCAAGCAAACCAAACAGAGCCCATAGTAACCCAAACAAGACTTTTTAGCAACCAATCAGAGCCCTTTGCAACAATCAGAGCTCATAGGAACAAAATCAGGCCCCCTTGCAATGAATCAGAGTTTATAGCAACCAATCAGAGCCTATAGCAAACAAACAGAGCTCATAGAAACCAATCAGAGCACATAGCAACCAATCAGCGCTCATAGAAACCAATCAGAGTCCATAGCAACCAGAGCCCATAGCAACCAATCAGAGCCCATAGCAACCAATCAGAGCTCATAGCAACCAATCAGAGCCCATAGTAACCCATCTGATCTCATATAACTAATCAGCGCCTATAGCAACCAATTAGATCCCATAGCAACCAGAGCCCATAGCAACCAATCAGAGCCCATAGCAACCAATCAGAATTCATAGCAGCCAATCAGAGCCCATAGCCACCAATCAGAGCTCATAGCAACCAATCGGAGCCCATAGTAACCAATCAGATCTCATATAACTAATCAGCGCCTATAGCAACCAATTAGATCCCATAGCAACCAGAGCCCATAGTAAACCAATCAGAGCCCATAGCAACCAATCAGAATTCATAGCAGCCAATCAGAGCCCATTGCCACCAATCAGAGCTCATAGAAACCAATCAGAGCTCATAGCAACCAATCAGAGCTCATAGAAACCAATAAGAGTCCATAGCAACCAATCAGAGCTCATAGGCACCAATAAGAGCCCATAGCAACCAGAGTGCATAGCAACCAATCAGAGCTCATAGCAACCAATCAGAGCTCATAGCCACCAATCAGAACCAAAGCAACCAATCAGAGCAAAGCTTTCATTTCATATAGTGCTCTGGAAAAATGAAAGCTGAGCTCGATTGGTTTGTATGAGCTCTGACGGTTGTAGGGGCAAAAAAAAAAAGTTTTGGGCCTCTTCCCGGCTTAAAACTTTCCCGGGTTTCCCTAGGGGCCCAGGGCCGACATAATTTTAAACTCTTGTAGGTAGAAAGTGGTTGAAGCCCCCTGTAGTGAGTTATATCTGCCCATGTAGGTAGATAGGGTTTTTTTCCCCTGTGCCAGATGTAATATGCCCCGCAGCCAGGTTTTTGCCCCCTATAGAAAGGGAGATGCCCCCCTAACCCCGGTAGCCCGGGAGTGCCCTTGTCCCCCAGTACCATGGATTTTCCCATATGTCCGCCCCGTAGCCAGGAGAGCCCCCTAGTCCCAAATAGCCCGGCAGATGCCCCATATCCCCAGACCTGCAGATGCCCCATGTCCCCCAGTAGCCATGCAGATGCCCCATAGTCCCCCGTAGCCATGTAGATGCTCCATGTCCCCCGTAGCTGTAGTGCCCCCCTAGTCCCCCAGTAGCCCAAACAGATGCCCCCTTGTCCCCCAGTAGCCAAGCAGATCCCCCCCAGTCCCCCAGTACCAAAAGCCCCAGTAGCCAGGCAGAGCCCCATGGTCCCAGTGCCAAGCGATGCCCCATGGTCCCCAGGCCAAACCCCAGCCCCCAGTTGCCCCCCCACAGAGCCCCCATGGTCCCAATAGCCAGGCAGATGCCCCATGGTCCCAGTAGCCAAGAAAATGCCCCCCTTAGCCCCACAGATGCCCCCCGGTCCCCAGTAGCCAGGGGAATGCCCAGTAGCGAGGCAGTGCCCCATGGTCCCCAGTGCCACACAATGCCCCATGGTCCCCCCTAGCCCGGCGATGCCCAGTAGCCAGGCAGATGCCCCAGAGCCAGCAGATCCCCATGGGCCCCATAGCCCCACAGATGCCCCCGGGCCCCCCTTGCCAGGCAGATGCCCCAGTAGCCCCACAGAGCCCCTGGTCCCCAGTAGCCCCGGAGTGCCCCCATGGTCCCCGAGCCAGGCAGATGCCCCCAGTAGCCAGGGCAGTGCCCAGTAGCCCCCTCGTAGCCCCAGACCCCGTTGCCAGGCGATGCCCCAGGCCCCCCCAGTAGCCGGCAGATGCCCCATGCCGGCAGATGCCCATAGCCCCTTTGTAGCCAGGCAGATGCCCCGTAGCCCGGCCCGATGCCCATGCCCCCCCAGTAGCCAGGAGATGCCCCAGTAGCCCCCTCAAATAGCGGAATCCCAGTGCCCCTCATAGCAAACAGAATGCCCAGTAGCCCGGCAGATGCCCAGTAGCCCGGCAGATGGCCCAGTAGCCAGGCAGATGCCCATAGCCCCCTCAGAGCCGGCGATGCCCCCGTACGGGCAGATGCCCCGTAGCCCCCCAGTAGCCCGGGAGATCCCCAGTAGCCAGGAATGCCCCTAGCCCGGGAGAGCCCCCGTGCCCCCTCAGTACCCGGCAATGCCCCCCGTGCCCCCCATAGCCGGCCCAGAAAATGCCCCAGTAGCCGGGGAGATGCCCCAGTGCCCCCATAGCCCGGGAGGTGCCCCCCAAGATTTTTTAAATTAAAAAAACAGCTACTTACCCCGTTCCGTGCAGCGCGGGTCCCTCCCTTCGGGAGTGTGTATGGGTAAACACTGAGTCACCCGCTTACGCCCCCAGCAGCTCCCAGAGATCTCCCGGGGCAGAGGCTTCGGCGAGGGGAACCCATCACAGGGGCGTGAGGGAAAGCCGGGGGTCACCCCCCCCGCGCGCCCCATGTAACCCCCCTTTTAAAAAAAGGGGGAAGGTGGGGGGGAAACGATCCCCCCCTCCTTCTCCCCCGTCTAGCGACTGATCCGCACGGCTGTGGGTTAAAAAAAGCTGTGCGGAAATCAGGGAGATCGCGGGGCCGGAAAACACAAGGGCGGGCCTTGTTTTGACACCTTTGCCCAGATGTTTCGTGGGTTATCATAGTTATGTCCAAAAAGATCTCTTCTTAATTGAGCTTTTTAGGCAATGTTTACACGGCTTTTTCCCGTTTGCGGGGAAGGATTTCGCCCCGCAATTACGCCACCCGTGCAGGGGGGGCGGGGCGGGGGGGGCAGTCACTTCCCCCCCATTAAAATCATTATTCACGGCGCGTACACGCCGTAAATAAGTGATGTCACTTTCTCCCCCCCACGGGGTTCGCCGAGCGGGGGGGAGCGACGGGAAACCATAGTTCTCTATGAGACTGTGGATTACTGTATTACTGGGGATTGGAGCCGTACTGCAGCGCAAATAGGCCCCCCAGTAGGGTCCCAAACAGTTCCGAATAAGCCCCCCCTTTAAAAAAAGGCCTTAGGATTTATTAAGCAAAAAAAAAAAAAGATTCCATATGTTAAAATGTGTAGTGTAAGCTGGTGGAGAAATTATACCTATATACTTGTCCCTGGATGAAGTCAAACTGGTAAACCAGTATGAAAATATCCAGTGTTCACCCAACAGTTGTCTTCCTTGACTTCCCCACAGAATGTTACACTGCGGCCGTTTGTCACAGGGGCAACCATAAAAAACAACTTTTCAACTTGTCTCTGCACTATGTCTCAGGCCATCGACTTAAAGGAAATAACATATTGTTTAACTTGTGTTTTTATGTTAAACACATAAAAAAAAATCCTGCAGTTCTCTACTTAGACCCTGCACTGGGACCAAAGATGCTCATCTGCCTACAATGGTCGCTTGGATGAAGGCTATTCCTTTAGTCTCCCCCTTACACACTTGGCAGAACATGGATGTGTTTTCAAAGAGGAGGTGGAGAAAACCAAAAAGGCACCACGGTGGTAGTTACTTATGGAAAAACAAAAAACTTGGCCCCCGAAATTCACATCTTATGGGGTAAATTTTCGGGGCTCCCCTTCTTAGGGGTTGTCTGGATTTTCTGAAGTCAGCAGGTTCAGCCAACTGTTGTCTCATGTGTACAGGGGCATTTACATTCTTTAATTACGTGATACCTACCTAATCCACAGATCACTAGAAGAGCACTAGAGTCCACAGCTTCTCTCTTGGGCTGAAATTGACAACTAGACTCCAATGCAGTTTTTTAATTTTGTTTTTTAAATTGCAAAAAGTCTGTGGGGTCTCGGTCCAATCCTTCAGACCCCATCGATTTTAACAAAAAAAGTAAAAAAAAAAAAAGAGTTTCACGGGAACTAATCAAGGGTTGCTTTGATTCCTTTCAGCAGAACATTTCAGGTGACACATAATTCTCCATCTGGCCACCTCCCAAATCCCAGGCCATGTGTTCCTCAAGTTAATAAAACTTGTAGATGTGCTTAAATTTTGAGACTCTCCTATTAAAATTCTATCACAGTGCCACAAGTCTACAAAACATAACTTTTAATTTCTCAAGATAAAAAAATATAAATACATATATTGTAAGCACTCACTTACTTTCGGCCACCATCTTGGTTGGGCCTGGGGCTCCTTTAGCTCTCATGATCGCCGTCTTTCGTAAACGGTATTGGCATACCAACTTTCCAACACCAGGATTCTCTTAAACTTGGCCTCAGCCAAGCACAGAAAAATGTACAGAAACAAAATCCTCCACTGACTACACACGATAATAGACCCTGTTTATCCGTGGTCTGTACCTAGTGTCCAGACCCCCAAAACACTTTGCTACTTTACCCAGTCTTCTCCTGAGTTCCAGCTTCTTCCAATCCTCTGGGGGCCAGAGCTTCACTATTGCTCCTCTGCTGCTCTACTATCATCTAGCAGACCATGTCCCCAGATCACCTGCAGTACCAGGCTTTTAATAAGCCTCCAGAGACCTACCCAAAGCCTGTGCTGGAACGTGGGAATGGCCTACCACCCAACACTTTGACCATTTTGGGAAAGCCAACCAATAATAGCTGAGTATCAGCCATACTAGGCACATGTGTTAGTAACCTATGGCTACTGACACAAAATAGCTGGCTTCCCCCACTGAGACCAGGTCCTCGATGGTGCATCTTCAGCAGGATACCTGCTGTACTCCACCTCGTGGCAGAAACCTGCAACCGCCAACATAAAGGGCCAGAATATTTTAATAAGAATCATAGGTGACCAAATGAGATTTTACTGTTTGTCTTTTTTAATTTGTTTGGGGGGGGGGGGGGAGTTAGAGACCTTTGGGGTATATTTTTTGTTTTTCTAATCCCTGTTTCCATTTTTGGATTAAGACATATCTTAGGTGGTTGCTATTATCTATGATATCCCCATTGATCACCTATGATTTTTACTTAAAAGGGAATCACCTTTTTTTTTTTTGTTTTTTTTTACAAATTAAAAAAGATTACTAATACATATTATATTCTTCTTAGCTGTTTTTATTTTCTTACTGTAGATTTTTTTTCTGTCTGTATATGATTATGGGGGCAGCCATCAGCAGCAGCTTTATGGATATAGGAGCAGACCCATTATGATTATCTCCTGTTGTGGATGGTGGATCCTGTGTTATCTAAACACATTGGTATCACCTTTCAGTGTAATCCTGCCTGTGCTGATAATGAGGAAACTGCACAGAAGGGATCTCTACAGAACAGGAAGTGTCAGACTATTATTAGACCTGACCACACCACCAGACACAGGCATCATTGTCTTGCATGGGCATGGGAGCATTTACACTGGATGAGGGACCAGTGGTCCCCATTGCTGTTCAATGATGAAAGTCGATTCACTCTGAGCAGAAATGATGGAGCCAATGATGCTGGAGATGTCAAGGAGAGCGCTATGCATCAGTCAGGTCAGGTACCCTTGTCGGTAATCTAGCACTCAGACCACGTAGTACACTTGCGTGTACTACAAGTACATTACAACTTGTTAGTTCAGTGGTCACGGACCTGATCAGCCACATGTGTAATGGCAGCTAACACCTCATGTAATAAAGTGCGTGAAGACATCCTCTGAGTGTGATCCATCATAAGCAACAACTAACAGAACATGGTGGCGACTGGGCACAGAACCATTAAAGAACACACCTGCACATTCTCAAAGCTTGTGTGAGACTGGAATTGTGCAGAGAATCACAGCAACTGTAAGTACAGATTTCCTGTCATTACTACATAATGGAGATTGGTCTGAAACCCTCACAGAGCTTGGATGTCACTTCATTCAATCTATCACCGAGTTGGAGACACTGGAAAGAGGAGTTTACTCTGTATGTGTATCTTACAGTGGC
This sequence comes from Phyllomedusa bahiana, assembly GCA_025379985.1. NCBI lineage: Eukaryota > Metazoa > Chordata > Amphibia > Anura > Hylidae > Phyllomedusa > Phyllomedusa bahiana. The sequence goes on from JAODAL010001910.1 coordinate 73,827, forward strand.
CCCCAAAAGACAAGTAAAGCTGTTTAATTACTTAATTGGGGACGAAGGCAGAGAAATAGCCCAGACCTTACTCCCAGACAGCACAGACAGCATAGTCCTAGCAGATATTGTTCAGGCATTTGATAAACACTGTGACCCCAAAAAGAATGAGACAGTGGAAATATACAAGTTCTTCACAAGAAATCAGGTGGTTTGTGACAATATAGACAGATTTGTGACAGAGCTGTGGAGACTTGCTACAAACCTGTTGATTTGGAGACATCAGAGACACTCTCATCAGAGACAGAATAGTGTGTGGCATCAGAGACACTCATCTCAGATAAAAATTACTGATAGTGCAACAGATGACCTTACAGAAATGCATGGAAATCTGCAGGGCTGCTGAGCTGACACAACACATCCTAAAGATGATGGAAAGTAGCTTGGATAATGATAATGATGATGATGATGATGATGATAAGGTACATGCAGTATCTATGAAATGAAATAGAAGACAAAGCCCTCCTGTAAGCACAGTCTACTGTAAATACTTTGGTAAAAGACGATGAGATGGAGAAAAAAAAAAAAAACAAGGGGTCCAAGCTATGGGGTAAAACCTTCAGGTCATGTGGCAAAAAGAATCATTTCTCAGCTGTCTGCAGTTTGGGAACAGGCAAACAACACAGGTCCAAACTATGATACCAGACACTGACAGAGCGGAGAACATTACATGGCAATGTAATCAGGATGCCAAGCAACTTTTTGCAACCTTCTTGTTGGATGAGAAGCCTATTAGATTTCAGCTGGATTGTATGGCAAGTTGCAATGTAATTCTACGTGCTCTGCTGAACAAACATGTTTTCATTGAGCCAAATGTCAAGGTACTGGTGATCTACACCAAAAGTGTTCTGAAACACACCCTCTGAGTGTGATCCATCATAAGCAACAACTAACAGAACATGGCATTCATCTACCGGTTCTGCAGAGCATTGGTTACAATGAAGCAGTCATCAGTGTGTGATGGAGCAAAGGACGGTACACTTCTTTGGCCTTTCTGAGACTATTACAGTCTCTCAGTATCTCTGATACAACCTGCTGATAACACTCTGTGACACTCTAAACCCAGTGGCCACTTGCGTCTGAGAGCATCCAGCCTGAAGCCTCGCAATGGCGAGATGCTGTTGTTCAATAGTAAGGTGTTTTCTTGGTCTCATTATGTCACAATATAAACAGCAGGATGAGGAGGTCTGTTTAAATCCCAATTCAAATTGATCCCATAAATTAATTGGGCGACTCAGGGATCAAATATCTGTTGTGAATTTTGCCATTAAGCTCCTTGTTAGAGATCAGCAAGTGGTTCAAAAAGTACTGAAACATTGAACAGTTGGAAAGTGCATCTAAAGGGAAGATGGGCTCATTTAGTTCTTTTAAAAAATGTTCAAGAAATGTTATGCTCATTCTTAAATTTTCAACACAAAAGTAATATATAATCACTCCTCCCAAAAACCAGTTTTTTTGTATAATAGGTGGAGGATACCTTTTTTTTCCTTGTTCCCAGTTGGGGCTTTGTGAGCTTTTTTTCACTGAGAATCCATTTTAGGGCTTTTTATTAGAAACTAACCAGTTTAATGGGCCCTTTGAGGATGGGGCGGAGAAGCTAATTTGGGCTTGTAATTATAATTCACATGTGTGATAATATTAATTTAATAATGAAGAGGTCTCCTGGAGCATTAGCAGCAATTAAACTCATTACAGTCCTAACCTGGATTCCCATGGGCCTCTAAATCTTTCCGTGTGAGTCCTCGGTATTGTGCACCCAAAGCCAGAGATATCCTCCTCATAATCTTTTTTTTTTTTCCTCTCACATTTAACCCTCATGGTGGAGTTAATTAATTTTCGGAGTGCTCCCAGTTACCACTTTAAAACATTATAATGCGTGACAGCTTTGTTTCAGCTTAGGAGAGATAAACCGCGGGGAGGCTCGTCCACTCCAGACATAAATTAGACGGATGCTGCAGAGTCTATGGACATTCAGTGGATTTTCTCTAATGAATAGACGATCGATTCGGAAAGCTCATCCCATATACAAACACAGATGGCAGGATCACCTGCTCATTATTGAAGGAATGTAAGATTATAGGCCAGACCAAAAATTCACAAACTAATGGGATTTTCACGTGCGTCTCTGGGAACAAAAGGTCTTCAGCTTACAAGAGAAAAAAATTGCATATAGTATGTCAAAATATAAACACTAAATTTTGTTATTCTTTTTTTATTACGGTTTTTAGTTTTTTTATTGATTATTGTTATTAATTTGAGACATTGATCCAGGGATTTATTCTGTTTGAAATATTTTTCGAGAAGGAAATTTTCCTTTTGTATGGGGCAATTAGCATCTACCTCATAAGGGATTTTGCCTTTTTCTGGATCAACACTGTAGGTGTATATGTTGGACTTGATAAACTTTTGTCTTCTTTCAATCTTATCTACTATGTTACTACAGTGGGTACGTAAAGTATTCAGACCTCTTTACATTTTTCACTCATTTTTTTCATTGTAGCCATTTGGTAAGATCAAAAAAAGCTTCATTTTTGCTCATTAATTGGTCACACTTGCACCCCCACTCCCTCCCCACATCTTGAAAGGAAAAAAAAACAGAAATGTAGATATTTTTGCATATTTTTTTAAACAAGATAAAACTGAATATTCACATGTGTTAAGTATTAAGTCCTCTGATCCAGTATGAGGAGAGCACTTTTGATCTAGTACAGCAGGGGTTCTTCTTGGGAATGATGCAACTAGTTTTTCACAACTGGATTTGGGGAATCCTCTGCCATTCTTCCTTGCAGATCCTCTCCAGTTCCCTCAGGTTTGGATGTAGTGAACGTTGGTGGACGCCATTTTCAAGTCTCTCCAGAGTGATCTATTGGGTTTAGGTCAGGAGTCTGGCTGGGCAAGTCAGGAATGGTCACAGAGTTGTTCTGAAGCCGCTGCTTTGTTATTTTAGCTCTGTGCTTAGGGTCATTGTCTTGTTGGAAGAAGAGCCATCGGCCCAGTCTGAGGTCCAGAGCATCTGGAAGAGGTTTTCATGCAGGATATCTCTGTACTTGGCCGCATTCATCTTTCCTTCAATTGCAACCAGTCGTCCTGTCCCTGCAGCTGAAAAACACCCCCATAGCATGATGCTGCCACCACCATGTTTCACTGTTGGGATTGTATTGGGCAGGTGATGAGCAGGGCCTGGTTTTCTCCACCGCTTACAATTAACACCAAAAAGTTCAATCTTCGTCTCATCAGAGCAGAGAATCTTATTTGTCATAGTCTGGGATCCTTCATGTGTTTTTTTTGCAAACTGTATGCAGCTTCATATGTCTTGCACTGGGAGAGGCTTCGTCGCGCTTCATATACTTGCCTGAGGAGAGGCTTCTGTCTGCAGCTTTCATATGTCTTGCACGGAGGAGAGGCTTCCGTCGGCTGCACTCTGCCATAAAGCCCCGACTGGTGGAGGCTGCAGTGATAATTGACTTTGTGGAACTTTCTCCCATCTCCCTACTGCATCTCTGGAGCTCAGCCACAGTGATCTTGTGATTCTTCTTTACCTCTCTCACCAAGGCTCTGCTCCCACAATTGCTTAGTTTGTCTGGACGGCCAGGGCGAGGAAGAGTTGTGGTCGTCCCTTACTTCTTCCATTTTAGGATTCTGGAGGCCACTGTGCTCTTAGGAACCTTGAGTGCTGCAGAAATTCTTTTGTAATTTTATCAGATCTGTAACTTGCCACAATTCTGTTTCTGAGCTCCTTGGCAATTCCTTAGATCTCATGATTCTCATGTGCTCTGACATGCACTGTGAGCTTTGAGGTCTTATACAGACAGGTGTGTGCCTTTCCTAATCAAGTCCAATCAATTTAATTAAACACAGCTGGTCTCCAATGAAGGAGTAGAACCATCTCAAGGAGGATCAGAAGGAAATGGACAACATGTGTGTTAAATATGAGCGCCACAGCAAAGGGTCTGAATACTTATGACCATGTGATATTTCTTTTTTAATATTTTTCTTGTTTAATACATTTGGAAAGATATCAACATTTCTGTTTTTTTTTCTTTCAAGATGGGGGGGGGGGGGGGGCAGAGTGTGCATTAATGAGCAAAAAGATTAACTTTTTTGATATAACCAAATGGCGGCAATGTAAGAGAGAGTGTAAAATTTGAAGGGGTCTGAATACTTTCTGCACCCACTGTAGGTAAAAGCATTGTTAAAGGGGGGTATCCTTCAAAGACCACCCCTTTTGAAATAGGAGACAACCCAGTGATCAGCTGACCACAGGGTCTCCATCTTTTTGTAGAGCTGGAGCTGGCAGCTCACCCTCTTGACAGCAGATGGCATGGAAGCACCATGAGAAGGAGGAGGGGAGGTAAGAACACAGGAAAAAGAGGGGAACAGTTCAGTTGGCACAGAGAAGGGGAGCGTGCAGGACGTTGGTAGTAAGAGAATTGAGTGCTCCATTTGGTGAATCAGATTGGGTGATGGAAAGGGACATCCAGAGATACCAGGGACAAGTTGGAGAGAGCCATTAGTGTAGAGACAGTTCAGAGAGAGTGAGGACCTGTGATAGTGAGAGACTGATAAAAACTGAATTGAGACAAGCACTCAGGAGAAAAAAGGGAGCTACCTGCACTGGAGAGAAGAGGGAGCTGGTTTGACACAAGGAGACTTTATGTGGATAAGATCGTGTCAGGAATACCTCCATGCTCTAAGTAGTACAAGGAGACGAAAAAGACTGAGGGCTGAGTCCTAAACATTGTTCGTCAGGTTCTCAGTTTTGCTTTGAATGTTTTATTACATTTTTAAAAGATGCTTCTGTTGTGCATTTTCAGATGGGTATACTTCAGCTCAGTGGCGTAACTTGAGAAGCCTGGGCCCCAAAGCAAACTTTTGGATGGGGCCCCTTACGCCCCCACCAACCCCCCCCCCCCCCCCCCCCCCACCTCCTGACCACGCCCTTACCAGGAATGGTTAGTAATGTAGTTTACAAGGGGCAAATACCTACCCTACTTTCACCTCTAGGTCCAAACAAATCTCATATCCCTAGCCAACATTCCCAAATAACGCTATTACATATGGCTTAAAATTATACCACCAAAACCCAAAAACCAAAAATTACCATCAATAGTGAGAAAAATTTCCCTACTTTATATCAGTATACAAAGACCAATAGTCCCGCCAATAGTGGTATATACCAGTGTCACAGGTCGGGCGATGTATATAACCCCCATACGTGCCTTTGTAAGCTACAGTGTACCAGGCTCTGAAAATGTATTTTACCCCCTTACGGCCATATAGGGTGAAACAGTGTACACGGTCTGCAGACTGTATTTCCCACCATACATTGCCCATATAGTGGTTGACACCAGTGTAAAAGGGCTCTGTAGACTTTAAAAGTGATACAGTGTAGTTAATTTGGGGCAAAAAGGGCGTTTCTCTGACAGTCTTGCTTTTTTTTTTCTGCTTCCGGTCCAGTCCGCCATATGACATCCCCCGGGACCAATGCCCCTGAGATTTAGAACAAAAATCTTGCAATCCTGCTTTTCCGAAAAAGCCCCCTGGTATAGGGGGTCATTTAGGCAGGCAGGGTTTGATAGGTATATGGGGCCCCAGATAGCAAGGTTTAGGTAGCCATTGAGCCCCCATATAGACGGGAAAGGGGTTTAGGAGCTATGGGACCATACAGGTAGACGGGGGTTAGGTGGTTAGGGGCCTATAGGTGGGTTTAGGTAGCAAAAGGGGCCCATATAAGTGACAGGCGGTTCGGGGGCTAATAGGAGGCAACTTTAGGGGGCTATGGGGCTATTTTAGGCAGAAAGGGTTACGGTAGCTAAGGGGTATTCAGGCAGGGAGATTGAGCTTTAAAAGGCAGGCTTTGGGGGCTATATAGGCGGGGGGGGTATAAAAAACAGGCTGGGGGGGTATGAGGCAGGCTTTGGGGGTTACAGGCGGCTTAGGGGTATATAGGGAGGGTTAGGGTATACGGGAGGCTTAGGGGGTATAAAGGGAGGTTTGGGGTACACAGACAGGGGTTAGGGGGATACAAGCAGGCTTATGGGGTATATAGGGAGCCTTAGGGGATACAGGAGGGGTTAGGGGTATACAGGGAGGCTTAGAGGTAAAAAGGGAGGCCCTTTTTTTTTTTTTTTTTTTTTTGGGGTTTTTCAGGGAGGTTAGGGGTTTATTTAGGAAAGGGGGTTAGAGGTTACAGGCAGGTTAGGGGTATAAGGGAGGTTAGGGGGATATAGGCAGGCTTAGGGGTTACAGACAGGCTTTGGGGGTTTCGGCAGGGTTATGGGGGTATACAGGCAGTTGGGGTATACAGGCCGGTTAGGGGGTATACAGGCAGGCTTGGGGGTATAAGGCGGCTTAGGGTTACGGCAGGTTAGGGGGTTACGGAGGCTTAGGGGGTATTTTTAGGCAGGCTTAGGGGTATACAGGCAGGCTTAGGGTGTTACAGGCAGGCTTAGGGGTATACAGGCAGGCTTTGGGTGTATACAGGGAGGTTAGGGGGATCAGGCAGGCCCTTGGGATTTAGGCAGGCTTAGAGGGTTTTACAGGCAGGCTTAGGGGGATACGGCAGGTTAGGGTGTTAAGGCGGCTTAGGGGTATAAAGGGGGTTGGGTATACGCAGGTTAGGGGGTACAAGGCAGGTTAGGGGGTATACAGGCAGGGTTATGGGGGGTTACAGGCAGGTTAGGGGAAAATAGGCCCGGCTTGGGGATACAGGCAGGCTTTGGGGTATTCAGGAGGTTATGGGGGTATAAGGCGGCTTATGGGGTATCAGGCAGGCTTTGGGGGTATAAAGGTAGGCTATGGGGGGGATACAGGCGGCTTATGGGGGGGTTTCAGGGAGGTTGGGGGTTACAGGCAGGCTTAGGGGTATAAGGCAGGTTTTGGGGGTTACGGGAGGTTAGGAAATATAAGCAGGCTTTTGGGCAGGTAAAATAAAAAATGTTTATTACCCCCGGTCCCGCTCCTCCCATGCGTGGCTGCGCCTCTCTGCAGCCTCTGGCTCAGGCGGGGCACGGTGATGTTGACGTCAACCGCACGCTCAGTGATCAGTGAGAGCCCGGGAGGGGAAGTAGCGAGGGATCTGCTCCCTTCGTACCACTGGCAGCATGCCCCTTTCGTTGGGCCCCGGGGGGCCCCGGGGGTTAGAGGGAGTATCGCCGGGCACCTCGCTCCGCGCCCCCGCAGTGAACTGTTTAAACGGCTTACCGGGGTAGCGGGCGCAGTTGCAGTGCCCCCGGGGCCCCCCTAAGCGGACGGGCCCCCCGCAACTGCTACGACTGCTACCCCGGTAGTTACGCCCCTGCTTCAGCTATATACAAGACTTTGTTGGCAGTCCGGAATGGCCAAAAACCCTGGGATTCATATGTGAAAGACCTTTTGCCAAAATAGAAACCTGAACGTTTGGGACCCCTTTTATAAAAAAATAAGGGCAAAGTAGTAACGTAAGGGGATGTTCAAAAGCGTGTTTGGGACTGATTTTTTGGGTCTGTTTTTGGTGTGTGTTTGGTCGTGTTTAAACCCCAAACGACCGTCACAATTAAGAATGAGCAGTGTGATTTACATTGCTTTAAATGTAAAACACACATCGGCATTCAGACAAGTGTTCGCTGATGCATGTTTACATGTGTATTTCGGATCCATTCGAAGAATTGTCATGTCAATTCTTGATCGGAAAGACGCAACAGACACCTTATTTACAACTATAGGGTGCGATACTGCTGCAGCCAAAACGCAGCCAAACACACATATCGACATGTACTGACATGCTGCATATAAGGGCCCGCAATACTAGGCAGTGCAGTTGGGAATTAAATAGCTTTAGTTGCCATTATTCCAGCAAGAGGAGTAATCTGCACATTAGCCGGCAGTGGAGCAGGGGCAGGCAGAGATCAGTAACACCAGACCTTAGAGAGAATGAGAAAAAGAGAGATGACTGTTTGCCCATGAAGCGAGTTGCCCAATATAGTATTCATAATTTAACTTTTAGTCCTAGGCTTTACTGCAAGACCGGGAGGATCACCAGGTAGTGTGGAAAGGCCATTCCTGCTTGACAAGTCCTGGGGACTAAGATGCTTGTGGGGAGTTCATAAAAGGCGAGATCTCTTGATGAGAGTGACCCTGTTAGAGGGATGTAACTGGATTTCCAGAAGAAGAAGAAGAATGCAGTGCGTAAATTCTGCCAAGACCCTTAAGTTGATTGTTCTTCTCTGCCGGTGAGCTACAATTCCCTGCACCTCACCAGTAGGCCCATATCACCATCACGCCACACACCTGCCTCCATGGTGCCCCTTCCGCCAGCACTTAACATTTAGTTTGTCAGATGCCCAGCGCATTGACATGAAATCACTGCATTTCTCCATTTGCAACAAGCCACCAACATCACAGGCAGGAAGAAGCTGCAACCCATTGGGCAAACAGTTTTAGGTGCGTACAAGTAGTTTGTTCAGGGGCGTTGCTAGGGTCCTAAAACATCCGGGGCTCGGGCACTTTGTTTTAAGTTTTGCTCAGTAGGGCGGGGTTCACGCGGCATTTTTCACGCCCCAAGAACTGCGGCTTCTATCGGGGGGACTGTCACTTCTCTCCTCCAGCGTACAATACCATCGGATTGTACGCCGGAGAAGACGACATGGTAATTCATAGCTTTCATAGAGAGCGTATTAAAAGGCAAATACACACAAAACGCACCCCGCAATTATCCCATGTGAACGTACCCTTTGTCTGGCTGCAGCAGCTAAAAACGTACGCAACCCTGACGAATGACGGGTATAAAAAAATTTATTCAGATACAATTATCATCAGGCTGTAGTTTACATGTGTAAAGGACAGAATAGGCAGGATTATGTTTAGTGACGCAAATGGGGTAATAGTGTGGATATGTGTGTTTATACACATAAACACATATATAAAGTACATACACATTCACATACACATGTACACACATATGCATGCACACACATACACACACACATATATATATATATATATATATATATATACAAATTACAAATATATATATATATATATATATATATAGACACACACAAACATGCTTTACACATATATTATATATATATATATATATATATATACACACAAACATGCATACACATATATATATATATATATATACACACACACATGCACACATATATATACACACATACACACACATACACACATACACACACATATACACATATACACACATGCATACATATATACACATATACACAAACATATATACACACATGCATACACACAAACATATATACACACATATGCATACACAAATACACATATACACTCACCGGCCACTTTATTAGGTACACCATGCTAGTAACGGGCTGGACCCCCTTTTGCCTTCAGAACTGCCTCAATTCTTCGTGGCATAGATTCCACAAGGTGTTGCAACGATGCTCAATTGGTACCAAGGGGCCCAAAGAGTGCCAAGAAAATATTCCCCACACCATGACACCACCACCACCAGCCTAAACCGTTGATACAAGGCAGGATGGATCCATGCTTTCATGTTGTTGACGCCAAATTCTGACCCTACCATCCGAATGTCGCAGCAGAAATCGAGACTCATCAGACCAGGCAACGTTTTTCCAATCTTCTACTGTCCAATTTCGATGAGCTTGGGCAAATTGGAGCCTCAGTTTCCTGTTCTTAGCTGAAAGGAGTGGCACCCGGTGTGGTCTTCTGCTGCTGTAGCCCATCTGCCTCAAAGTTCGCCGTACTGTTCGTTCAGAGATGCTGTTGTGCCTACCTTGGTTGCCTACGGGTGGCTATTTGAGTCACTGTTGCCTTTCTATCAGCTCGAACCAGTCTGCCCATTCTCCTTTGACCTCTGGCATCAACAAGGCATTTCCGCCCACAGGACTGCCGCTCTCTGGATGTTTTTTCTTTTTCGGACCATTCTCTGTAAACCCTAGAGATGGTTGTGCGTGAAAATCCCAGGAGATCAGCAGTTTCTGAAATACTCAGACCAGCCCTTCTGGCACCAACAACCATGCCAAAGTTCAAAGGCACTCAAATCACCTTTTCTTCCCCATACTGATGCTCGGTTTGAACTGCAGGAGATTGTATTGACCATGTCTACATGCCTAAATGCACTGAGTTGCCGCCATGTGATTGGTTGATTAGAAATTAAGTGTTAACGAGCAGTTGGACAGGTGTACCTAATAAAGTGGCCGGTGAGTGTATACACACACATGCATATATACATTAAGTACAATTCATATTTATGAAGATTATGTGGTGTTGCCCTTATTATACTATCTAGCACAGGTCTCTACAGTGAGGCTACTCACTCACTTGAGACCTCCCTGAGCACCTGTGGATGATGATGATGATGCTGTTGTCTCCAAGGCTGAGTAGTTGCATGGTCCAGGACCCTGGAGCAGCACAGCAGGGGGCGGAGCTCCTCACTCACTGTTTCCAGACTGCCAGGCTCTTGTGCTCAGCGCGGCTGCAGCACAGGAAGTCCTGACAGTCGGGAGCCACAGTGAGTGACAGGCGCCCCCTCCTCCCTGCTAAACACCAGCAACTGGTGCAGTTGCTCTCCCTCTGCCTCCCTGCACTGAATAATGGCTCTGAGCTGTGTGTTTAGAGGATTCACATACAGCTCAGGAGATCGTCGGAGCTGCAGGCACATAGCAGCTGCCTGCAACCCGACGACCTGAGACTCGGGGCACAGGCAGGATTGTTCGGGGCTTGTGCCCCGAATAAACTAGCCTAGCGACACCCCTGAGTTTGTTTTTCTTTGCACAAACGAGACACTACTATTATCAGGGGCCACAAAGGAGAAACTTGACTAGAGAAGGGGCTTAAGGGTAGATGCTACTATGTTAAGAATATAAAGTGGGGTAATATAACTGGGTGGGGGCACTAATACTGTTTGGGGCACTAAGATGAACACCTAAAGCAAATTCTGTAAAGGTGACTAAAGGCTGTGAAAAAGTCTTTAAGTGGTCTTGGCCAGATGGTGAAGAATGGAGAAAGTGAATGACTCAGAATATACATCAACTGTAAATCATTGGATGCAACTGGGCTGTAATTACTTGGGCAAAACTGGAATCTACCACTATATATTCAGTGTAACGGGATAATATCGGTCTTAGTATAACGGTTTACATAAAGTACCAGTATGGCGGTGTTATTAAGTACCTATGAAGTGGTAATATGTGATCAACATTTAGAGGTATTTTTTTAGCCATTATATAATATTATTTTGATACTGTTGGCCTTGGTATAGAGGCTTTTACTTTGTAATTGCAGAGTGGTATTATTCTGTTACTATTTGGTGGTAATATGTGGTCATGGTCTTGTGGTATAATTTGGCCCTTATATACTGTTAAATGAGGCTTGTCCTGCTTCAGCTTTCAGTGTGTTGAAAAGGGGGTGTGTATAATTTGTGTAAACTGCATATCATGTGACCCAGAAGGCTTGATATCTCCATGCCTTCCCCCACAGTGCGGTCACTCTAGAAAAACAAAGGATTATGCAATGAGCTGTGAATAGCTGCAGTGTAGTTGAGTGGTTAGCACTTCTGCCTTCCAACATAAGGGTCCTATATTCAAATCCCTGCAGGAGCCAAACGTGGATTTTTTATTTTCTTTCTCAGTGCACAGACCTGAATGAGGTTTCTTTTTCTTTTTATTTATTTGCACTGTTTGACTAATTACTAAGGAGTAAAGAGGACATGAGTAGAAGGATAGCACCTGGCATTTAACACTCTCACAGCAGTGAGTGTGTGTGATTACTAAGGGAAGAGACTGACAGTAGCTGCCTGAGAGGAGAGGTGATGTCTGAGCATGTGCGGCCAGGACTGAGGAGCTCTCGTCACTGGTCGTATAAACCTGCAGACGAGCTGTACACTATGGATCACTAAGGGAGCAGCTAAGACAAAGATGGTGCAGAATTTTTTAATAATGACGAATGGTGAAAATGTTTATTATCTAATTTGCAGGCTACCCACGTCAATTTTACTTTATGGTAAAACCCCTTTAATGTCAGCAATGTTGGTCTTCGTGTAGTGGGATTTGTTTGGTAACAGCATGGTGGTAGTAAATAACATGATTATATTTGTTCCTTGTACAGTGGTATTGTTTGGTAATGGTATTATTTAGAAGTGTGCTATCATATGAAGATTAGTGATTTTTAACAGATTATTTGTAGACACCACAGTACATCCAGGTGCTTTTACACATTTTAAATGTTATTTTATTTAACTTTTTGGGGAGGGAAGTGAAAACAAAGCTAAATAGCTCCTTTGGGGCTGATCTTTAAAGACCCTATAAATGACCTTGTCAGCCTGCCGCACAATTACCTGAGGCCAACCAGTGTCAGAACATTGTGCAGCAGCCCAAAAAACCTCTTGACCATGCCCAATGGCAGCAAAATGACACCCAGAAATAAAATAGGCCAAGATGAAACTAGTAAATGTGTTTAGGTCTGGTCTGGGGTCTGAATTTTTTTAGTTTAGTCTGAGATTTTATCATCAATGGGTCTGGTCTTGGGTCTAATAATTCAAAGGTCTGATTTGGGGGTCTGATAATTTAGTGGTCTAGTCTGGAGTCTAATAATTCAATAGTCTGGTCGGGGATGTGATAATTTAGTGGTTTGGTCTGGAGTCTGATAATTCAAGGTCGGTCGGGATGTGTAATTAGTGTCTATTGGGTTGATAATTCATGTCGGTCGGGATGTGATAATTTAGTGGTAATTGGAGTCTGATAATAAAGTCCGTCGGGATGTGATAATTTAGTGGTCTAGTCTGGAGTCTGATAATTCAATGGTCTTGAAACTTAACAATTAAAGGGAATTTGTCACCAATTTCTTTTTACTTATTAAAACAAGACATTGATCCATATTCTTTTCTTCTTAGATGTTTTTATTTTCTAATTGTTAATTTCTCAATTCGACCGTCTATATATGATTGTGGGGACAGCATTCCTGCCTGCACTGCTCTAACAGCATTTAGAGAGATTCTTTATAGCAGCTTCATGGACATAGGAGCCTGTGAACAGGATCAGTCCCATTGACTTCTATAGGAGAGTTTTCTAGGCATGCTCTGTGACCTGGGAAGAAGTCAGTGTGCAGGGAGGGGAAAAGGGGGAGCTGTGACATCTCCTATTGTGACTGGTGGATCCTGTGTTATCTATACATATACACTACCGTTCAAAAGTTTGGGGTCACCCAGACAATTTTGTGTTTTCCCTGATACTTTTATTTATCAAATGATTTGCGCAATGAATAGAAATCTCGGCCAGACATTGACAAGGTTAGAAATAATGATTTTTATTTGAAATAATAATTTTCTACTTCAAACTTTGCTTTCGTCGCTCCCTTTGCAGCAATTCCAGCATTGCAGGCCTTTGGCTTCTAGCTGTTAATTTGCTGGGGTAAATTTCTGGAGAAATTTCACCCCATGCTTCCAGAAGCCCCTCCCACAAGTTGGATTGGCTTGATGGGCAGTTTTTGGGCACCATCCGGTCAAGCTGCTCCCACCACAGCTGAATGGGGTTGAGATCTGGTGACTGCGCGGCCGCTCCATTACAGATAGACCAGCTGCCTGCTTTTTCCCTAAATAGTTCTTGCATAATTTGGAGGTGGCTTTGGGCCATTGTCCTGTTGCAGGATGAAATTGGCTCCAATCAAGCGCCCACCACAGGGTATGGCATGGCGTTGCCTAATGGAGGGATAGCCTTCCTTATTCAAAATCCCTTTTACCTTGTACTAATCTCCCACTTTACCAGCACCAAAGCAACCCCAGACCATCACATGACCTCCAAGAGCACCAACCCCAGACCATCACATGACCTCCACCAGCACCAACCCCAGACCATCACATGACCTCCACTAGCACCAACCCCAGACCATCACATGACCTCCACCAGCACCAAAGCGACCCCGGACCATCACATGACCTCCACCAGCACCAAAGCAACACCAGACCATCTCATGTCCTCCCCCAGCACCAACCCCAGACCATCACATGACCTCCCCCAGCACCAAAGCCACCCCAGAGCATCACATGGCCTCCACCATGCTTGACAGATGACGTCAGGCCTCTTCCAGCATCTTTTTAGTTGTTCTGCGTCTCACAAATGTTCTTCTGTGTGATCCAAACACCTCAAACTTTGATTCGTCTCCATAACACTTTTTTTCCAATCTTCCTCTGTCCAATGTCTGTGATCTTTAGCCCATATTAATCTTTTACTTTTATTAGCCAGTCTATATGGCTTTTTCTTTGCCACTCTGCCCTGAAGGCCAGCATCCTGGTGTCGCCTCTTCACTGTAGAGATTGACAAAGCGTTTTGCGGGCACTATTTAATGAAGCTGCCAGTTGAGGACCTGTGAGGCGTTGATTTCTCAAACTAGAGACTCTAATGTACTTGTCTTGTTGCTCAGTTGTGCAGTGGGGCCTCCCACTTCTCTTTTTACTCTGGTTAGAGCCTGTTTGTTCTCTCCTCTAATAATAATAATAATAATCTTTATTTATATAGCGGCAACATATTCCGCAGCACTTTACAATTTGGAGGGTGAAGGTACAGACAAAAAGACATACATTGCAGAATGAAAAGCTACTTACAGATGAGACACAAGGTGAGAGGGCCCTGCTCGCAAGAGCTTACAATCTATTAGGTTGTATGGGTGAGACGAAGGGTAAGTGCTAGATTTACAATGGTCCAGCTATGTGACATTAATATGGGGTTGTTTTATGTAGAATACGGATGAGCCTGCCACCCAAACAGTACATCTATATACAGTAAAGTGCCGAAAATGAGATGAGTGCGCTAGGGAGTGGGAGGTGTGGGGGTTAGCCATTAGGGATTCTGGTAGGCTAGGCTGAGAAGATGCTTTCTCAGGGCCCTTTTAAAGCTATGAGAGTTCTGAGTGTGCCTAATCGCCTGCCGTAGCATGTTCCCGAGCACTGGTGCCGCACGTGTGAAATCTTGGAGACGGGCATGGGAGGTTCGGATGATTGAGGAATGTAATCTGATAACAGCAGCAGCGCAGGGAGAGTGGGTAGGGTAGTAGACAGAGATGAGGGAGGAGATTTAGGGAGGAGCAGCACTGTGGAGAGCTTGATGGGTGAGAGTGATGAGTTTATACTGTATCCTGTACTGAATGGGCAACCAGTGCAGTGACTGACACAGGGTAGAGGCATCAGTATAGCAGCTAGAGAGTTATTTGAGCCTGGCTGCTGCATTCAGGACAGATTGGAGAGGGGAGAGTTTGCACAGAGGGAGACCGATAAGCAAGGAGTTACAGTAGTCAAGACGAGAATGAATAAGAGCCACAATGAGAGTTTGAGTTGTTTCCACAGTGAGAAAAGGATGGATTCTGGAGATGTTCTTGAGGTGCAGGTGACAGGTTCGGGCAAGAGATTGAATATAGGGGGTGAAAGACAGATTGGAATCTAGTATAACCCCAAGGCAGCGGGCCTGCTGCCTAGGAGTTATGGTGGTGCCACACACCGAGACAGAAATGGCAGGGTAAGGTCTGTTAGTAGATGGTGGGATGACTAGAAGTTCAGTTTTAGTGAGATTTACTTTAAGATACAGGGAGGACATGATATCAGAGACAGCGGACAGACAGTCACTGGTGTTTTGTAGCAGGGCAGGAGTGATGTCACGGGAGGAAGTGTATAGTTGAGTGTCATCATCATAGAGATGGTACTGGAAGCCAAATCTGCTGATGGTTTGTCCAATGAGGGCTGTGTAGATTGAAAAGAGGAGTGGACCTAGAACTGATCCCTGAAGAACCCCAACAGCAAGAGGGAGAGGAGGTAGAACCTGAAAATGAGACACTGAAGGAGCGGTCAGAGAGGTAGGAAGAGAACCAAGAGAGAGCGGTGTCCTGGATACCGATGGCGCTGAGCATGTTGAGGAGATGGTGGTGATCAACAGTGTCAAAAGCAGCAGAGAGATCCAGAAGAAGCAACAATGAGTAGTTGCCCTGAGATTTAGCAGTGAGGAGATCATTGGAGACTTTAGTTAGAGCAGTTTCCGTGGAGTGTAGGGTGCGGAGTAGTACACACCGTTGTAGGAAATCTTCAGTTTCTTGGCAATTTCTCGCATGGAATAGCCTTCACCTTTCAGCACAAGAATAGACTGTCGAGTTTCACATGAAAGTTCTCTTTTTCTGGCCATTTTGCGAGTTTAATCGAACCAACAAATGTAATGCTCCAGATTCTCAACTAGCTCAAAGGAAGGTCAGTTTTATAGCTTCTCTAATCAGCCAAACTGTTTTCAGCTGTGTTAACACTTGCACAAGGGTTTTCAATGGTGTTCAAAATATCTTCAGGACTTAAGAATTTGTAAAAAAAAATATTTAAAGTGATATGGAAAATTAAAAACATATAGCCAAAAATTCTTTAAAAATGTTTTTAACATAAAAATATTATTGGGGGGCGTGGCTTGCCATGTAAGTGCTCGGCCGCATCTTCCTGGAGCTCCTGGCAGGACATAGCTTAAACTTGGAGGAAATTGCAGAGAATGAGCCCCAGAAAAGCTAAAAAGGCCCGCAGGCTTACCGGGGGGAACCCCTTTTAAACCAGGAGCCCTGAAATTTTCCCGAACTTTTTTTCCCCCCCCTGAAAAGGTTGGAGAAGGGGGGACCGTCCTCCCGGGGCTCCCGGGCCTCGGCCCCCCATCTTTTTCCCTAATGTCCCCTCGCTCCCGGAAACAGCGGAACCTGCTCGACATCGCCCCCGGGGGTATAAAACTTTTCCCCAGAAGAAGGGGGACAGGCCGGAAACATCATCAACCCCCGGGGCTAAACCCTTACCGGCGCTCCTGTTTCTCCCTGGGGGGCAATAAAACGGGGGGGCCCGGTTTTACAGCCAAACCCCCGGACAAGCGGTGCACAGGGGGAAGCGCTGGCCTTCGGGTTTATCAGGGGGGTTCCCCCAGCGCCTTCCGCCCGCTTTTGACTGGGAAACTTTTCTCCCCTGGTTGGGAATCCGCTCGGTCTCAGGATTTTCTCCTCCCCCCCGGGAGGGGACCGGAGAACCAGTCCTTTCCCAGCCACACCCCCCTTTGCTCGCCCCGGCAAATTTTAAAAGGGCCAAGGGGCCCCAACCTGGGCCCCCATTACACCCCTTCCCGGGGTTTTGCTTTGGGAAAGGTGCGCAGATCCGGCAGTGGGGGGGACCACCGCGCCATTAACTGAGCGGCCCCGAGACCCGCCATCAGCCCCCATATTTGCGGAAGTCCAAAAAAACCATCTTTTGCCGCAAAAAGGGGGCTGACAGGAGCAATGATCTGACCCCAAGTCCCAAATTTTTAAATTGGCGGTTCATGAACGGGGCCCAAAAAGAAACCCATCTATGGGCTTCCTGCTAAAGATGGGCCTGATGCTAAACCCCGCCCCCCAAAAAATTTTCTAACTCAGGGGTTTGATTTCCCCGGGGTCAAGTGACACCAGCCCCCCCGGGGAAACCCCTCAGTTGGGACCCGTACACAAGGATCCTATAGAGTCCCTATTACATAGGGCTGGTACCTCCTCCTACCCTCTTTGTGTAGCAGCAAAAGAGTCGGCGGGTTTCCCCCAGATGAAAGGGGTGACTTTACCCCGCAGTAGTGAAACCCCCTTTAATAAAAAAGGGAACTCCCGCCGTCAAAGCCAACGCAAAAAAAGGGGGCCTTTTAAAGAAAAAGGGTTGGTCCATCCGCTGCAATTTTTTTTAAAAGACGGCCCGGTCGTCTCTGGGGAATAATTCAATAAAGGGGAGGGAAGAAAATTGCCCCCTGCGCCCCTATCCCAGCGGGACTGTTTTTGGGATCAAAAACCAAATGCAAAAACCTTTGTTCAGCAACCCGTGAGGAGTGTTGGACATCCAACCCTGGTTCCCCTACGTTGGAAGGGAAAGTCTACCCACTAAAATCTGCTTCCCCGAAACCCAACCCGGGGCCCCAAGTTTTGACTCCCTATTTTGCAAACCCCTTTCCAGTGTGGGTCCCCCCTTTCCCCCGGAGATGGCGTTTCAAGCCCTGGCCTAACACCTAAATTAAAAGCGTCCCTTCCCTCTCCCCCCATCAAAAGCAGAATCTACAAACGTTAAAGCAAGGGATCTTCCCCAAACCCCTGGCATTAAGGACATGCACCCGGGGTGCGACCCGCTGGGAAAAGAGCTTCAAAAAAAAATGTAAACCCGTCTGGAGCAGGGGGCGGGACCCCTCCACTACTGAAAATTTAACGAATCTCCAAACCATCTTGCCGGTTAAAGAGGGGGAAGCGTCTAAATTCTTGGGGGACTCAGGTTCGATGATTTTAGAAACCGCAATAGGCGAAAACAACTTTTAGGCTTCGGGGCATTCCTAAAAAACAGTGCGCACTGTGAATTGCCCCCAAAATTTTCCCAAAATTTTGGGTTAAATTTAAACATTCTCGGAAAACCCCGGAGGGGAAATTTTTCCACAAAATTTGGGAAGAGCGCCCCAAAAAGCGCCCCCCCAATGAGAGAGAGACCCCGAAAACCCCAGGAGGATATCTTCTGAAAGAATTACCACTCCCACCCCCAAAGGGGGGAGATATTGCGAAAGGTGCCTTATGGGCTCTGTTCTTTTTGAGGGAAAACGGATCGGGGCCTTTCCCCGGATTTGTCCAAGGGGCCCTGGGGGGAATGAGTTAGGCCCCTTTTTAAACCTCTTTTTTTCCATGTTTGAAAGATCGCCCACACCCCTTAAAACCGTTTGGAGCTTCCCCTTTCTCTTGCGGTTAAAAGAGGAGATCATTGGGGGATTTTTTCCCGTTTCTCCTGTGGCTTCCCCGGACTTTCTTTGGGTTTTTGGGGTTTTTACCAAAATGTCGACCTTCCAGACTGGAACTCTGCAGTTGACCCAATCTCTTCTGGCCTGTCGGCCTCCAAGTCGCGGCCATCCCGCCGCCTTTCTGTCTCCACCCCGCCGAAGGCCCAACGTCCTAATCGGCGACGGAGAGGACCAGAGGACCCCAAGTTTTCCCCACGGCCCCATCTTTTAAACCCGATCTTCTGATTTCCCGTTGACCCGTTTGTCCCACAAAATTGTTTAATGACTGTGGCTGTATTCTCCGTAGTCATCTTCCTTCTTAATGCTAGGCATAGTTTGTTTCTGGCATGTCATGAGATTTGTTGTTTACTAACTTTTGCCTTTCAGATTATCATTCCTGCCAAATGGAGCGCTGGAGCACTAATGATAAGGTTACTCTTGCAATGTGTGTTGTAGCTCTGATGACGAGCCAGGTCGCCCCCCGTTGCCTCCATGGCATTCTCGGATTTCCCCCATGGGGTTTGGGTCTACAGCAGTTTTTTAAAGGGCTGTGTTTTTTTTTTTTTGCTTCTGTTTTCTTTTGGGTTTGTGATAAATTTTGGGTTTCCTTTATTGTTTTTTCCCATTTTTTCCCCCAACATTTTTTTCCCCCTAAACCCAAACCCGGGGGGCCCCCTCCACCGTGGCCCCCCCTTTCCCCCCTTGGGATCTTCCCTTTTTTCAGTTTCCCTTGTTTTCCAATAAATTAATTTAAGGATAACGCCCCTTTAATTTTTAAGGGCCCAAAAACTTTCCGGGAAAAAGCGTTTCCAAGGCTTTTTTATAATCTGCACGGGTGAAATCCCATGTTGTTTGTTTACGGGAAACCCCATTTTACCCCAGGCCCGGGGGACGATTTGCTCCAGAGCAAATATTACCCTGTTGGGTATCATTCTGGAAAACCCAACCAGAAAAGGGAAGGGGGTAGGGGACCCCTTATCCTTTGTCCCTCCCCTAAGGTTTGGATTTTCTATACGGATTGTAAAAGCTGGGAGCGATTTTCTTGAAATGTATTTTTCCCAGGGCCAAAACCTTTATACTATGGGCCAAACATTTTACTTCCCAAACGGGTAGGTCTCCTTCCTCACCAGGGTATTGGATGAGTCACATGCTTTGCACAAGGCCAAATAAATGGTATGTGGCGACTTAATTTTGCCCTTTAAAACCCCAACCCAGACACATTCTAACCCAAACGCTCTTCCGTCCCACTTCGGGTGCTTAATAGGCTCAAAAAAACCTGGTGCACGGGTTTCCCAAATTGGGGCCCAAAGTGTGGCGGGTCATGCACCCCGGGTTTAGAGGGGGGGGTATACCTTCTTTTCCGGGACCCCCAAACCCAATTTCCTTTTAGTTCCGTTATTGACTACGGGGTTCACTCCCGCCATCCCTCCTTCCCTTTTGTCGGGGAAAGCCGAAAATTGATTCACTTTGCATCGGACCAAAGCTCCCCGTTCACTGTGGGTCTGGTTCTGCCGATTATAAAAGCCCCAGTTCTTTGGAGAATTAATGAGAAAACCCCCTTTCAGGGGCTCATTGTGTTGAAGGAACTCCCAAAACCCCAATTAAAGGGGTTTCAGGAGCAATCACCGAAAAGGATTCAAACGCATCCTCAGATTCAATGGGGGAAGCTTTTTAAATGTGTCCTGAGGAGGGGGGGTCTCATTAAAAACGGGCACGACTGAAACGTTTTCAGCAAAACAGGGAAAATCCCGGGCTCTCCTGGTTGATCTTTCCCCTCCCGCGAAAGTCCGCCCCCAAGACCCCGGGGGTTTATTCGGACTTGAGAAAATTTAGTTAAGCTTCGCCACGAAGTTCTGGGCATCATGGAACTGACACAAGCGTTTTTCGTTAAATTTGTAGGCGGAAATTTTTGAGTGGGTAATTTAAAAAGGGCCGGGGGAGATATCTCGCTGGGCCCCCGGGGGAGAAGATCCTCCTCTTTTTTCCCCCAGGTTAAGACAGCGGTAAAGGGGGGATTGGTACATTTCACTGACGGGCATACTGTCGGTCTTTCAAAGGATTACTTTCTCAAAGCTTAAAAATTCCCCTTTCCCCCAAAAATCCCCCGACCTTTTTGGTGGCGGCAGACCCCTTCCTCGAGGGGGCTACCCCCGTTCGTTTCGACTCGTTATCTCTCCCTAGAGGGCGTTTTCGAGTCCTGGATGCTCCTTTTACTAAGTTAGAACTTCAAAAGGGGGCCTTTGCCTCCCTGCCCCCAAGGGGAAAAAGCCCTGGGCCGCGGCTTTACGGGTAGGGTTCTTTTTTTTTAGGGAAAGGGTTTTTTCCCAAGAGGAGGATTTAAAACCCCCCCAAATTTCTGCTCAAATTTCAACTCTGTCTTTTAGTTCTTTACCTTTTACCCCTGATTTCTTAAAGGGCCCCCATTTTTGTTTTTTCCCCAATTTGGGGAAGGGCCCAGTTTGTGTCCCAAAACCCAAAAAGTTTCCCAAATTTGGTTTTTTCAATTCAGGGCGCTAAAAAAACTTCGCAAAATTAATGGCCCCGGGACTTAAAATTTTACCTTTGTAGCCCTTATCAAAAATTGGCCAGGGAGGCTTCATTTTTAAACGAGGGGGAAACAAGGGGGTAAAACCCCTAAAGGGCCTTCAACCCTTAAAATTAAAATACGTGCGTAAAGCTAAAATCCCTGCTTTTGTTTTCTCGCTGGAAGAAGAGGGAAGGGGCCCTTTGAAGGGGGCAACTGGGGCTTTTCCCTTTTGGTGCCCTTTCAGTTTTTGGTTTTTGGGGCCCCCCTTCTTAAAGAAAAGGAAATTTTTGCCCCCTTCCACTCTCCCCAGGCTCAGATACGGTCAATGGGGCTTTCCCTTTTTTCTACCTTTAATAAAGGGGAAAGGTACCAGCAGGGTTGCCCTCACTCCCCGCTCCTATAAACGATAGCTATGGAAACTTGCCCCGGACATTCGTATGAACGATTTGATCACTGGGATTAGGTTTTGGGGAAACTTCATCTAAAATGCTCAGCGTTTTCAGATGACTTAATTTTTGTATTAACAAATCCATTCATCTCTCTTCCCCCTATCCTTTTAGATCCTGGATAGCTTTGGGTTTTCTTAGTAACCAAAAAAGGGGAATAGGCTAAGGGGTAAGGCCCTGGAAAACCCCAACCCCTCCCCTTAGAAGCGGTGTCTAGGGTTTTAAAGGGAAACCCAAATTTCCCTTTTCCTGGGCTTCCTCTTCCATCAAGTACCTGGGATCAAAAATAACCCCCAAAAAGGGCCAATACACTACGTCCCAAATCCCCAAAAAAGCATTTATGTATCTAACATAAAATAAAAAACTTTTAGACTCTCGGTTCACCCCAACATTATCAGAACATTTTTAAGCCGCCCACGACCTTTTAACGTGGTCTCAAATCGGGCAGTCCTAAACCTATCTTTACCCTCAATCGAGCCAATCCGGCCTCTCACTGGGTCCCCCGACCTCCATTATTTAGAGAGGAAAAAAAAAAAAAACACCCAAACCCGGGAAAGCTGCCCCCTTTTTATGACAGCCTGTGAGAGGGGGGGGGCCCGAAACCCCCAAAATGGAAGCACCCCTTTCCCTTTTCCCTTTTAGTTTTTAAAAAAAAATGAAAACCCAATATAACGGGATTTTCTGCACACAAAAAACAAATTTTTGAAAAAAAGTATGCAAACCTGGGTGCCCCTGTCAGGGGTGCGGGACACATTAAATTTAATGTACACACACAAACCCCCACCAGCGGCCATTTCTGCCAAAAAAGGGGAAAAACACTTTCGCGAAATCCCTAAAGAAACCTTTAAGCTATCTATCATACATGAAAAAAAAATTTTAGACTCTCGGTTTTACACATCATGATCAGAACAAGTTTAAGCCGCCCAACCCACTTTTTAAAACTTGGGCCAAATCGGGCAGTCCTATCCAAACCTTTACCCTCAATCGAGCCCCAAACAGGGCCCCCACGGGGCACCGACCTCCATTATTCAGAGAGAAAAAAAAAAAAAACACCCAACCTGCAAAGCTGCCCCCTTTTTTATGACAGCCTGTGAGAGTTGGGGGGGGACAGAAACCCAAAAAAGGAACACCCCTTCCCTTTTTCCCTATAGGTTTTAAAAACAATGTAAAACCAAGTATAAAATTTTTTTCTGGGACACAAAAACATTTCTGAAAAAACGTAATCAAACCTGGGGGCCACGGGAGGCCCGCGGGACACATTTAATAAAACAAGTACACACACAGACCGCCACCCGCGGAAAATTTTTGCAAAAAAGGGGGAAAAAACTACGTCGAAAAAAACCCAAAGAACATTTTAAACTATCTATCATACATGAAAAAAAATTTTTAGACTCTTTGGTTTACACATCATGATCAGAACATGTTTTAAAACCGCCCACGACTTTCCCCCGTGGTCTCAAATCGGGGATCCTATCCCCATCTTTACCTCTCAATCGAGCCCAAAAGGCCTCTCACGGGGCACCACCTCCATTATTCAAGAGAAAAAATAAAAAAAAACCCAACCTGCAAAGCTTCCCCTTTTTTATGACAGCCTGTGAGAGTGGGGGGACAGAAAAACCCCCAAAAAGGGAAACACCCCTTCCTTTCCCTATAGGTTAAAAAACAATGAAAACCAAGTATAACGTAATTTTTTTGCACACAAAAACATTTCCTTTAAAAAAAGTAAAGCAAACCGGGTGCCACTGGCAGGGTGCGGCACACTTTTAAATTTTACATGTACCAAAACACGACCCCCCACCACGGGACATTTCTGCAAAAAGGGGAATACCTACGTCGAAATCCCTAAAAAACAATTTTTGGGTAAACTATCCCTACAAGAAAAAACTTTGAGACCCCCTTTGGTTTACACAACATGAAACAGAACATGGTTAAGCCCCCACGACTTTTTAACGTGGTCCCCAAAACGGGCAGTCCTTTTCCATCTTTACCTCTCAACGAGCCAATCAGGCCTCCACTGGGGCAAACCCACCTCCATTATTCAAGAAAAAAAAAAAAAAAACCCAACCTGCAAAGGCCCGCCCTTTTATGACAGCCTTGAGAGTGGGCGGGGACAAAAAACCCAAAAGGAAACACCCCTTTTTTTTTTTTTCCTTTTCCCTAAGGGTTTAAAACAATGTACACCAGTTAAAAAACCCTATTTTCTGCCCACAAAAACATTTCTGAAAAAAAAGTATGCAAACCGGTGGGCCCCTGGCGGGCTGGGGGCACCCATGGGAAATTAAAACCCCCTACACCACAAACCGCCACCCAAACGGCACATTTCTGCCCAAAAAGGGCAAAACCAAAGTCGAAATCCCTAAAGAATAAAAAAAATTTTTTGCTATCTATCCTACATGAAAAAAATTTGAGACTCCCCGGTTCACCCATCATGATCCGAACATGTTTAAACCCCCCCACGACTTTCAAAAATGGGCCCCAAATCGCAGTCCTATCCCTTTTCTTTACCTCTCAAACGAGCCAAACAGGCCTCTCACGGGTCACCGACCTCCCCTTAAATTTAGAGAGAAAAAATAAAAAACAAAAACCCCAAACCCGCAAAGCTGCCCTTCCCTTTTCCCGCCTGTGGAGTGGGCGGGGACAGAAACCCAAAATGGAAGCACCCCTTCCCCTTTCCATATAGGTTTAAAATTCAATGTACACCAAATAAACGTTTTGTTTCTCCACAAAAAAAATTTCTAAAAAAAGTATCAAACCTGGGGCCACTGGCAGGGCAGCCCGGGACCATGAAAATTAAAACATGGGACACCCAAAAAACAGACCCCCCACCAGCGGCACATTTTTTTGCAAAAAAAAACAATACACCCACGGCGAAATCCCTAAAGAAGCATTTTTGCTATCTATCCAAAAAATGAAAAAAATTTGAGACTCCTTTTGGTTTAAAACCAAACCCCCATCAGAACAAGTTTTAAACCGCCCACGACTTTTTAAAAGTGGTTTTTTTAAATCGGGGGGGTCCATCCTACTTTTCCCCTCAAACCCAGCCCAAACAGGCCCTCACTGGGTCACCGACCTCCCCCTTAAATTTAGAGAGAAAAAAAAAAAAACACCCAACCTTTAAACTTCCCCTTTTTATGAAAGCCTGGAGAGTGGGCGGGGACAGAAACCCCAAAAAGGGAAACCCCCTTCCTTTCCCTAAAGGTTTAAAAACAATGAAAACCAAGTATAACGTATGGGTTTTTGCACACAAAAACAAATTTTTGAAAAAACGAAAGCAAACCTGGGGGCCACGGCAGGGGTGCGGCACACATGTAAAAACATGTACACAACAGACCGCCACCAAACGGCACATTTTTTGCAAAAAGGGCAATACACTACGCGAAATCCCTAAAAAAGCATTTATGCTAAACTATCATACTTTAAAAAACTTGAGACTCTCGGTTTTACACATCATGAACCCGAACATTTTAAGCCGCCCACGCTTTCAACGTGGGCTCAAATCGGGGAGTCCCATCCTATCTTTTCCTCTCAATCGGAAACCAATCAGGGCCCTCACTGGTCCCCCGCCCCCCCATTTTTCGAAAAGAAAAAATAAAAAACACCCAACCTGCAAAGCGCCCTTCTAAGCAGCCTGTGAGAGGGGCGGGGGGTACAAAACCCAAAAAGGAAGCACCCCTTCCTTTCCATATAGGTTAAAATCAATGAAAACCAAGTAAACGTATTTTCGCACACAAAAACATTTTCTGAAAAAAAGTATGCAAAAACCCGGGTGCCCCCGGGAAGGGGGCGGCACACATGTAAAATTTTACATTAAAACACCAGACCGCCACCAGCGGCAAAATTTTTTTGCAAAAAGGGGAATACACTAAAGTCCCAAATCCCTAAAAACATTTATGCTTCTAACATACATGAAAAAACTTTGAGAAACCCCGGGTTTAAAACATATGACAAAACATGTTTAAAACCGCCCACGACTTTTCCCAAAGTGGTCTAAAAAACGGGGAGTCCTTCCTATCTTTACCTCTCAATCGAGCCAAACAGGCCTCCACTGGGGCACCGACCTCCCCTTATTCAGAGAGAAAAAAAAAAAAAAAACACCCAACCTGCCCAAACTGCCCTTCTTTTGACAGCCTGTGAAGTGGGCGGGGACAGAAACCCAAAAAGGGAAACACCCCCTTTCCCTTTCCTATAGGGAAAAAACAAAAGTACACCAAATATAACGTATTTTTCTTTCACCACAAAAAAAAAATTTTTGAAAAAAAAGTATGCAAACCGTGGTTTCCACTGGCAGGGCTGCGGCAACATGTTAAATTTTACATTACCCACAAAAGACCGCCACCAGCGGCACATTTCTGCAAAAAGGGAAAAACACTACGCGAAAACCCCAAAGAAGCATTTTTTGCAAACTATCAAACTGAAAAAAAAAATTTGAGACCTCGGTTCAAAACATCATGATCCCGAACCCTGTTTAAAACCGCCCCGACTTTCAAAAGTGGTTCCAAATCGGGCAGTCCTATCCCCCATCTTTACCTCTCAATCGAGCCAAACAAAGGGCCCCCACTGGGTCACCACCTCCAAAAAAATTTAGAGAGAAAAAAAAAAAACACCCAAACCCGCAAAAACTCCCTTCTTAAGACAGCCTGTGAAGTGGGCGGGGGCAGAAACCCCCAAAAAGGAAACACCCCTTTCCCTTTTCCCTATAAGGGTTAAAATCAATTAAAACCAAAGGGATAACGTATTTTTCTGCAACAAAAACATTTCCCGAAAAAAAGTATGCAAACCTGGTCCACTGGGAGGGCTGCGGCCCCACATGTAATTAAACTGAAAAACACAACAGCCCCCCACCCCGCGGCACATTTTTGCCCAAAAAAGGGGAATAACACCAAAAAAAAAAAAAAAAAAGAAATCCCTAAAGAAGCAAATTTTTCCAAACTATCATAAATGAAAAAACTTTGGACTCCGGTTTACACATCATTTTCAGAACAAGTTTAAGCCCCCACCGACTTTTAACGGTCTCCCAAAACGGGGGATCCTATCCTTTTCTTTACCCCTCAAACGAGCCCAAACAGGGCCCTCACTGGGGCACCCCACCTCCATTATTCAGAGAGAAAAAAAAAAAAAAACACCCAACCTGCAAAGCGCCCCCTTTTTAAACAGCCCCGTGAGAGTGGGCGGGGGCAGAAAACCCCAAAAGGAAGCACCCCTTCCCTTTCCCCTATAGGTTAAAACAATGGACACCAAGTATAACCGGGATGTTTTTGCACACAAAAAAAATTTCTGAAAAAACGAAAGCAAACCTGGTGCCACTGGCAGGGCTGGGGGCAAAACATGTAAAATTTTACAAGTAAAAAACACCCAGAAAACCCCCACCAGCGGCACATTTCTGCAAAAAGGGGGAATACACTACGTCAAAACCCTAAAGAAGGGATTTTTTTGCAACTATCATACATGAAAAAACTTTTAAAACTCCCCGGGTTTCACACATCATGAACAGAAAAAAGTTTAAAGGGCCCCCCACGGGCTTTTAAAAATGGCTCAAATCGGGGGAACCCATCCTATCTTTACCTCTCAATCGAGCCAATCAGGCCCCACTGGTCAAAGACCTCCATTAAAATTTAGAGAGAAAAAAAAAAAAAACACCCCAAACCCGCAAAGCTTGGGCCCCTTTTTATTACAGCCTGGGAGAGTGGGCGGGGCCCAAAAACCCCAAAAAGGAAGCACCCCCTTTCCTTTTCCCTATAGGTTTTAAAAACATGTACAAAACCCCGTATACCGTAAGTTTCTGCCACAAAAACATTTCGAAAAACGTAAAGCAAACCCGGTGCCACTGCAGGGCTTTCGGGACACATGTAATTAAACATGTAAACACACAGCCCCCCACCAGCCGGGACATTTCTGCAAAAAGGCAATACACAAAGTTTGAAATCCCCAAAGAAGCATTTAAAGCCCATCTATCAAAACATAAAAAAAATTTGAAAACTCTCGGTTTTACCCCATTTTTTGTGTGCAGAAAATAAATTATACTTGGTGTACAATTTTATTTTAACCTATATGGAAAGGAAGGGGGCTTTCCCTTTTGGGGGGTTTTTGTCCCCGCCCACCCTCCCAGCTGTTTATAAGAAGGGCAGCTTTTCCGGGTTGGGGGTTTTTTAATTTTTTTTCTCTGAAAATGGGGGTCGGTGACCCAGTGAAAACCTAATTTGGGTCGATTAGAGGTAAAAATAGGATAGGACTTTCCCGATTTGAGCCACGGGTTTAAAGTCGTGGGCGCTTAAACATGTTTTTGATCAGAATTTTGAACCGAAGTCCCCAAAATTTTTTTTATGTATGATAGATAGCATAAATGCTTTTTTAGGGAAATTTGAAGAAAGGGGAAATTTCCCTTTTTGCAGAAATGTGCCGCTGGTGGCGGTCGGGTGTACAATGAAAAATTACATTTTGTCCCCCAGCCCGGGCCCGTGGGACCCAGGTTTTTCATACGTTTTTTCCGAAAATTTTTTTTTGTGTGCAGAAACATAAAGTTATACTTGGTGTACATTTATTTTTTAACCCAAAATGGAAAGGAAGGGGTGCTTCCATTTTGGGTTTTTTTGTCCCCGCCCACCCCCACAGGCTGTCATAAAAAGGGGCAGTTTTTGGCAGGTTGGGTGTTTTTTTATTTTTTCTCTCTGAAAAATGGAGGTCGGGGGACCAGTGAAGGCCTGATTGCTCGATTAAAGGGGTAAAGAAGGAAAAGGACGCCCGTTTTGAGACCACGTAAAAAGTCGTGGGGGGGTTTAAAAACATTTTCTGATCAGGGATGGTGAACCGAGAGCCCAAAAAATTTTTTTTCATGAAAGATAGATACAAAAAAGCTTTTTTAGGGATTTCGACGTAGTGTATTGCCCTTTTGGGAAAATGTCCCGCGGGTTTGGCGGTCGTGTGTGTACATGTTTTAATTTTACATGGTGCCCCCGGCCCTGCCAGGGGCCCCCAGGTTTGAAATACGTTTTTTCAGAAATTTTTTTGTGGCAGAAACATCCCGTTATATTTGGGTTGTACATTAAATTTTAACCTATAGGGAAAGGGAAGGGGTGCTTCCTTTTTGGGGGTTTCTGCCCCCCGCCCCCCTCTCACGGCGTCAAAAAAGGGCAGTTTTTGGCTTTGGGTTTTTTTTTATTTTTTCTCTCTGAAAAATGGAGTCGGGGGCCCCCGGGTGAGGGGCCCCTAAATTGGCTCGATTTGAGAAAAAAAGGGAAAGGATGGGACTGCCCGATTTAAAGACCTTTTTGAAAAGTCTTGGGCGGTTTAAAACATTTTTTCTGATCATGATGTGGGAACCGGGGAGTCCAAATTTTTTTTCAACAAACCCCTCAGACCCAAAAAAAACTGTTTGAAAAAAATTTTCTCCCCATTTTTCGATCTGATACGATCGACCTAACCGAGGGGGAAAAAAAAAAGGACTTCTCCTGGGGGGGGGGGTCGAGTAAAAAATAAACAAAAAGAAGTTCTTTCCTCTTTTAAATTATATCTTTTTCCCCAGACGATCCCGATCCTCCTTCCTGGGCCTTTTTTTTTCCGCCGTTTCCCAAACAGCCTAATGATCCCTTTTTTTGTCTGGGCACGGGGGTCCCCTAGGGTATCCAGACCGATCCTGATAGACCTAGGGCGGAGGGTGGACTTTTCCACCCCAAAACCTTAAAGGGCCAAACTTTTTTTAGCGGCCTCTGCGGTCGGGAAACTTGGAAAAATTTTCCAAACCCCCCGGAGCGATAAGCTTGGGTTCGACCCCGAAACTGAACTTTATGGTTTCCTCGAGGGCAGCCCCTACCCTGGCTCCCCGCCCCGGTGGCTTCCCTAAAAAAAGGGTCTATTTCTCAAAACCCCCCCCTTATCTTTACAAACAACTCAAATTGACGTTTGGGATCCAAACCCTTTTTCTGCAAATGCAAAATTTTAAAAACCCGGGGGCCCCCTTACTCCTTTACGGGAAAACCCCCCGGGAACCCCCGGATAACCTTAGTTTTAAAAGGGGGCTGGGCATGGGCGGAATAGGGGTTTTTCCGGGATTTGAGAGATGTGTAAGATGCGGGGAGTTTTTTAAAAGGGATACTCTGTTCTGTCAAATAAATTTTCAAAACTCAAAAAATTTCCAAGGCTCCATTATTACCAGGCGCAGAAAAATGTGCAAAATTTTGGAACCCCCCTTTGGGTCCCTTCCCAGACCCCTCACCATTTTTTAAGGTTTTTTGCCTCGGGTCTGGGGTCCTAAAACGAAATTTTTCCCCCTATCTAGGACCAAAGGCTTACTGACACAAAACAACTTCATCCCTAAATTGCCCTTTAAAAAGGGCAGGGGAAAAGGGGAGCCGACGGGGAAAACTCACTAAGAAAATGGAGTGGGGTGTTCAATTTTTCCCCGGGTAGAATTTTCTGTCCCCTTTAAATTCCAAGAATTGAACTACAAGATTGGTCCCTTTGGAAAAGGGGTCCCTGTGTTGCTCCACACCCTTTTCCCATCAGTTCCAATTTAAAAGCTGGCGATCCCATGGACGGGGGGAACCATGCTACACTTTCTGGGGGAAATGCCCCTCCCTGCAACCTTCTGGTCTAATTGTAATTCGGGCCCAAATTGGGCCCCCTGATCTCAGGTGCGGGTTAAAACAACAACCCACCCCCTTTATTGTTAAAGCCGTTCGGGGCCTCTTGCCGCTCTCTAAAAAAAAGTTTAATTTAAACCCACTATTGCTGAAAGTTTCCAAAGGGGCGGGTCAAACCCGATTGGGGCCCGCCCCCCTTTCCTGCCCAACAAAAAAAACGGCGGGTTTTTGAAGGGGTTTCACAGAAACCCTGAAGATGGGAGGAAAATAGGTTTTTTCGCCCGGAGACGACCTGACCTTAAAAAGGGTCTAAATAAAAGGGTTTAAATTTTGCCCCTCTCCGCAGAATGCCATTTTTTTAGTGGCTCACGTCCTCAGTTCAAGCTTTGGACCCCCGTTTTTGAAGCCCGGGGTTTGGGTGGGTAGCGGTGGTGGCGAGCCCTTTGCGGGTTTTTCCCTTTTCCTCCCTTCTTTTTCCCTTTTTCATGTTGAGTTTGCTCTCTTAGTTTTTTTTTGACGATCTTTCTCAACGCAGTGCTCCCTGGGAGACGCCTCATTTTTTCGGAAAGACCGGGGATTGATATGAAAACAGGGGCCCCTAGTGGGTCTCTTTTTATTTGTCAGGGGTGATGGCACGGGGAGCTTTCCGCAGATTGTATCTTTGGCCTTAGCCTCCCTCCTCTCCGTCCGGAGCGGAACATTACCTGATGATTTTTCCCCACGAACCCCTATTTCCCCCGGGAAAGCCTCACCTAAATTGCCCCAAAACCCTTTAAGTGAACGTAAATCATCGGGTTAAAAAGTAGGTCTATACTTTTCGGATCTTTGGATATATGCTCTGCTGACATCAAAGGCAGCCGATTATTTCCTTTCCTCCCGGCCCCCTTTTTACATGTTTTAGGGTTTTTAACTTGGTAACCTCTGTTCTAAAATTACATAGTTGCCCTCAGGGTTTCTCAAAACCCCCTTATATTTTTGATTAAAAATTAGGGAAACCCCTACTTTATCGCTGTTTTTTATTTTTTGCTTAAAAAAACCCTTTTTTGAAAAAAAAAAAAAAAAAAAAAAAAAAAAATTTATTTTTGGGAATTTTAAAGTTTCCCAAATTGTCTCCCTGCACAGATTCATAACACCTTTGGGTTGCCGGATGCATCAAATCATTTTAATTTCTTGGGGGCCCAACCCCCTTTAAAGGTTTTCCTTTGGTCCTTTTCATTGGGGAACCACCATGAAACCAAACACACGGGTAAAATACTTTTCTCCCATTAAGCAGACAGACTGACTGATTACAAGCTTGAAT
The DNA here is from genome assembly GCA_025379985.1 of Phyllomedusa bahiana. Lineage (NCBI taxonomy): Eukaryota > Metazoa > Chordata > Amphibia > Anura > Hylidae > Phyllomedusa > Phyllomedusa bahiana. The sequence continues at coordinate 105,470 of JAODAL010001910.1, forward strand.
AACAGGACACACCTTAGTTTAATATATTCCTAAGCCCCAAATTAATTTAAAAACCCTTTTCTAGGGGACAGCTTTTTTTTGTCCAGGCCATTTTTATTTACTTTTTTTTGGAGGGGGGTTTAAACCCCAGTTCAAAGGCAATGTCAGATTTTTTATTAGTTGAATCTCAAGAAACTTACATTTATTATTGCTTTTGTCAGTTTCAAGTTATTTTAATGATCACTGTTTTTTTGTTCCTTTAACGGAAAGGCACCAAAAATTTTGTCCAAGTCTTAGTCTGTTCTGCAATCTGATAATTTAAAAAGGCTTAGGGTAAATTTAAATAAGGGGGGTTTTTTTTTTGTGCCTATAATTAAAAGATTTTTGGGCTGGGGTTTGGCTTTAGGTTTTTGTTATAATTAGGAGGTTTTTTTGATCTGTCCCCCCTCCCCCTCTTTTATATCTATCCATCTGTCCCGATAAACCCTTTTTCAAACTTTTTATGTCTATCTATCTCAAACATCTATCACTATTTTCATATCTATCTATTTTTATCTATCTAAACTATCGATCTCATATCTATCAATTTTTTTTTCCGTGCCCGAAAATTTTTCCAAACTTCTAACTGTGTAAAATCATAACTATCTAAAACTTTAAAACTATCTATCTATCTATCTAAACCATATTTTTCTATCTATCTTTCTCATAAACCCTCTTCTTTTCTATCTATCCCATATCTATCTATCTATCTAAACTATCTATCTCATATTTTATCAAACAAAACTATCCCTATCTATATATCTCATATCTATCTTAAACTATCTAATATCTATCAACTATCTCCCTATCTTTTCTATCTCATATCTTTTCTTCGCTATCTGAATATCTCATATCTATCTATCTGTTTATATAACAACCGATAAATCTTTCCACGGATGTTATATAATAGGATCCTTTATAAGCACCGAAAACAGACTACAGTCCTACAAAGAATATATTTGCTAAACCCCAAATCAATAAATAACTAAACACTATACAAAATAATTCATAAAAATATTTTATTATAAAAGTGCATGTGCATAGATATAACAGCTAGATTCATAGCAAGAATAATTTACACCGAATACATACTAGTTAATAGACAATAAATATAAAACAACATAAAGTGCAAGTGCAATGATTCTCTCCCCGAAAAAAGGGAGGTCTAAAAGACACCAAGAAAGGGAACATATAAGATAGGTTTTCCCCCCTGTATTGAGGGGCCCTTGATGTTGGCAGGTGGTGGGGGTTTTAACAGTTTTGTTCAAAAATGGGGGGGCAATTTTTTTAAAACCTTTCCCACAATTTTCCAAATTTGTTACTAAAGTAGCAGAAAAAGCTTTTTTTCCCTTTAAACCCATGTTCCCTTTTTACTGTTTTGTTTAGTGTAGGGGAGTTTAGCTGGATTATTTGTTTTTTGTATTTTGCTGCCAAACCCAGCCTGCCCCCAAATTTTTTTTAAAAAGTTAATTTTTTTAAGGGAGCCAACCCAAAATTGTTTTTTTTTAAGGCAAGTTGGGAATTTATTGGGGCCCCCTTTTCTAGTTTTCCCCCAAAGTTTTTCCCGGGGCCCACGTTTCGGGGGGCCCCCCTTAAATTAGTGCAAAACACATTCCCAAGCTTGGTGCAAAACCCCGGTACTTTTGTATCTATTTTTTTACAAAATTTTTCCCATCTCCTTAACTTTTTTTTCCCTTTTTAAAAAACATCTGTCAAAACTTTCACCAAACTAAATCAACCCTATCTAACCTGCATTTCAAAACTATCACATATCTAAACTATCCCAACCCCAAAACTATCATCTATCCCCTATCTATCTACTATCTAACCCAAATTTTTCAAAATATCTATCTAACTATCACCTAACTATCATCTATCAAAAGTATCTAAAATCAAATTTTATCTATCTATCCATATCCCTTTTAACTATCTATCAAAAACATCTAAACTTTATATCTACTCCAAAATCTATCAAACTAAACTAATCTATCCCCTATCTCCCATCTATCTATCTAACTCATATCTACTCATATTAAAAATATCTATAAATATCCCTTTTTATCTATCTTTATATCTATCTCATATCTATCTAACCCCATACTATCTATCCCAAACTATCTATATCTATTTCCATATCATCTAACTATCTATACATAACTATCTAACATCTATCTTTCTATCTATCCCATATTTATTTTAAATATCTAACTCATATCTATCTATCTAAAATATCACAACTATCTATCACATATTTTATCTATCTATCCCATATTTAAATTTTCCTATCTATCTCATATTTTAAACCATCTATCTATCTATCATCTTCTATCTATCTTTTCTATCAAACCATTTATCCATATTTATCTATCAAACCCATATTATCCCTCTATCCCTCTATCAAACTAACTAAACAAACCCCATAACTATCATCCCATCTATCTATCTATCTATCAATTTTATCAATTTTAACTCATATCTAACTATCATCTCAAATCAAACTCATATCTATCAAACCTCTTCTATCTATCAAACTATCTATCATATATCTTCTCAAATCTATTCTAAACCCCTCTATCTATTTTATCCAAAAAATCTATATATCTATCTCATATCTATCTATCCACAAATCCTACAACAAGAATGGTAGAAATTAATGGAGTTTCCAGGGTCCATGCTATTGATGGCCCAGGTGAGGTTTGTACACCCTGCACCACACCACTCAGGTAACTGAAGGGGGAACAGCACTTGGCATTTGGCAGCGGTTATACCTGGTTGAGAGCTTTTTGTAGTGCTGTAGCTTCTTCTGTCATCTCAATAGTAGGGGATAATACGAGTTGGGCCCAGTGGTGTATCTGAGGGGGCAGAGGGGATGGTCCACCCAGGGCGATACTTTTTTGGGGGGTGGTACTTTTCACTTGAGACACAATTTTCCCTATACATCGTTTTTACTTTTTTTTTACTACTTTTGGCTTCTATTGAGAGGGATAGCCATGGTTTTCTCACCATGTTCTTTCACAGAGTCATTGGCAGCTTCAGACTCACACTTCTTGCTCAGGCTGTGGGTGGTTCTATAGCACTGATTATCATATTTAACTCTTCTATAATTAGCTGAGCAGTACAGTGATGTAAGTAATGATTTAATCTGGAGTAAACAAACCTACAGAGCTCCAAGAAATGAAAACAAGTGTTTATCAAAGGTAAATAATCTAATCTTGTTAGAGATAAAGAATCTGCTCCGTCCACCCATGGCGACATCAATTCCTGCTGTCTAATTAGGAAGGGAAATATTGATATATTGGTAACCTAAAGACACTTGTGTGTCCTCAGAGCAGTTAAAATCTCTCTTATCTCCTGACCAGGATAGCATCAAAAGAGCAATGTAGTTAGTAAAAGTCTTCAATTACCTTTCCCTACATCTTGAAAGCTAATCTTTGTAGTGAGACAACCCCTTTAAGGGTTGTTTAACAGGTTTTGTAAAAAAAAAAAAAGCTTGTACAAACCTACTAAAAATGTGTGCAGTTTTCCAGGCACTGTTTTTGGCAAAACTACAGCAGCTAGTTTTCTGGAAGTCAAGAGGCAAATACACAGTCCAGTGACATTATTATGACCACCAGCTTTTATATAAAGTAGCCGCTGTGTGCAGCACAGACAGCAGCTAGATATGTGTCTAAAACAACAGCACAGTGAACTCTACTGTGTATGCAGTATCTGAATTGGACCTCCGTTCATTGGCAAAGGGTTCTTCTCCAATGAGTTATACTTTCTGCTTCATCAATGGACATTGGTGTGTTAGGTGAGGAACATTAGAGAACAAGCATGCTGCAACCATTGCTGGAAGAACACAAGCTGGTGATGACAGCGTTATGGTCTGGAAAATGTTTTTTGTGTCATTCTCTGGGACACTCATCCATGTGGAAGGTATTCTCAAAAGATTTGGGTAAGAATTCTTCCTTACAAGTCATGTACAGTACACCCATACATGCTGATTGTCTTCCCTGAAGCGGATGGGATCTTCTAGCAAGACAATTCAACATGTCACACAGCTAGAAGTATCTGACATTGTTTGGAGGAGCATGACTGAGACTTCCAAGTATTACTCTGGTTCCCTAATTCCCAGAGATCAACTGAATTCAGCAGTTCAAAAATGGTGCAGTTTCAAAAATACCATCACCCTAAGCCTAAACATATCCTTTTTGCAACTCTGATAAATCTCCCCTCTTTCTCATGACAGCAACAAGGGATATGTGTGCAGACGGCCTATCACACATCTTATACACCCACCAAGCCAGCGCACATGACTTCCTTCATAAGCTACACGCTGCTGACATCGTAAGTAATAATGTGGCTCAACTGTGTGTATAATGCACTACGGACAATGCTTTTTCTGCGCATGATTTTATTTTTGCACTTTTGGTGAATTTTTGGCCAGTGGCAGCTTTTTCATAACATAGGTGTAGTTTTTTTAGGTAGTTTGTAGCATTCCTTTACCCATAGATCTCTACCAAAAAAGGTGCATCTCCCTTTATGCACTTTGTTGCAAAAAAAAAAGGTATAAAAGTTGCTTAAAAACTTAAAAAAACACATGAAGTTTTGGAAGTGGCAAAAAAATGTTATGCAAAATAGAAGTGTGAAAATAGCCTAAGGCAAGGATCATAGAGGGGAGATGTGGGCAAATCAGCAGCAGGTCCTTCTATCAGAGGTAGTTAGGGTTGTGGTGGTTTTATTAAGCAGCAGATGTTTCCTCTGATCTCTATGTACACCTCTAGCTTTACATACGTAGATTTGATGCCTTAAATAGGCTATGTTCACACGCGCAAATTTCGGCGCGCATTTCACCACGTATTTGTGCTCTAATACGAGCGAGATGCGCGCTGAAATTACGGTAATCCATAGTTCTCATAGAGACGCCTCCTCTCCCCGCACCTACAATGCAATCGTATTGTATGCGCGAGGAGATAAGTGACATGTCAATTACTTATGGCGAATACACACCACTAGTAATGAACGTCTATGGGGCCGGTGGGTAACCCCCCCCCCCCCCCCCCGCTCCGCGCCGCGCGAGTACGTGCAACTCCCAAATCACCGGCGTAATTGCGGCCGTAGTGTACGCGCCGCAATTACACCCTGTGAACATAGCCTTAGAATTCTTGATCACTATCTCTAACAAAAGCGATAATTGCTAAAAAAAAAAAAGAAAAAAATAAAAATGATTCAAAATGTTGTTGATTTTAACATTTTATACTAACAATTATGATAATTGTTAAAGGTAATTGTTTTTGTTTAATTTACACTATAATTAACACTATGTTGTTGTTGTTATTATTATTATAATCATCACCATATTATTATTACTGATACTACTTTAAAATTAGCAGCATATCATTATTATTAACACTATATTATTACTATTGTTATGTCATTATTTTGTTATACTATTATTATTATTGTTATTAATGTTACTAAAACTATAATATTTTTATCAGTATATGATTATTATTATTATATATCATTATCATTATGCTATTATTATTCATATTATTATTACTAATAGTACTATATTATTGTCAGCTTATTATTATTAGCATATCATTTTTATTTTCACTATATTATTACTATCATTATATAATTATTTTATTATTATGATTTTTATTATAATTATTATTGAACCTGGGGTAACACCACCTTATAGGACCTGGGTCGAATTGACCCTGCTGGGAGCACCTTTCCTGGCAATTCCCAGGAGACCTTTCCTGGATATTTGTATTTTTTTTTTTTTTTTTTAAACTTGTTTTTATTTGAAAACATTTTTCAATATACAACAACAGAAAAACTGGGTGCAAAATTACATACCACATAAACAATCATATAACAGTTCACAGTCTATCATTTTGAGAGATAACCATAGCTGGATTAAGCTGAGAAGTTCGAGAATGATATTCTAAATGAATATCTCATGTCACATAGCGGTATGTCTCAAACAGGATAATATAAACTTGTGGTCAGTTAAACATCTTAAAAACTATTAAACATTGTGGTAAAAAATAATAAAAAATAAATAAATTAAATAAATAAAAAAAATAAAAAAAATAAAAAAAATAAAAATAAGGGGGGGGGGGGGGATTATAGTGGAAGCACCGTGGGCGAAAAGTAACATAGCAATTTTTCTCGTGGCAACTGAATTTCTTGAGTCTACTTATGTTCCCCCAGCAAGCCCCCAGACCCACAAGAACCGAACCCCAGGCTGCATCATGTTATTTTTAATCTACCCAATGAATTAGCGATGCAAGCTTTCAGATACCAACTTGTATCTTTAAAGGGGATCATTATTCGTTGGATTTCCTCATTTTCTAAACAGTTTTCAATGAACGGTCTCCATTTTTGAAAAAAATTTTTCCTGTCTGTGTTTTTTTTGCCATTTCGGTTTCCATTTGATCCATTTGCATGTAATATTTAATTTGATTAAATATTTCAAGGGTACCTGGAGGGTCTGGCTCCAGCCATTTATTTAGAAGACATCGTTTGGTTGCTAGTAAGATTATATGAAGCAAATGAAGGAATTTAGTGCCTTCTGGGAAATCATGAAAAAGGAGGATATTTGGGGATAAATTAACTTTGATCCCTAACCTGGCTTTTAGTTGTGCAGTTATTATTTTCCACAATCGCTGGGATGCCCCACACGTCCACATTCCATGAATCATAGTTGATTTTGGCTGAGAGCATTTCGGGCAAGCGGTTATTCGGTTTGGGGCTAAAGGATGCGGAGGAATATCAAATCCATAGATTGCATGGTGTATGAATTTAAAGTGCGTTTCCCTCCGCTTCTCACTGATAACAGCCTTGCGTATGTTATTCCACCCTTTTAAAATTATTTGAGGGATATTATCTCCCGGAAACTCCCTTTCCCATTTTGCAAAAAGTTTTTCGTGCCAATCCTCTGAATCTTTTTCTCTCAGTTTGTTGTATATTAGCGACAGCGACGCTTTTACTGAGGTCAGTTCAATTAAGGAATCTAAAGGGCTAATGGGTAGTTCCCTGTTAAGGTTTCATATTTTTGATTTGATAAAGCCAATAATTTGTCTATGGGCTAAGAAATGGGATATTTGTAATTTTAAGAATATTGGACACTTGTGGTATGTGATATTCCGTTTAAGGAGATAAGCTACAAGACACTTTGCTGTGGACCCCACTGAAGAGTCCGCTCTGGATGAAACGTGTATGGGGATGGTAACAACTACAGTATATATGCAATACAAATAGTGTCTATCTTTTGCTACCATTTATTGCATAGACGTGGGTTTAATTGCCCATACTTATGTATTGGTATCTGTCTAATATACTTTTGCAATTGAGTTACACCAAGAGAGGATGTAATATGAGGTGATTTATTGCCCTCTTTAATTGAGCCACGGTTTACATTACTCTCTTATAGTTACCACCTAGGATACTGTCACCAGACTACGGGGTCGCCCTTTTCGGGGCGGGGTCTCTGTACAAGACAGTAATCCTGAGTGATAGGAAGGTTTGACCTATATTGTGGTTTTGTAGGCGGTTAATAGTGATTTTTGTGCCAATTATTATATTTTAGGAATAAGAAATTTAATAAAAGCTATGTTTTATTAGGAATTATACACTCACCGGCCACTTTATTAGGTACACCATGCTAGTAACGGTTGGCCCCCCTTTTGCCTTCAGAAACTGCCTCAATTCTTCGTGGCATAGATTCCACAAGGTGTTGCAACGATGCTCAATTGGTACCAAGGGGCCCAAAGAGTGCAAGAAATATTCCCCACACCATGACACCACCACCACCAGCCGAACCGTTGATACAAGGCAGGATGGATCCATGCTTTCATGTTGTTGAATGCCAAATTCTGACCCTACCATCCGAATGTCGCAGCAGAAATCGAGACTCATCAACCAGGCAACGTTTTTCCAATCTTCTATGTTCCAATTTCGATGAGCTTGGGCAAATTGGAGCCTCAGTTTCCTGTTCTTAGCTGAAAGGAGTGGCCCCCGGTGTGGTCTTCTGCTGCTGTAGCCCCTCTGCCTCAAAGTTCGCCGTACTGTGCGTTCAGAGATGCTCTTCTGCCTACCTTGGTTGTAACGGGTGGCTATTTGAGTCACTGTTGCCTTTCTATCAGCTCGAACCAGTCTGCCCATTCTCCTTTGACCTCTGGCATCAACAAGGCATTTCCGCCCACAGGACTGGGCCCCTCACTGGATGTTTTTTTCTTTTTCGGACCATTCTCTGTAAACCCTAGAGATGGTTGTGCTGAAAAATCCCAGGAGATCAGCAGTTTCTGAAATACTCAGACCAGCCCTTCTGGCACAAAAAACCATGCCACGTTCAAAGGCACTCAAATCACCTTTCTTCCCCCTACTGATGCTCGGTTTGAACTGCAGGAGATTGTCTTGACCATGTCTACATGCCTAAATGCACTGAGTTGCCGCCATGTGATTGGCTGATTAGAAATTAAGTGTTAACGAGCAGTTGGACAGGTGTACCTAATAAAGTGGCCGGTGAGTGTATATTTTGTGTGGGATAGGAGCTATAGTTATAATTCCGTTATCTGGAAAAAAATTTGAGTTTATATAATTATTATTACTTCTAAAGATACTATTATTATATTATTAATATTTTATTATTACTATTATTATTATTATTGTTGTTTTTATTATTATTACTATATTATTCTTATTACAATTATTATCACTATATTATTATTATATTATTGCCATTATTATTATCATAACTATATTATTCTTATTATTATTATTACTCTATTATTAGTATAGTTATTATACTATTATTATAGTTATTATATTATTATCTCAATTATCACTACGTTATTAGGGCATGTTCACATGGCGTATAGTAGAGTGTACTGTGTGCCAGGACTCCAGCCCAGCCCCCATTAACCCTCCCTTTCCCCGGGAGTGCTATGATTTTAACATATTCGCGGGGTGTACTTCTGGTGTATTTCTCCCCAAAGTACGCCCCGTAATACATGTGAAGACGCCCTTACTATTTTTGTTGTTATTGTTATTATTATTTAGGTTGAAGAAAATAAATTAATGATTTGCTATTTTTCTAGCCCTTTGAGAGAAATGTTTTGAAAGAAAATGCTAGCAATTTCTGCTGCCAGCAATGCCCCCCCACACCGATCTCACCCCTGATAGATTAGTGTAATACAGCTGGAATAGTTCCCCTCTCCCCAAATAGTCATTGCCAGGATGGAAAAGCTCCTGAGTCCAGCGTGATACCTGCATCAATTCCTCATTCTCTGTCTGAATCCATCACGGCCCCTCTGAATCAAACTAATTGAATTAGCGCCATCAATAGTCATCAATAATATTCAGCCCTTTAGCAGCTACAACAAATTGGATGAATGTGTTTTCAGATTGTAGGATTTTAGGCCATTGATCGCAAAGCTGATAATACTGCAGCCTGCTTAGATCTGCTCTAATTGACAGACAGACATTGACGGATGTCATTCTAATGTATCCATAAGGTAATCCCGCTCGTAAGGTTACTATAAAGAGGATCAATCAATGGTCTGGAATGGTGCAGGGCATGAAATATGTTCTTGTGGGTCTATGTCTATAGTAACTCTATTACTGAGAGTGTCCGGGCTGCTCCTTGACTAATACAAGTGTATGGACCAGACTGAGGAGTCAACATTCAGAATATAGAAGGGGCAATTTTATACAATTACCATGGAGCTATGCAGTACAGGGTATGAAAAGTCCATGTTCTATAAAGTGCCAAGTGCCAGTAAAAGTTGCAGGGCGGGTGCCAATGAAGATCATAAACCCTTGTGCAGTATATATTCATATACATCCTCTAAAAATCTTTTGACCCATAACTATTTGATCAGTGGGGGTCTGGCTCCGAACACTGGTTGTGGTGTTAAGGTGACTGGAATATTCATTATAAGCCTAGGCCAATGGTCTGCAAAGTGCGGCTCTCCAGCGGTTGGGAAACTACAACTCCCATCATGACCCCTGATATAGATTATATAAATGCATGATGGGATTTGTAGTTTCCCAACAGCTGGAGCGCCACACTTTGCAGACCACTGTTATACACCACTGTATAAACTGTTATGGCTGTTTTAGCTACTGTAAGTCAATCCCATCTGGTAAGATTAACTGCAGTACCAAGGTACCAAGTACCAGTGGGGTTGATTCTTGGGGCCCAGCCTACATCTACTGCACATATTGCACAAGACTCTTGCACTCTACCTCTGCTTTCTGCATCCCTTTCTTTGCCTTTCTATCCCAAAATGCAGCCTCAGGCCTGCTATGGGACCCGCTTTGCCTATGGGCCGAAATGAGGTTTACCATGCTTCTCTATGAGACAGTCTGAGCCTGCACCCTAGCCACCCTCTGAGGAATCTCAGTACTACTATAGAGAGGTGGAAGGGACTGGCTATTATACAAGCTTAAAGTTAATTTTAACCATTTACCGACCATATGGCACACCATAACATCTGAGGTGGAACAATCTGAACTACTTTATCTGCAACCAAAATCAAAAGGTACATACACCATTGACATTTATACAGTCTTACAATGACCCTTTGAGGGCAGCCATAGTGCAGATGTGGACTTAGTAAGAATGAGTTTGACTCCTCTGGTGTAGTAAGAGTAAAAACTACCAAGGGAAAGTAGAAGAAGGTGAAAACTAATCGGACAGTCGACTGGAAAAGGGGTGAGATCAGGCAATTATGCAATTAACCCCTTCTGCTTATAACTAAACAACAGCCACTATATATGCAACTGATCTGCTACCCTATGGAGATAATACAGGAAATGAGGCCAGGGACAGTGAGAAGCGTGCTGGGCCCTCAGGCTACTCTTGGTCCTTAAACCCTCATTTCCATGTAAAAGACGCACATCCCAACACAAACACATGGTGACATTTCCACCACTTGTTAAAAGCACGTGTCTGTCTGTTTAGCTCAAATAATTTTACTGCACTACACAACATGAGCCTACCCCTCTGTTCCAAAAAGCTCTAACGTATTTCCATAGGACTCATAAGTGTAATCTTAAAGTAAGTCCACATGTATTTACCTTACGAGGTCAGAAGATAACACAAAATGGTCTGTGGGCCGCTATCCTCTGATTCAAAGCACCACCAAATATCTTAATCGGGTCATATTAGCAAGTCAACCTCTCCTCCAAAGAGTCCACCATCTCTTTCTATTGGCTTTCAACGTTAATTATTAGACAGGGGTCTCTAGTGGCTACTCCCTTATACCCTGATAGGGTACATGGAAAGGTACTGCCCCTTGGGGCGGAAGATGACAATAAAGGATCTGTACTATCCTCTGATTTAAAGGAAGGGCCATCAAACATCTTAATGGGATCATATTATCAGGTCAACCTCTTCTCCAAAGTGTCCACCTACACTTTCTACTGGCGTACAACCTTAATTATTAGAAAAGGGTCCATAAAGTTACTCCTTATAATGACTCTGTGCTCTAATAGGGTTCTTGGAAAGGTGTTGAACATTGGGCAGAAGATGACATTAAAGGGTCTGTACTTTTCTTTGATTTAAAGCACCACCAAACATCTAAAACGGATGACATTATCAAGTCAACCTCTTTTCCAAAGAGTCCACCATCTCTTTCTATTGGCGTTCAACCTTAATTATTAGAAAGGGGTCTCAAGTGGGTATTCCCTTAAAATAACTATATACCCTAATAGGGTACATGGAAAGGTACTGCCCCTTGGGGAGGAAGATGACAATAAAGGATCTGTACTATCCTCTGATTTAAAGGAAGGACCATCAAACATCTTAATGGGGTCATATTATCAGGTCAAGCTCTTCTCCAAAGTGTCCATCTTTGCTTTCTACTGGCTTACGACCCTAATTATTAGAAAACGGTCCATAAAGGTACTCCTTATAATAACTCTATGCACTAATAGGATTCTTGGAAAGGTGTTGAACATTGGGGCAGAAAATAACACTAAAGGGTCTGTACTTTTCTGCGATTTAAGCACCATCAAACATCTTAAACAATCACATTATCAGTTCATCTTCTCCTACAGAGTCTACCTCCCTTTTCTACTGGCTTGCAATCATAATTATTAGATAGGGATGCCCAGAGGAACTCCTTATAATGTTTATATACCATAGTAGCGTACATGGGAAATGGTTGTCCATTAGGGCAGAAGATAACATTAAAGGGTCTGTATTAGGTCAACCTCTTCTCCACAGAGTCCACCTGCTTTCTCTACTGGTTTTTACCTTAATTATTAGAAAGGGGTCTCTAGTAGGTACTGCCTTATAATGACTATAAGCCCTTACAGGGTACATGGAAAGGGGTTGCCCATTGGGGCAGAAGATGACATTAAACGAAGACAACATTAATCCTCTGACTTAACCGAAGCACCACAAAACATATTAAACAGGTCATATTATCAGGTCAACCTCTCCTACAAAGAGTCCACCTTCCTTTTCTACTGGCTTAGAACCTTAATTATTCGATAGGGGTCCCTATAGAAAATCCTTATAATGTCTATATGCCCTAGTAGGGTACATGGAAAGTGGTTATCCATTGGGGCAGAAGATAATATTAAAGGGCCTGTACTTTCCTCTGATTTAAAGCATTAACAAACATCTTAATTGGGTCATAGTATCAGGTCAACCTTTCCTCCAAAGAGTTCACCTTCTCTTTCTCCTGGCTTTCAACCTTAAAGGGGTTGTCTCACTACATCAATTCATCTTACCTCAGTCCTGTGTTCTCAGTTTAATTTTTTAATTTACTGGCTTTAATGGACACTACTGGCCTGCAGTGTTGAGCTGCGGAGGAAACTCGGTCTGTAGCTATAGCAACCAGCACTGGTAGACTATAGGGAGAGATCAAACAGGTCTGTAGCTATAGCGATCTGAGGAGCTGATGCAGCCCATACAAGAGGGGATATCTAGGAATAGGTAGGACACTGTTAATGGACACATATTGCAAAGTGACTTGTTTTTGCAAGATCTTTAACATAAAAAGCGGCAATCCTTGTAGTGAGACAACCCCTTTAATTATTATACAGGGTTCTCTAGTGAGTACCCCATTATAATTTCTGTATGCCTTAATAAGGTAAATAACTGATTAGAAACTGATTGGACAAATTAAGTTATGCAATTTTTTATTTAATTGTATTTACAGAACCAAAAGGACAAAAATTGTCCAAATTGGGCATCATGCACAATAATGATTTTGCTTTATTTATTTTTTTCACTAATGTACATTACTTGTCATCAGTCTGAATGGGTTGTTGTGGATTAGAAAAAATATGACTGAATACTTTCAAAAACAGTGCCACACCTGTCCATTGAGTTGTGTCTGGTATTGCAGGTCCATTCCATTGAAAAGGAGAATGGGCCGCAATACCACACATAACCTGTGGACATATGTGGCGCTGTTTTTGAAAGTATTCATTCATATTTTTTCATCTGGGACTTTTCACTTTAAAGCCAAGCTTCATCTAACTGTCTTTTTGATGCTTTTCACATACATAATGTGAGGCCAATCTATAACTATAGGGTTATTCAAACGGTTGAATAAAATATGCGCATGTTTGTTTGCACTCATGGCCCATTAAAATCTTTGAGGAGCGTTCAGAACATGGATGCATCCATAAATCAATAGGCAGAGAATTGCACCTGTATCAGCTTATTCCAAATCAATGATCGTACAATTATCATATGCCTTATTGTGTCCCGTGTCTGTTTGTAACCAAAATGCTCCCACCATGTAGTTGTATAACCACATGATACACTAAGGCATTTATATATGTGGGCCAATAGAGAGGGACATGATTTGTAATTGTTTACACCATACAGGACACAGTGGTCCACACTCACCAGGCGGGGTGATGGGGGTTGAAGGAGAATAATGTCATACCACCCACTCACCAGTCTAGTGGAGAGTAGTCCCTGCTATGACTACCAAGTTAGGGGGAGGGAAGTCGACTCATCCAAACTCACTCCACTGTGCCTTATGCTGAGCAGTGTAGCAGAGAGCAACTTCTTCTACACTCACAGTCAGTGTCCACATTGAAGTAGTGTACAGGAATGGATAGTGTGATGCACGCGATACCAAGCCGGGGGGGAAAGCCATCCAAACTCACTCCACTGTGCCCTATGCTGAGCAGTATACTTCTGATGAAGCACGGGTTCACGTGCGAAACGCGTAAAGTCTTATTTATTTTAATCTGTCATGTTTTTAATCCTGTGAAGGTAACCCCTTTTCACTTTTAAGAATAAAGTGACATTTTTGAATAAGCCTCTAGCTCAAGCTTTTTTTTACCTTCCACGTGCGCCGGGTCCCCTTTTTTATTGTTTCTACATTGCCGTCTACCCACCATCGGATCCCTGAGTGGAGTACCAGTGACCTGCGGCTGCCGTATACTAAGGGCTACGGAATACAAATAGTCCCGCAAGCGCATAGGAGTGTTGCGCCTCTAAACTAAGAGCGCAACCTCAAAAGGTGAGCAGAACCTTTTCTTCTTTTTATTTCAATATTTCATAGAAATACTACACTATTGTGCGCCCCCTCCTTTTTTATTTTGTTCTCTATGCTGAGCAGTGTAGCAGAGAGCAGAGAACTTCTTCTACACTCACAGTCAGTGTCCACATTGAAGTAGTGTACAGGAATGGACAGTGTGATGCAGGCGATACCAAGCCGGGGGGAAAGCCATCCAAACTCACTCCACTGTGCAATGTGCTGAGCAGTGTAGCAAAGAGCAACTCCTTCTACACTCACAGTCAGTGTCCACATTGAAGTAGTGTACAGGAATATACAGCGTGATGCAGGTAATACCAAGCCAGAGGGAGAGCCATCCAAACTCACTCCACTGTGCCCTGTGCTGAGCAGTGTAGCAGAGAGTAACTCCTACACTCACAGTCAGTGTCCACATTGAAGTAGTGTACAGGAATATACAGCGTGATGCAGGTAATACCAAGCCAGAGGGAGAGCCATCCAAACTCACTCCACTATGCCCTGTGCTGAGCAGTGTAGCAGAGAACAACTCCTTCTACACTCACAGTCAGTGTCCACATTGAAGTAGTGTACAGGAATATACAGCGTGATGCAGACAATACCAAGCCACAGGGAAAGCCATCCAAACTCACTCCACTGTGCCCTGTGCTGAGCAGTGTAGCAGAGAGCAACTCCTTCTACACTCACAGTCAGTGCCCACATTGAAGTAGTGTACAGGAATATACAGCGTGATGCAGACAATACCAAGTTGGGGGGAAAGCCATCCAAACTCACTCCATTGTGCCCTGTGCTGAGTAGTGTAGCAAAGAGTAACTCCTTCTACACTCACAGTCAGTGCCCACATTGAAGTAGTGTACAGGAATATACAACGTGATGCAGACAATACCAAGCCACAGGGAAAGCCATCCAAACTCACTCCACTGTGCCCTGTGCTGAGCAGTGTAGCAGAGAGCAGCTCTTGCTACATTCACAGTCAGTGCCCACATTGAAGTAGTGTACAGGAATATACAGCGTGATGCAGACAATTCCAAGCCACAGGGAAAGCCATCCAAACTCACTCCACTGTGCCCTGTGCTGAACAGTGTAGCAGAGAGTAACTCCTTCTACACTCACAGTCAGTGCCCACATTGAAGTAGTGTACAGGAATATACAACGTGATGCAGGCAATACCAAGCCACAGGGAAAGCCATCCAAACTCACTTCAATGTGCCCTGTGCTGAGCAGTGTAGCAGAGAACAACTCCTTCTACACTCACAGTCAGTGTCCACATTGAAGTAGTGTACAGGAATATACAGCGTGATGCAGACAATACCCAAACCACAGGAAAGCACCCAAACCCTCCACTGTGCCCTTGCTAACAGTGTAGCAAGGTAACTCCTTCTACACCCGTCATGCCACATTGAAGTTTACGGGAATATACAACTGTGCAGACATACCAAGCACAGGGAAAGCCATCCAAACTCACCCCATGTCCCCTTGCGAGCATGTACAGAGAGAAACCCCTTTCTACATCACTCAGTCCCCACATGAAGTAGTGTACGGGAATATACAACGGATGCGAAAATCCCAAAGAAAGGGGAAACCATCCAAACTCCTCCACTGTGCCTGTGCTGGGGCGTGTAGCAAAGAGCAACTCCCTTCTACACTCACAGCAGTGCCCACTTAAATAGTTACGGGAAAATACAGCTGATGTGGCGAACCAAGCCGGGGGGGAAAACCAACCAAACTCACTCCAGTGTGTCCTTCACTCAGCAATGTATCAGATATATAATGCATGGATTGCAGCTGTTGTCTTGGGGTAAGAAGCATGCACTTATGTGAAAAGAAAATCTTTTAGTTTACGTGTGGAACATGGCCGTCATCTTGAAAGCCGCCATATTGGATCAAAGGCAAGTGTTTCCAAAGGGAAGGGGGTCATGTAGCAGATCAAAGCAGACCAGAATTGTCTCAAGAATCAGTTGCCGCAATCAGATTTTCAATGTCTCTTGTGGTTTAAAGGTTATAAACACAGAAAGTTACACATTTTTGTTGTTTGTTACAGGTGACTGAAGATGGAATTGGTGAAAGAATCAAGGATTGAGGGGATTCTAATGTTCAGGTAACGCAGCTACTGGATCATAGCCTCGGACTTCAACAACCAGAGAGACCACCAATTTCACACAACATTGTTGCATCCCCTATAGCCAAATGCTCTTAAGCCAGGACTGTGGACTACAAACCATGTAGTGGTCGTCTAAACCGTCCCCAAAAAAGCCTCAAAAAGGGGGTTTTTCAGCTTTTTGAAAAGTCCACGACGCAGCACGCAACGTCTCACGCCCAAATAGTTCAGCCATCCCCTTGTTAACCTTTGGGGTATGAGGGGGTCCGGGACTTGTCACCCACCCTGTGTAGCGGATTCAAAGAGACAGAAAAGTATCTAGAAAAGCCTGACCCTCCTGTGCTTGGATCAAAAACTGCATCACAAAATAAATGTGAGCTTCAGCCTAAAACTTGTGATGGGATCCTGCATAGAATAATAATTCACATTACCCCGGATTACTTATTTTACCTCATTGTTACATAGTTTAGTAAGACAGCATGGATGCATTTCATGTGTATATTAAAGAATACTAGAACTTGAAATTTTTGAAATGTTATATTTATTCGATATTTATTTTAAATAGAGCAAAAATTAGGTTGAAGAAAATAGCGGGAAAAGATAGATAGATAGTAGATAGTTATAATAGATGAAAATGATAGAAGATGATAGATAGAAAAAATTAAAATAAAGATAGTACTTAGAAATAAATAAGATAGATGATAATTAGATATGGGAAGATAGTATGAATAGATAATATGGGGAAATAATAGATGATAATAATAGATAATAGATAATAGAAAAATAGATGAATGAGATAGATAGTAGATATTAGATAGAAGATAGATAGTAATAGATAGTGATAAAAAGATACAGTCTAAATAAAAAACTCGGGCAGTAGCCCCTCAGAGGTAAAGTGAGTAGCCTTTGGGTGGAAGTGTTGGGTTAAATTTTTTTAAAAATTAATAAAACACATACAAAGTAAAAATTAAACCCAAAGGGTTTCTGGGAAAATCCCGGCCTTCTCAGGGCATGTTCACACATTCAAAGATGGCCATTTTAGTGTCAGACAGTAATAAAATAAGGTAGATAGTCAAATCCCGCCCTGTATGCGGCTCACCCCGGTGCTAAGAGACATCGGGTTTGGGAGATGACACCTGTCAGTAAACTCACATGAGGCGTCCCCCGGCACCGGGGACCCCCCAGTTTGTGTGGACTTTTTTAGTGTAAATCTTGGAAGGCAAGGGGTGATTGACCCTTGATTACTTAAAACATATGACAAATTATTAAAAGTTAAAAAAATAATTTATAATAACTCTAATTTATAATTGAGTGTCAGCCCCTTTAGGGTTTTTTAAATATCGGAATTAGTTGATAATTACATATTTGGAATTTTTTGTAAATGGGTGCGTTAAAATATCCCAAAATTATGCATACGTTGAACGTCAACCCATATGAGTTTAGAAGGATTTGATGGATACGGGGAAGAGTCGATTGCAAGTGTGAAATGACCCCTCAGAGGATCCCATTTCAACAAGGTTTACAGACAAACCCCCCCCAAAAAACACAACTTAGGGCGCTGTATGATAGTTGGGGGTAAAACAGCATATGAAGGGGGAGAGAGTTACGTTAATGTCTAGAGAAGGGTTGAAATGTCATGGAATGGCGGTAAGTATTTTTGTACAGACAAAAATTTTTGTTTCAGAAAAAGAAGTTTAAATGCAATAAAAAATTTCTGGTGACTGCAGAGGACGCCCCGAGTGCTGTGAGAGCCCCAACTGAAAATATATCTGCCAAAAAGGGGTGATCTCGGGATAATGGATATTATGGACTAGTATACTTAGATGACTGGTACAGTCTCATTTTAAAATTAGATGTGTTCCATGACAGGGAAACTAGGTTGCATTTATTGTTTTTCCAAAATTTTTGAAACTAAAAATGAAGGCTTTAAAAAAAACTGTGAGAGTACCCCCAAAAGTGAAAACATGTTTGGACAGGGTGAAAAAAATTGGTATCATGGAAAATCTGGGCTATGTGTAGTAATAATGTCTAGGAAACCAAAAAAAAATGGTTGATCAAACAGACATTTTCTTTATGTTAGTTTTAGATAGAAATAGATAAAGATGTTTGATAGATAATAGATAATAGATAGATAGATAAAAATAATAGAAAGAAAATTTTGCAGGTAGATATGATAGATTAGATAGATATGAGATAGGTATATAGATAAACTGTAGGCATGTATGAGATACATAGATTTATTTTAATAATACAAAAGAGATATACTGTAAATAGCTGGAAAGATAAACATATTGATAGAACAATATCAGTGTTAAATATAAGATATCTAAAAAATGGATAGTATTAGAAGGTTAGATGACAGAGGCAGACAGATAAAAGTAGATTAAAAGATAACAGACAAAGACAGATAGATAATAGTTTTAGATAGATAATAATAGATAGATGATAGGTAAAACAAAATTGTATCCAAACTGGAGTAGTTGCATGTTAAATTTTCCCGGGAGCTTTCCCTTTCCCCACTGCCTCTGATGAAGCGCCAGTTTTAGCATGAAAGGAAAAACTTCCAAGTGTTTGATTGTTTTATCTAGTGTTGTAGGTAAACTCTGCTCACTAGTTTTAATAAAGTAAAGCACTTCGCAAAGAAACTGAAGTGTTTATGAGACTCGTGCTGACATGTGCGCCGCAACTCCTCCATTTTTTGCCGAGCACTTTCTAGATAGATAGATAAATAGATTTTAAAAATACAAGAGAGCTATACTTTAGATAGCTAGAAAGATAAAGATAATTGATAGAAAATATCCTGTAAATATAAGAAGCTAAAAAATAAAGATAGTAGATGATAGATAGATAGAAGATAGATAGATAGTAGATGATAGATATGAGATAATAATATAAGATGTAGATAGGTAATAGATATAGATAGTAGTATAAAATAGTAGTAGGATAGATAGTAGATAGAAGATAGATAGATGATGATAGAAATGGGGTAGATTGGGAAAAAGAAAAAGATAGTAGAAGATAGATAATAGATGGGGTATGGATAATGATAATAGAAAATTTTGAAATAGATAGATGATTGAATAGATAATAAAAGAAAAATGGGAAAAATAGATCATTTGGAGCAATGTTACCTCTGCATAGAATATAGCGCTCCCCAATTAAGATACTGTGATTACTGTCAATCCTTTCCATACTTAGATCTTTTTTAAGCCTTTTCAGACCTTTCTATACAAAATCAGTTTTTATCAATCAATGTAAAGGAAACCCAAATGTAGATTTATCAAGTTAAAGAAATCCCAATGGCGATGCTTTAGTGGGCAGGGGGATGGAGAGATATTTCCTGTCGAAAATCATACAATGCGACCCCCACCCCGTTAAGTTCAACTGAACAGTAACAGGGGATGGCGTGGATTAATGCGCAAATGAGCCTTTAATTGACAATCAATTGTGATTAGAAGCCATAGAACATCTTCATATCTCCAGCTCCACAGCCTGCGCCGATGTTACATAACATCATATATGGGGAGATCATGTGCACGGTCCATACATGTAGAGGTGTCTCCTCCTCAGATCTCACCTAATCACACCATCAGTGCTAATTAATGATGAATTACCACCCATAATTACTGATTCATACACTTTTTTTTTTTCTGTAATTAGTTAAGTTGTAATAAATATTTATGAATGAATGAACTGGAAAGCTATATATATATATCATTAGGTAGTTGATACACAGAAATACAAAAAATAGATAATAGAGAGGTAGATGTGAGATAGTTACATTGATATTAGATAGATAGATATGAGATAGATAGATAGATAAATATGAGATAGATAGATAGATAGATAGATAGATACATAGATACATAGATAGATATGAGATAGATAGATAGAAAGATAGATATGAGATGGTAATAGAAAATAGATAGATAGATATGAGATAGATAGATAGATAGATAGATAGATATGAGATAGATAGATAGATATGAGATAGATAGATAGATAGATATGGGATAGATAGATATGAGATAGATAGATAGATAGATAGATAGATAGATAGATAGATAGATATTGTAGAATATGTATGAGTAAGATAGAATAAAGAGACATAGATAAATAAGCTGTATAAAAATGTATGAAATAGATAGATAAATAGATAGATATAGACAAATAGATAGATATTAGATAGATACATAGATAGTAGATAGATCGTAGATACATAGATACATAGATACATAGATAGATATGAGATAGATAGATAGAAAGATAGATATGAGATGGTAATAGAAAATAGATAGATAGATATGAGGTAGATAGATAGATATGAGATAGATAGAAAGATAGATAGATAGATAGATAGAAAGATAGATAGATAGAATATAGATAGATAGATAGATAGATAGATAGATAGATAGATAGGAGATAGATAGATAGATATGAAATAGAAGGATAGATAGATAGATAGATAGATAGATAGATAATGGATAGATAGATAAATAAATAGATAGATAGATATGAGATAGATAGATAGATATGCGATAGATACATAGATAGATATGAGATGGATAGATATAAGATAGATAGATAGATAGACAGACAGATAGATAGATAAATAGATAGATATGAGATAGATAGATAGATATGAGATAGATAGATAGCAAGATATGTAGATTGATAGATAGATATGAGGAAGATTGATATGAGAGAGACTAGATAGATAAGATAGATAGATGATAGATAGAGAGATAGAAGGAT
The DNA here is from genome assembly GCA_025379985.1 of Phyllomedusa bahiana. Taxonomy (NCBI): domain Eukaryota; kingdom Metazoa; phylum Chordata; class Amphibia; order Anura; family Hylidae; genus Phyllomedusa; species Phyllomedusa bahiana. The sequence goes on from JAODAL010001910.1 coordinate 126,848, forward strand.
AGATAGATAGATGATAGATATGGCGAGATAGATATGCGCTCTCTGTCTCTCGATAGATAGATAGATAGATGAATCGATAGAGAGAGCGATAGATAAGATAGATAGATCGATAGATAGATAGATAGATATTAGATAGATAGATATGAGAGTGATAGTAAAATAGATAGTAGATAGATAGATAGATAGCTAAAACAAGATAGATATGAAGATAGATAGATAGATAGATAGATATGGGATCAGGATAGATAGATATGAGATAGATACGATATGAGAGATAGATATTTAGATAGATAGATAGTTAGATAGATATATAGATATGCAGACTAGATAGATAGAAGATAGATAGATAGATAGATAGATAGATAGATAGATAGATAGATATGAGATAGATAGATAGATAGATACTGTACAGGGCTTTGATATGTAAATGTGTAAAATAAATAAAAATAAATAAAACAGATGAATAAAGTGAAGGTGAATGGTTGAGAAGGGATGAGCAGGTTCCCGGCCCCAGACAGTTAAATGTCGCCCCTCTTCCCCCTCTTGTGGCCCTGATAAGTGATTTATAATTTGCAGATAATAAGGCCTGGGTGCTGCCATGATTGTAATCAGCCTGTGCAGCTGTAGGACAGGAGATGAGTTCTGATGAGCTGTGATCTGCACTAACTCCCCTGAGCTCAGTCCCATCATGGGGAGGGAGGGGGCCAGTCCCACCCTAAACTGCTTGTGTCATTGTTTTAGCCCATTATCCCTCAGAACTTTTAATTTCTGCTTTCTAAAGGATCATTGCCTGTGATAATTACACCGAGCCGTCCTGCAGATAGAGCAGGGCTGTGCTGCCCATTGAGCCTCACTGAGGGAGATCATGCACAGAAGAAGACATAGTGACTACAGATAGCACAGCAGCAGCAGCAGCCTCTGACATAGGTATTATCTGTATATGTATATAAGTCAGAAAATATATATGTAAGAAGACTGCTGACGCTGGATTGTATAGAGAGTATATGGAGCAATGGTCCTCGTGTGCCAAATAACAGTCTCACCTCTGCAGTACTGAGCTCAGCAACATTTGCACACTGCACTACTGATGCACATATATATATATACTTCCATGGAGAGAGATATAATTCTAACGCTCAGCCTTGTATATCTCTGTGTCGGTATACACAGGGGGAGCACTGCTGTCCTTCCATCGGAGGGTAACCCTTATATTTGGTGTTGTAGAGAAAACTGTTATATCTCTAGATATTCTCTGCATCTGCCTCTTACATGACACCTATTATACAGATTTACTGAAGAGACCAATATCTTACCTAAACCATTTCTGTGTGTACTCCCGAAATGTATCTGATATCTATAACCGCTCATATGTATCTCTAACATATATCTATTTCATAGCTATCAATTATCTGTCTATATTTCTATCTAGATACTTGTAGCAAGCAGAGTAATCAGATGTATTATAATCATCATCGACAGACTCCACAGAGGGATGTAGCTCTATTTATCCATCTATCTATTACTTAGTTAGATTGATAGATATATATGAGATAGATAGATAGATAGATAGATAGATATGAGTAAGGATAGATAGATAGATAGATAGATATGAAGATGGATAGATAGTAGATATGCATAGATAGATAGATAGATAGTATAGATAGATAGATACGATATGAGATAGATAGAGTAGATAGATAGATAATAGATTGAGATAGATAGATAGATAGATGATAGATAGATAGATTGAGATCGATGGATAGATAGTAGAAAAGATATGAGATTGATAGATAGTTTTGACATAGATAGATAGATGATAGATAGATATAATATGATATTATATAGATGGATATATAGATGGATAGATAGATAGATAGATAGATAGATATGAAATAGATAGATAGATATGAGATAGATAGATAGAATATGATATTATATAGATGGATATATAGATATTGTATATATTTCTCTTTTATATCCAATATATTTGTTTATCTGTTGTCTTATTTTTAGAAGGAGAGACCGTAAACGACTGAGAAAAATAAACAGATAGATATGATATTATATAAATGGAAAAAAAGATATTATAGATATTAGATATATTTCTCCTTTGTGTCCAATATCTTTATATCTTTCTCTCTTTTTACATTTCTGTCTATCTATCTCTATATCTATCTATATCTATATCTCTTTCCTTATTCTTGAAAGGAGAGATATAAAACAACAGAGAAAGGTAGATAGATAGATAGATAGATAGATAGATAGATATGAGATAGATTGTTAGATAGATAGATAGATTGATTTGAGTTAGATATATAGATAGATAGATAGATAGATAGATATGGGATAGATAGTTATGTTATAGATAGATAGATATGAAATAGATAGATAGATATGGGATAGGATAGATATGGATAGATAGATAGATATTGGATAGATTGGATAGATACGATAAGATAGATAGATAGATAGTAGATAGATAGATAGATATGTGATATATATATATATAGATATATATATTATATATATAATATATATGAGATAGATAGATAGATAGATAGATAGATAGATCAATGGAGATAGATAGATAAGATAGATAGATAGATAGATAGATTGATATGGGAATAGGATAGATAGATAGATAGATAGATATGAGGGATAGATAGATAGATAGATAGATAGATAGATAGATGGGAGATAGTTAGATAGATATGGGATAGATAGATAGATATGAGATAGATAGATAGATAGATAGGATATGTGAGATAGATAGATTAGATAGATATGGATAGATTAGATAGATAAGAATAGATAGATATGAGATAGATAGATAGATTGTAGATTTGGATAGATAGATATTGAGATTGATAGATAGATAGATAGATAGATAGATAGTTAGGATATGTGAGATAGATAGATAGATAGATAAGTTAGATATCTCATATCTATCTATCTATCTATCTCTATTCTATCTATCTATCTTCATATTATCTATATCATATCTTATCTATCTATCTATCTATCTATCCCATAATCTCATACTATATCTATCTATTCTCATATCTATCTATCTATCTCACATATATATTCATCTATCTATCTCCATATCTATCTATTCATATCTGATCTATTCTATTCATATCCTATCTATTAGTAGATATGAGATAGATAGATAGATAGTAGATAGAATGTGCAGATAGATAGATAGATATGAGATAGATAGATAGATAATAGATAGATAGATAGATAGATAGATAGATAAGATTTGATATGAGATAGAATAGATAAGATAGATAGAGAATAGATGGATCAGATAGATAGATAGATAGATAGATAGATAGATTGATTAGATATGAGATTGCTAGATAGATAGTTAGATAGATTAGATAGATTAGATAGATATGAGTATAATCATGGATAGATAAGATAGATAGATAGATAGATAGATATCTTCATAATCTATCTATCTTATATCTATTATCTTCATATCTATCTATCTATTCATATCTTTCTCATCTATCTATCCTATCTATCTTTATTCTATCCATATAATCTCATATCTATCTATCTATCTCATATCTATTATCTATTCTCACATAAGTTATCTATCTATCTCATACTCTATCTATCCATATGTATTCATATCTATCTATCTATCTCATATTCTATCTGATCTATCTCCAGTATTATCTATCTAGATAGATATGGAGATACGATAGATAGATATAGTGAAGATAGATAGATAGATATGAGATAGATAGTTAGATATGAGATAGATAGGATAGATATCGAGTTATATAGATAGATAGTAGTAGATAGATAGATTAGATAGATAGATAGATAGATAGATAGATAGATAGATATGACTATGATACTTCTGCTGCTTGTTGTTACAGTGATGTCGGATGTTGTGTGATGTCCCCAGCAGCCTCATATTTTACCTTGTCTCAAAGTGCCTTTTGCACTAGTAACAGTTCTCATCCATTTGCAGCCGGTGGGGCTCAGCCTATCTGATCTGATGCTCTCATTGTGAAGAGAAGTTCCTGCTATTATTGATCCTGGCAATTATTTAAGAAGAAATCCCCTCACCTCCCACTTCTCCAAATAAGGCTATTTAGATGCTGCACAGATGAATGGAGGCAGGAGCTGCTGAGGCAGCCATAGGGCATCACTCAGCATCACACCTCACACTCCACCAGCTGGCTCCTGAGGAGGACACACTGCTGCTCCTCACTGCTCACACTCCACTTAGGGGCAGGAGCTTCAATACTGAGATCTTAGAAGAAGTCCTGATCTTCAGAAGCTGCTCATTGTGACCCATCTTCTGGAGCAAGAGTTTCCATCACGCGAAAGGTGGAGGAGAATCACTGACCTCAGGGAAAGAAACGTGGAGACCCCAACACAGAGTCCAAAGCCCAAGGCACAGAGGCTCCTGACAGAAAACCACATTTTTTTTTTTTAGGGGGGGGGGGGGGGGCTTGGGAGCTCTAAAAAGTCATTCAAGGAGTCCTCCAAAGGTCCAAGACCGAGTGTCTCACAAGCTGAGAAAATTCTACTCTTCAAACTTGGAACCTAACAAGTGCACGGTCCAAAAAGGCCAAAGAGACTGCAGAAGAGTCCATGGGAAGTCTCACCAGGTGTGGAGGAGCACAAGTCTGAGCAAAGCCTAGGTTCACCATAGCTACCATCAAAGGAACCTACAGACTCCAAGGCAGGCGCATGAGTCCCAGAAGGTGTGGAGGACCTCAAACCTGAGAAGTCCAGTAACCTAAGACCATCGCAAGGCTCAAGTGACCTCAAACCCCCTTCACACACAGACATCTACTCCCAGAGACCCGGTGCTATGAGTCCCTTGTGGTTCTTCAAAATTTAAGCTGGGAATATTACAAGTTTCCAAGACAAGGAGCAGCATCTTTCCTCCAGAGCCCAGTGGCCGAGCAATGAATGTGAGCAGGGACAAAGCTCAGGTAGATATCTCCATGCCCCAAGCACAAGCAGCAGTGGTGGTAGAGGCGGTGTCATGCACCCTGCACAGTGGGGACATTATGGACGCCGAGCAGAGACTGTCAGCCAACGAGCACCCGTGTTTTGGGGCCCCGGAAGGCAGGGGACATGGAATACTCCAGGACAAAAGGGTCATGCCCTCCACCCCTGTTCACAGAAACCCCTTTCTTTTTCGGTCTGGCATCCTGGCCCTTTAAAAATTAAACCCCAAGCAGGGCTCTGTACCCTGGTGTACAACAAGCCCAGTGACTATATACTGAGGGCAGAGGACAAGCAGGAAGAGGTGGCCATAGACTTACCAAACCAGAAAGCTTTCTTAGAAGACTTTGACAACTGCAAAAAGCCCCCAGTGTTCAAGAAAAGGGGTTTATCTATTTTATCTATCTATCTATCTTCTATTATCTCTATTACCCTTTATCTATCTCAAAAACTATTATTTTTCTATCTATCTATCCTACTAAATCTATCCCTCTATCTATCTATATTATTTATCTATCTATCTATCCCTTTTCTATTTATTATCATTCTATCTTTTATCTATCTATCTATTATCTATCTATTCTATTTCTATTAACTCCAAATCTATTATCTATCTATCTTATTATATCTATCATTATCTATATTTTTCTCATATTATCTTCTATCTTCCTTTATCTATCTATTTATCTTATATCTATTCTATTTTTACTCATATTTTATCTAACTCTACTATCTATTTTCTTTATCTATTATCTATCTATCTATTTTTTTTATATTCTCAAAATCTTTATCTAATTTATGTTTTATCTTTCTCCCTATTTTTGTAAATTATCTTTATATCTTTTTCTATTAATTTTTTTTTTTGTCTTCTTTTTTTAATTTAAAATTTACTATCCACCCATTTATACAACTATTAATTTACCCTTAATTACTATCTGTTTTTTTTTTTATCCTAACTTCCAATATCAAATTATTACCCATCCATTTATACATAATTTTCTTTCTCTCTCTTTCTTTCTACCCTTTTCTCTTTTTTTCTTTCTTTTTTTTTCTTTTTTTTTTTCTTTTCTTTTTTCCCTCTCTCCTCTTTTCTCTCTCTCTTTTTTTGCCCGTCCTCTCCCAAAATTGTCATTCTGATAGTTTTCCCTTTTAAGAACTAAAAATTGGCATAACCTGTGACAGTCACTTGGGTTTCCACCTGTTTGGTCCTGTATTCAGGAGGATGGGGGGGTTTGGACCCCAGTATCAGTTTAGTTTTTACAATGTGTGAGCGAATGGGGATTTGTGCTTTTTTTTCTATTCATTTATGTTTTGGCCTGGGAAATTTATATAGAATCCCCTTCTAGTAAAATTTTGGGCGTAGTTCAGAGTATGTTGGGTGTTTTGTGCTGCTCTATGATATAGGATGACTTGCACATTCATACTCAACAGGGCCACATGTATGAACTTGTTTAGGTCTAAAACTTAATTTTTTGCACATAGGTTACTATGGGCAAAAGAGTGAGTTTTAAACCTAAACAGTTTCATTCATGTGGCCCTTTAAAACTCCTATGTTGGGCGATGTGCAGTAGGGCATGATGAGAGTGGTAGTCCCATAGTTCACTACATGGCATGCTGCGAGTGGTAGTAGCACAGTATGTAGGAAGTCCCGGGTTCAGCCATTTGTTAATAATTTGTTTGGGGAAAGGGTTTAATTTTCTTCTATTTTTCTGAACAAATCTGAATAATTGTGACAAAATGTTGCTTTATCTGTAAGAAAACGATGAAATTCCTTCGTTCCATGCAGGGGTTTGCGTTCGCGGAGCAGGGGCGGAAATGGGGGGGTCGGCCCCCCGGGGCCCGCACTGCTCGGCCGATCGATATTCTATTATCGGAGGCTCCGTATCTCTTACCGGCAGCCGCTCTCCCCAACATTAAAAATTTTAGGGTCCCCAAAAGGATAATATCGATTACAATCCCTTTTCAATTATCGGCCCCCGATTTTGGGAAATTTTTCATGGAACTACGGATTTGTGGGGGGTAAATTCTATGTACAATTAGATGTTCTACGTCTATTTAGTCTATGCCCCCCTATGTATGCTGTATAGATGACAACTAGGCTTTTGATCTTTTCCATTTTGTTTCCAATTTATTCTATTTGTATCATAGGAGAACAGGAAAAACTTTGAAATCGGGGCTTAAACCCCTAAAAGTTCGTTAAGAAATTAAAATTACAAATTAGAAATATCTTCGGGAAATTTTAAAAACAATTTTAAATTTTTATGATCAAAAAAAAATATGTGCTGAAATAAAATTATATTTTTTTCATGTGTTATATAATTATTTATATATATATATATATATATATATATATTATTTTATTACAAATAAACAAAAATATTGCTTAATACAAAAATATACATATATACACAAATTTATTACAACACTTAAATATATAAAATTTAATATTTTATACACAATATACATAAAAAAATTAAATTTTATATCCTATAATAAAAATTTTAAATATAAATTTTATATACAAACAAATATATATATACATGAAAACAAATTTTGTTTTGCCAACTATTTTTCGTTTACCTTTTTGTTCGATGTTTAGGGGTTACGTTTTTTTTTCCATCTTGCTCATAGAAAGGAAAAATTTAATTAAACCCTATTATAGATTCTTGTGGTAAAAAAAATTTCGATTAAGTTAAAGTTATCGCTGTGGTGGGAGACAGTTTATTTTATTTTAATTTATTTATTTATTTATTTATTTATTAAAAAAAAAATGTTGAGTTTATTCAGCCGATTTAAAATTGGGAGAATATGTTCCTGGCAACTTTTCTGGTAGGAATCATTCTCAAACATTAGAGCTATTGATTGTATCTGGTGATTTTCCTATTAACTAAATGAAAAAAAAATAATTATGAATTAATGTATAAATATTTATTGCATTTATTTATATTCTCTTTTATGAATGCTTTATTATATTACAGATTCTTATAGAATTCTTGCTTCTATTTACTATAGTTTTAATCTTACAAAGGTTCTCAGGATTCTATTCGATATCAAACTGCAACACATTGTAACCTATAGTTATGTAGTCCCATATTTGCCCATATTTCGTTTCACTTCTTTCCTGCCGTGTCTATTTGCAAAAATTTTTCCCTGGCTCTTGTAGAGACATGAAGTGTTGTGGTAAAAAGGGGGGTTTGGTTGCAGGCAGTACACGTGTTCTCAGTGCTGTGCAGTCATGCAGGACCCTAGTGATTGCCTCCTGGCTGCACACAACCATATGTAGTGTTTCCTCTATATAGATGCTTGGAGTGCAGCAATTTTTTCCTATTTGCCTCAAATAAACATGAAATGCTTGAAAAGTTCATGGTAAACGAAAAGTTCTTTTTTTGGAATTTTGGAAGGATGGTCCTCTCATTTTTTCCACTTTAGTTTTGGGAGTACTGCAATTTTTTGCCTATTCTTATGTGTTCTAATTCACATAGTGCTTTTTCACACATACATACACAATCTATCCTCTACTATCTTCTCATCTATCTATCTATTTTCTATCTATCTTTTCTATCTTCTATCCCCAAACATCTATCTATCTATCTATCCCCTATCTAAACTTCTTCTCTATCTCCCTTTTCCTAATTTTCCTACAATTATCTTCTTATCTATTATCTATATTATCTTTATCTTTATCTATCTTTTTTATTATCTATTTTAATATCTCTCTCTTTTTTTCTTCTCTCTGTATTTTATTTTTTTATTTTAATTTAATCATAAAAATAAATATGTAGTTAGATATAGTATAGATATTGATAATTTTATCAGACTAAAAGAAAAAATTTAAAAAATTCAAAACCCTCCGGATTACGATCTGTACTGCCGAAAGTATATAGGGAGATATGTAATAATAAAAAGGCAAAAAATACTTCTCCTTTTCTTTTCTTTCTCTGTAAATAGATAGTAGATAGATGATAGGGTGTAGATAGTAGATAGAAAAGATAGAAAAAGATAGTATAATTTAAAATAGAAGAGGGAAAAAAAAGAGAAAAAGATTTTAGGAGGAAAGATCTATATAGAGAGAAAGAGAGAGAGAAAGAGTTCTATAGATTGATAGATGTAATGATAGGGTACATAATACTAATACATACATATGCATATATAACTATGTGTTTGAAACAAAAATTTAAAAGAAAGGATAGAAAGAAGGAGATAGTATGTAGTAGTTTTCTGAACCAGTGGGTTGTTTAAAAACGGGGAAAAATTTTCTAGGTGGGAAAGAAATTTGAGTAAACGGCCCAAACAACCCAAATTTTTTTTTCACCATCAACCCTTGAGTGCAGAAAAAAATTGGATGAGAAAATGAAAACGTTTAAAACCTTCTAAAAATAAAAATTTGTTTAAAAAAAATGTATTTTTAAAAGAACTAAACTTTTTTTTTTAGGTACGTATACACATACAAAAAATTTCTTTTTATATGTGTATTTTTTCTTCTTTAAAAAATTTTACTTAAAATTGGGTTATTTTTTTTATTCCCGTTGTGGGTTTTTTTTAATCATTTCCCCCACATACAGTGCAAAAGGCAGCCATGCTGGGGTCTTTTGTCCTGGGGGGGTTGCTGAATTTTAAGGTTTGGGGGCCCCATATTGTTTTTTGTAAATTCACTTTGGAAAAACATTTCACCTTTTAAAAAGTGATTTTCAATTTCCCATGATCCTGCGCTTTTGAAAAGTTCCTGCCTACTCACTGCAGAGGGGGAGCTGTTTGGGGGTCAGTGAAATTTACATGTGTCTGTGTGTATGGCATTGCCACTATATGTGAATTGTTCGGGTTTGCCCCACGCACAATTTTTTTTTGAGATGCCACGGGTTTCGAAATTTTTGGAGACGTCTATCTTTTATTTTCCCCTTTGGCCCTGACAGGGGGAGCTTTTGGTACGTTGCAGCGGGTTTTGCATAGCTTTTGTTGTGGTGATTTGACCTAGAAACTTTTCAAACTTTTAACCTTTTTAAAATTAAAATTTTTTTAAAATTTTTTTAATAATATATTATAAATTTTTCATTATGAAAAAGTTTTGGGCACCCCTTTTAATTTTAATTTCATTTTTATTTCTTAAATTTTGGGTTTTGAAACAGCCATTTCAATTTGATTTATCAAAATAATTTAATATTGCACATTTTGTGTTATTTTCCTAAAAACCTCTTTTAATTTCCCGGGAAAAATTTTACTGTGTCCATAGTTATTAGATATTTCAAATTGAAAGGGCTGTTGCAAACCCCCAAATATTTAAAAAATAAAAATGTTTTAAGTTTAATAGGGGGGGGCCCAAAATTTTTCATAGGGGAATTGTATTAATTTATATAAAATTTTTTATATATTTTTTATATTAAAATTTATATAATTATATTTTTTATATATATATAAATATATATTTATAATTCTTATTTTATAAAAAAATTTATTTGTAAATATATATATATTTTATTTTGTAAAATAATTTATATTGTATTTTTATAATATTTATATATATATATATATATATAATTGAATGTAAAGTCTTTAGCGCTGTTGTCCCCCGGGGGACGGGTTTTGCGCTTCATGGGGGACAAAAGGAGTGCAGAAGTTTGGGCACCTGTTTTTTTTTTGTTTGGGGTTTTGGGCCCCCCAGTCTTCAGATGCTGGTTTTTTTTTTTTGGGTTTATAAAACAGTCAAATTTTTACTTTTTGTGAGCAGATAATTGTCCCCATTTCCCCCCCAAAAGGTCCCTGTTGTTTAAGTTTGGGTTTTGGCTTTTGCCCCCCAGAAAAGGGGCCCCTTTGCTATGGAATATAGCTCTTTGACATTTGCATGTAGTTTTATTGATGACTCAAGTTATGGTTGATTGTTCCTGCTGATTGCAGTACTCTGTATGGACTATACAACTAGGGATGACTTCATGATGACCACTGGGTAGCATGTTTTCTAATGAAAGCTTTCTTTTCACAGAGGATGGAGAGTTGTACCAGCAAGCTGGAGAAGATTGCCAAAACCAAGACTTTAGCCCCAGTCATGGTAGTGACCTGGAGGAAGAGGAGGATGAAGAAGATGAAGAGGTTTGCAGTGAAGAAAGCAGCAACTCTTCCCCTATGGTTTTTGTTGGGCAGGGCCCCGGGGGTGGTGGGGGCCTCCCCAGGTGAGGATGGCCTAGCAAGTATTTTGGAACACTCCAGGCTCACAGCAAGGCAGTGCCAAGATCCAGAGCCAACAGAGCCAAGCACAGAGCCCGCATGGCAAGCCCCGGGAAGGGGGGCAGGCCCCTGATTCTTAAATCTGGCAAAACCCCGGTGAGCTCGAACAGCGTTTACCTATGAACGTTAGCGGGTCGGAGAAAAAAGTTCAAGTTTCAAGGTAAACTCCGTGTGTGAAAGGGCTTTAAAAAGGCGCGGGCCCCAAGTCTACCAGGGCCCCAAGTCAAGATTGGGTTTTCCAAAAAAGACGCACCCAAAAAGGGAAAAAAAAAAGAATCCCGGGGCAGGGGCACCAGTGCCCCTACTGGAGGCTCTGGTCATGGGGGAGGGGCCCGGAGGTCCAGGATGGTGGGGGGGTCAAGTTTCCCTTTAAATCACTCTCCCCCTATGGGCAACCCACTGGGCATGCATGGGCATCCAGGTTATGCAACCCATGCACCCACTGGGGGTTTGTTTTTTCAGCACAGTTAACCCCTTTTTTCCAGGCCCCAAACTGCGTCCTGTCACCCTTTGTCCTGGGCTCCCAGTCCTATGGAGCCCCAGCATTTTATGCCCCACACTTATAAAGGGCAATCACTGACTGTACAGATGTGAACTAATCACTGGGCAAAGCACAAGTCTCTGGAGACTGGACAATGCAGAATGGGGGATGCATTAAAACATGGGGGAGCCCAAGAGCTGGCAATCTAAAAAAAACACAGTCATTTAGATTACCTCTAGCAACACCTCTGTGTAGCTGATTGATTGCTCTGTGATATGTACTAGAAGCACAGCACCTTCAATATGTGTGATGATGAACCCACTCATGAAGTAACAAGGGAAGCACTTTAAGGACTTTCCCAAACCTTCTTGTTAAACAGGGAGCTCCCCTGTTTAAATTTCAAGTTAAAAATTTTCCCCTTAAATTGTAAAAAAAAAAAAAAAATACATTTTTTTTTTATTATTTTTTTTATTCCAATCACTAATTTTCCTCATTGGATCCTCATGAGAGGCATCTGCCACTGTGTCCATACAAGCCACAATCCATCTGAGGTCACCTGGGGTCTTAGAAGTAGCTGGGAATCCACATGAAATTCCCTATTCTTTTAAACGGGAAAACATTTCAGATTTTTTCAGTATTAATTGAGGTGTAAATAATGGTTTTGGTTACAATTTGGGGACTTGTTTTCATAAAAAAAAACAAATAAAACAAGAAAAAGATTTAAAAAAAAAAAATTCTATTCTGTGCCCATTTTCCTCTCAGGTTAAATAGGAGGTTAAGAAGTGGCTGTGGTATATTTGCATTGTGGGGGAAACAATGAACCTCCCGTTTTGTGCTTCCGGTATTGAGAATCTTTAAAATGTATGCAGTAAGAAAAAGTTGTGAACACAAAGTCAAGGATCCCGCCTTTTAAATCTTTAAGGGACTGTCTGCAGATCTGACTAGAAAGGGAAAGGTTGCAAATGTCATTAGGAATCCGATGTAACTGCTGTTATTTTACTGTCACTTTACATTTTGTTGATTTGTGTAAATAATTGTTGATGATGATGATGTTTAATTTTTTATATTTAATTGTATGACAATAGGGCGTTATTATAGAGAGAATATTTCAAGCACTTTGCTAAGACCTTTAAACACTGAACAATAAACTGTAAAAATAAAGCTTCTTCTGGTGATTTCTTCCCCAAAAATAGAAATAGAGGAAATAACAATATGAATATAAAAAAAAAACTGAAAAAAATAATAATATTAATTAATTAATAAAATTATAAAAAAAATTATTTTTATTTTTATTACATTTAAAACCCGTTATTATATTGAATATTTTTCCTTTAAAATTTTATTTATTTATTTTACAATTCAAAATCTTTATTAAGAGAGTACAGCACATAAGGTACAAAACATAATAGCAATAAAATGCACAGAAGGTTTGTATTATTATTTTTATAAATTCAAGATTCATATTTAAATGACAATTAAAAATACTATATTATTATTATTATTAGTTGTAGTAGTATTATATTTAGTACATAAATAGTTGTTATTTTATTTGCAGTTTCTGTTTTATTGCTATTATGTTTAATATTCAGTTTAATATTTGTTTTATTAAAATCATAATAATTTGTATTAATATTTATGTTTTCATTTTTTATCACTATTTTATTTTAAGATTTTTTTTACGTTTTTTTTGAATACTTAGTTTTATTAGAATCTACTGTACATTTATTATTAAGAATATGTAGAAAAACAAATGTAGAACAAGTGTATTCATACATAAAAAATTTTATATGTATGTTAAAATTTACAATCTCTACATTTATTTTTAATAAAAAGATGTTGGGGGGTAGATAGTTGGGTAAGGGATAGATAGATAGATAGATAGATAGATAGATGATAGATAGATATAGAAAAATTGATGATATAGACAAATTTGATTAGATAGTAGACAGAAAGATAGATAGTATGAGACAAAAGCTAGTAAAAATATACTGTAGATAGATAGAATAGTATAGTTTGAGAAATGGGATGATAGAATTTTAATGTTTGAAAATAAAATGTGTTTTAAAAAGTGATAATGATAGTTATAAATACAAATAGATAGATAGATAATAGAGAAAAGATAGAAAAATTAGTAGATTAGAAAAAATTTAAGTGTTAGATAGATAGTGATAAGATAATAGGATAGATAAATGGGATTTTAATTTAAAATTTAATTTAAAAATAAATTTATATATATATATATATATATATATATATATATATATATATATATATATATATAAATATATATATATATATATATATATATATATATAAATACTCGTAACCAAACGTTCTTATTCAGAATATTCTATAAATGAATTAAATCAAAGTAGAATTATTCTGACATAAATTTCTAGATACGCAACCTATACACACATGGATACAACGAATAGAATTTATTTATTTTCTTCGAATATTACTAAAAAAAAGAAAATAATAAAACATCAGTTTTTTTGATGCTCTAGGCAGAATCCATGCAGACCAAAGGAAACATCGTTTATTTAGTTGGATGCAATTATTTTGTATCTTCTATTTCACGTTATTGTCCTGCGTTGTCTTCTCACGTCAGGATCCGAGGTTGTTATAGTGGAGTGAACTGATCTGTGTCTGCAGGAAGAATTGAAAACATTTACTATAATAGTAAAAGCAAGAACATTACACTAAAGCAGGGACAAGGTGCAGCGGAGATACTACAATAGGAGACATGCTACCTGACCTTACATTACACGGTTTTATCAGAAAACATTGTTATAATATTTCACATTTTCCGGGTATTTTCCCTTCAAGAATCAGACGCATCAGGTGATTGTAGACGATGTTTTATTCTTTGTTACAATTGTCGGAGCTGTGTGCCCGGATCTAGAGCAATGCCAAATGGTTACTAGTGCGACTAGTCTACATGTATACCTCACACAAGTAGTGATAGGTCCATTAGGAGTCTACATGTATACCTCTACCTCACACAAGTAGTGTGATTGGGTCATTATAGTCTATATGTCAAATAATTTAAACAGTAGTAATTAGGGTTTCAAAATTACTTTCTAGTCTATATTTGTAACTAGTAATTTACACAAGTAGTAATTGGGTCATTACTAGTCTATATGTATAATTTACACAAGTAGTAATAGGGTCATTACTAGTCTATATGTATAATTTACACAAGTAGTAATAGGGTCATTACTAGTCTATATGTATAATTCACACAAGTAGTGGTAGGGTCATTACTAGTCTACATGTATTCAACAATGGCAATGTTTCCAGCGGCTTAAAAAGGTCTAGGTGTAGCTAAAAGTCGTTTCTTTATTAAATTAGATTTAAAACATCCCGGTGTTGTGAAGCGCTTTCAAATTACCTACGCGTTTTAGACAAATCTAAGTCCTCAGTCTACATACAATCCTCACACAAGTAGCGATAGAGTCAGGATTAGTCTACATGTATAACTCACACAAGTAGTGATAGAGGCATTACTAGTCTACATATATACCTCACACAAGTAGTGATAGAGGCATTACTAGTCTACATGTATACCTCACACAAGTATTGATAGGGTAATTACTACTCTAAATGTAGTCTTCACACAAGTAGTGATAAGGTAATTACTAGTCTGTATGTATACTTCACACAAGTATGGTAGGGTAATTACTAGTCTATATGTATAATTTACACAAGTAGTAATAGGGTCATTACTACTCTACATGTATACTTCACACGAGTAGTGATAGGATCATTACTAGTCTATATGTATAATTCACACAAGTAGTGATAGGGTCATTACTAGTCTACATGTATTCAACAATAGCAAGGTTTCCATCCGTTTAAAAAGAGATAGATGTAGTTACAAGTCTTTTCTTTATTATATTAAATGTAAAACATCCCGGTGTTGTGAAGCGCTTTCAAATTACCTACGCGTTTTAGACAAATCTAAGTCCTCAGTCTACATACATTCATCACACAAGTAGCGATAGTTACTAGTCTACATGTATACCTCACACAAGTAGTGATAGAGGCATTACTAGTCTACATGTATTCTTCACACAAGTAGTGATAGGGTAATTACTAGTCTTTATGTATACTTCACACAATTAGTGATAGGGACATTAATAGTCTATATGTGTAATTCACACAAGTAGTGATAGAGGCATTACTAGTCTACATGTATACCTCACACAAGTAGTGATAGAGGCATTACTAGTCTACATGTATACCTCACACAAGTAGTGATAGAGGCATTACTAGTCTACATGTATACCTCACACAAGTAGTGATAGAGGCATTACTAGTCTACATGTATACCTCACACAAGTAGTGATAGAGGCATTACTAGTCTACATGTATACCTCACACAAGTAGTGATAGAGGCATTACTAGTCTACATGAGCAGTTCACACCGGTATCACTAATCTATACACAATCAGAAATATGGTTAATACGACCCTTCATGAGCAATTTTCATAAGCACCGATATGGTTGCTAGGCTGCGTGAATAGTTCATGTTAGTTAGATATATAAACTCTTCAAACAAGGATTTATTTAGTTAGTAGTATTACTAACCAACATGAGTGGTTTACACAATCAGTATTTTGCCAAATACCAGTACATATAACGAATATTGACACAAGCAGCGCTACACTTATTACTAGTACTAGTTAAAGTTACTAGTATACACAAGCAAATCACACATCCGGATATGGTTAGTAGAATTACAAACCTATATAAGAAGTTCCCTTTAGCCCATACATGGATAGTAGTTCCGGTTGTATATACCAGCGACAAAATATTAACTTTTATTTTACAAAAACTAGTGGTATAGTTACTACTAGTATTATTAGCCTACACAAGTTATATTCACAACAGCAGATATACGGTTATTATTAATAGTCTAAATGAATTGTTGTCGCAGTCACTCACTTTTTTACATGAGCAGTTTACACATTTAGATACATGATTACTAGTATTAGTTGTCTACACGATGTGCTTACTACTAGTCTTGATGAAAAGGTCACATCAGCAGTGATATGGTTACTAGTATTATTAAATAGTTCTCAGCTGCAGTTGTTTGATCACTACTGAATAATTCATGGAAGCAGTGATACCTTTACTAGTACTTTTACTAGTACAACCAATATTCACATCAGCAGTGATTTGATTATTGGTATAATTTGTTTACTTAAAGTGTATTATGGTTACTACTGGTCTATATCAAAATGTCACCAGCGTTGATGTGACTAATATCAGTTTATTTGAATACATCTGGGGTTATATGGTTATTACTATTCTACATGAATAGTTTCCACCAAAAGGGAAATAGTTACTGTTAGTTTTCCTAATCTAGATAAGCAACGTTCACCCAGCAGCAGAGATATGGTTAATACTGTTACTAGTATTCAAGATCAGCAATGTTTACACCAGCAGAGATTTGGTTATGACTATTATTACTTGTCTAGATCAGCAATGTTTGCACCAGCAGAGTTACTACTAACATTACTAGTCTAGGTGAGTTTAGTTTACCAGCAGATATATGGTTACTACAATAAAACTAGTTTAGATTAGCAGTGTTTACAGAAGCAGAAATGTGGTTATTAATAACATTACCAGTCTAGGGGAGCAATGTTCTTACTAAAAGTGACCTGGCCACTTCTATTATTATTTGTCTAGGTGACCAATGTTCCCACCAGAAGAGATCCTACTAATATTACCCGTCTAGTTAAACAATGAGAGATGAGCAATGTTCACACTAGCAGATGCATAGTTACTACTAGTTTTTCTAGTTTAGATGAGCAATATTCTCCCCTGAAGAGATATGGTTACAAATAGTATTTCTAGTTTAAAGCAGAAATATGGTTACTGCTAGTGTTACTAGCCAAGCTGAGCAATGTTAACACTAGCATATACATGATTACTACTAGTATTACTAGGCTACATAAGAAATGTTCACACCAGCAGTGATATGGTTAATGGCAGTTTTCCCAGTCTAGATGAGAACTGTTTACCCCAGCAGAGATAAGGTTACTGCTAGTATTACTAGTCTAGATTAGCAATGCTACCTCCCCCCTAGCACATATACAATAATAGGTTAACAATGTTCCCCCCAGCAAAGATATGGTTATAACTAGTGTTACTACTGCAGATAAACAAGGTTTACACCAGCACAGATATAATTACTACTATTATGTTAGTTTACATTAGTAATATTCACACCAGCAAAGATATGGTTATAACTAGTGTTAATAGTGCAGATAAGCAATGTTTACACCAGCACAAATATAATTACTACTATTATGTTTAGATTAGTAAAATTCACACCAGCATAGATATGGTTATAACTAGTCTTACTACTACAAATAAGCAATATTTACCAGCAGAGTTATGGTTAGCAGTAGTGTTACTAGTCCTGATGAGCAATGTTTACCAACACAGATATGATTACTACTATTATTTTCGTTTAGATTAGTAATATTCACACCAGCATAGATATGGTTATAACTAATCTTACTACTACATATAAGTAATGTTTACCAGCACAGATATAATTACTACTATTATATTAGTAATATTCCCACCAGCAGAGTTATGGTTAGCACTAGTGTTACACTGTAACACTACTAGTCCTGATGAGCAATGTTCACCATAGCACTGGTCTGGATCCATCAGAGGGGCTGTTGGTATTTAGGTAACACAAACCACACAAGCAATGTTTATACAAGTCGTATTGCCGGGGGCTGGGGCAGCAATAACTTGGAGTAATGAAACACTCGGGGGAATCACACAACCAGTGCTGAGCCATGTGTCTGGATGGCAGCTGCAAACCTCTGCTTATATGGGGCACCTGCTGGTATCAGTGATCAGGGCATATTATGGGGTCAGTGCCCATCATGCCCCACCAGTAGTAGCAGTAGAAGTAATTGTCGGGCATTACCCAGGCAGTGCTGAGCCATGTGTCTGGATGGCAGCTGCAAACCTCTGCTTATATGGGGCACCTGCTGGTGTCAGTGATCAGGGCATATTATGGGGTCAGTGCCCATCATGCCCCACCAGTAGGAGCAGTAGAAGTAATTGTCGGGCATTACCCAGGCAGTGCATGAGCCATGTGTCTGGATGGCAGCTGTAAACCTCTGCTTATTTGGGGCACCTGCTGGTGTCAGTGATCAGGGCATACTATGGGGTCAGTGCCCATCATGCCCCACCAGTAGGAGCAGTAGAAGTAATTGTCGGGCATTACCCAGGCAGTGCAGTGATGGTTCACCAGCATTTCAGAGGTTAATGCAGCATGCTGCTTAGTGCTTGCACATGACAGTGGCACTGTGCAGCCTGGCAGCAGTTTACCCTGCCCTCCAGCATCTGGGTGACAGTATTAAATGATATCTCTCTAATCCCATTAGCTCCTTCCTCTTGTTGGCTTCCTTGAGTGAGCATTTTTGACAACCTTTACTGCGGCTGCTGACACTTGAAGCGTGAGCAAGTTATAATTTCTGACAGGGAAATTACATCTTTCCAGAGACATTGATGTCTTGCAATGTAAATGGCAGCAGAGATCTGGGGAGGATAGAGCAGAAAATGCTGCAGATAGTAGAGTTGTATTACTAGCACTGGCCGACAGATGGCGCTGTAGAGATTCCGAGTTCTATCACTGGCTATTACTGTGCAGTGCTAGGTCCCAAAAAATAAGAATGATTTATTCATGACAATGACTGTGCTTTCACATTTTTTGAGATTTCAGATTTTTTAAAAAAAATCAAAAAACAAAAACAAATACAGAGCTCCTGAAAAGTTCTGGTGGTTATAGAAGGGGAAACTTTAGATTGTTACCCAGAAATTCATAGGATCTGACTGGTTGCAATCCTACTAGATGGATTCTTCATTCCCCTAATAAAATGGCAACATGTATGCATGGGGTTTCACCAGTTTTCTGAGCCATTAAACTGTTGCAGCCCTGTCCAAGAGATGCATGAATAGTCGTATGCCAAAACTTGGTGCAATCTGCAGTAGGCACGACAGTTTTGAATGCACCAAAAAAGCTCCAAAGTTTAGCACAAAACTGCCATATATATCCAGACCATGGCTGAGACAAAGGAAGACATGAATGAAAGGGTTTTTCACCCTTTTCTGGTGTAAAATGCATCAAAATTAAGCAGGGTGTGACGTCTAATGCACCTAACGAATGTGTTAGGAGCATTGTTCGTAAGACTAAACTTTTTATTGCACCTAACATGAGCGGGGTGTTCTGGGGGCGTCGCACCACACTCGTAAATTAGACACATCTATGAATGTGGTTCGGCAAACTAGGCGCATTACTGCTCGGACAGGCAGACCTATGTCAATGTGCTCTGCCTGAGCCTGAGGAGTCAAAGTGGAGCTGGATTTGCTGTTAGGGAAAAAAAAATGTCCAATATTTCTCCACTTCCACCAGAACAATAATAAAAAGGAATTCCTGATAATTATCAAACTATAGAAAATTAAATTATTTAAATTTAATAAAAAATGTGATCATATAAAATAAATATAAAAATATATAATATCCCCAAAAGATAGAAATATTTCCTATAAAATGTATTTAAATTTAACAGAATAAAAAACTAGCTGTACATTAAATAACCCACTGATTTTTTTCAGATTTTGTTCAGATTTTAAAATTTTTAATATTTACTACATTAAATTGGAAATGTATTTTTGCTGCTCTCACCCTTCATTCTACATACAGTAAGAGCCAGCACAGCACAGATATTGCTGGGACATGGGGTCCACCAAGCAAGATCACTGCCATAGTATAGTTTCTATTCACTGACATACTATTCTAATACCTTTTACTTCCAGCCTATCTATAGCCTTTATACATGTTAGGTGCATTACTTATGCGCCTAAGCCCCATAGACCATAGAAGTTCTTGCCATGTGTAGCAGCTATTTTGTAACCTTTAGCTTGATAAATATGCTGAGAGTTATACTTTGCCAACAATTGCAAAACCATACATTACAGATCAGTGACATATACTGTAGTATACTTAAAGGGGTTGTCTCACTACATTGATTCATCTCACCTCAGTCCTGTTTTCTTGGTTTCATGTTGAATTCAGGGGCGTGTTTACTGGCTTCTGCTAGGCTGCAGTAGAAGCCCGGTCTGTAGCTATAGCAACCAGTGCTGGCAGCCTATCAGGAGAGAGTAAACAGGTCTGTAGCTATAGCGACCAGTGCTGGCAGCCTATCAGGAGAGATCAAACAGGTCTGTAGCCATAGTGACCAGTGCTGGCAGCCTATCATGATAAACTGAACAGGTCTGTAGCTATAGCGACCTGAGGAGCTGATGCAGCCCATACAAAAGGGAATATCTAGGAATAGGTAGGACACTGTTAATGGACATATATTACAAAGTGACTTGTTTTTGCAAGATCTTTAAAGGGGTTGTCTCACTACATTGATTCATCTCACCTCAGTCCTGTTTTCTTGGTTTCATTTTGAATTCAGGGGTGTGTTTACTGGCTTCTACTAGGCTGCAGTAGAAGCCAGGTCTGTAGCTATAGCAACCAGTGCTGGCAGCCTATCAGGAGAGATCAAACAGGTCTGTAGCTATAGCGACCTGAGGAGCTGATGCAGCCCATGCAAGACAGGATATCTCATAATAGGTAGGACACTGTTAATGGACACATATTGCAAAGTGACTTGTTTTTGCAAGATCTTTAACATAAAAAGCAGCAATCCTTGTAGTGAGACAACCCCTTTAATTCAAAGTACACGGGCATAAACAAGTCATGTTTCAGCACCATGGACAGCGCTAGGCAGTGGGCAGAATCCATTGTCAGTAAGTCAACATAGGAGCAGCTAGACATGCTACATCAGTGATCTCCAACCTCTGTTACTGACATACTGTAAAACAAAACTCCCAACATGCCCCAGCTGAATGCTGGGAGTTGTAGTTTTGCCACAGGTTGGAGATCACAACATTACATTGTTAAATACTATCTGGAACTCATCTCTTTCCTAGTCTTTGGTCATATCAGCCATGCCCAGTGCTATCTCCCTGCCCTATCAGAGCTGATATTATGGTAACGTGCAGATGTCTGGAAGAAACAACACCTCAGCTGTGACGCAGTAAGCCATAGAAGCTCATCTGAAACTGCCCGTCGCCAGCTGAACCGTCAAAAATATTTTCTCTTAAAGTGGACCTGTGACCTCCCAGGACAGGTCTGTTTCAGTAAATCCTTGTGTCCCCTGTGAAATAGCAATTCCGGAGCTGCCTCTCTTATCACTCTGTGTTGTGCTGTTCCTCTGTAATTCCTCCTAGAAATGTATTACTGAATCTGTCAGATGGGTGTGACCAATTCAGGGTGTGTCCATGCGCAGTCTGATATTGTTCAAGCAGTGCTGACAGTCAGTATGTGCACTTTGAGAACTGGAGTGGCCACACCCATCTGACAGATTCAGTAATAGATTTCTAGGAGGAATTACAGAGGAACAGCACAACACAGAGTGATAAGAGAGGCAGCTCCGGAATTGAGATTTTGCATGAATACAAGTATTCACTTAAAACAGACAAAAGGAGATGCCACAGGTCCTCGTTAACCCCTTAATGACCGCCTGTTGTCTTTTCACGACAGATGGTGCGGTTTCTCTGTCAGCAGCTACCCCAATAGACTTCATTGCCTCAGCACAGAGTTGGGGCTTCCTCCAAATCCTGCGATTTAACCCTTTGATTACTGCAGTCTGAGACTGTGACATGATCAAAGGGCAATACACTACGTGGAAATCCCTAAAGAAGCATTTATGCTATCTATCATACATGAAAAAACTTTGAGACTCTCGGTTCACATATTTTGATCAAAAGATGTTTAAGCTGCCCACGACTTTCAACGTGATCTCAAAATCGGGCAGTCCTATGCTATCTTTACCTCTCAATCGAGCCAATCAGGCCTCTCACTGGGTCAACCGATCAAAAGCTTAAACATCTTTTGATCAAAATATGTGAACCGAGAGTCTCAAAGTTTTTTCATGTATGATCAAAGGGGACCCCTGCCAGAACAGGATATTGGGTTTCCCAGTGCCCTCTGGAGTCTGGACAATGTCTATACAGTCAGCCCTGGGGACCTAGAGTAGCCCCAGGGCTGTCTGTATAGTAGTAGTAAGGCAGAGAAAATGATTGTTCCACAGCATTCACATCCATTAATAAAAGTCAGCACATTAGTAGAATATTGGACAAAACTTAAAATCAGATTTATTAAAGACTGCAAAACTCTACTCATTTCATGCCTGCACCGGCACTTCATTGCGAGATCCTAATTGCATTTGGATCTCCCGAAAAAGGCATGAAACGCGTCAATTTTCGTAGTCTTTAATAAATCTGATTTAAAGTTTTGTCCAATATTCTACTAAGGTGGTGACTTTTATTAACTATGTGGGTGTGAGCGCTGTGAAATAATAATTTTCTCTGCGTTACTACAGCTCTTTCTCCAACACAAGCACTCGTGCTTCAACAACCCCGGGAATTCCAAAGTTTACTAAACTTGCTGAGTGTTGAACCTCTTGTCTTTGTACAAGTGAGTGCAATGTCTCACCAATTGTTATTTTAGTACTTTACAATGCATACTTCACTAGGAGAACGCCACTCTGTGGGTTTTTCTGTTTATTTTCTGTCTGTATAGTAAATATGCTGTTCAGGCACACTATGGGCCACATGTGTGAACCTGTTTAGGTCTAAAACTCACTCTCTTGCCCATAGGTTACTATGGGCAAAAAATTGAGTTTTAGACATAAACAGGTTCATACATTTGGCCCTATGTGTTTCCCTAACAGCAGCCTATGTTATACTGATACAGTTATGTAACATATGAAAACCTGAGCTAGCATTTCTTCTGCATTGTTGCTATCAGTGTGTCAAGAGTGGGAGAAGAGGGTTGCATTGACAATCCAACACAATGGGCAGCACTTTAAACACATTTTATAAGTGGTCATAAACTTGTAAATAACTCATGAAAGAATAAAGTTACGTTAAAACCAAGCTCACCTTTGTTTTTCTTGTGAAATTCTCGATAAGTCTGATGTATTACATAACCCTCTTCCCATTGGAAAAAAAAGTTGGATTCAAAATGGCCGCCATGGTCAACACCAATCTTGAAAAGTTTTCTCCCTCCCATATACTAACGTGCCACAAACAGGAAGTTCCTATCACCAACCATTCCCATTTTTTTAAGGTGTATCCATATAAATGGCCCACCCCGTATAATAAAAAAAAATAATGTGCATACATATCACATAAATAAACCCCAAAATCTACACATAATAGACATCCACATGACTGCATTAATCTGTTGAATACATTTAACAAGTTATTTAGTGTAAAACATAAATGGTATAAAATAAAAAAAATTCAGAAAAACATGCTTTTTTTCTATTCATACTATAAATTGTAAAGTGCCCGACAGACCTCCAACTTTGAGCTCCGGTCGCCGGCCACGGCCATTGCGACATAAGCCCTGGTCTCTTACCTGATGTTTGGATTTGTATTCACTAGTGTGAATTGTGTCTTCCTCCCCTGTATGTTAATTGATTCCTGGACAACGCCCATGGCCAGGAATCCTCCAGCACCTTTTCAGTTAACCTGTGTTCCTCTTGATTGACAGTCTTGTTTCCCTATCTGGTTTTGTGTTCTTTCCTCCAATCACCTCTGCTCTGTGTTCGCTGGTTCCCTATTTAAGGATGCCTTTACCAGTCACCTGTGCCTGCTATATTGGTTCCTATCCCTGTAGATCGCCTTCACCTGTGCCTGCTATTTTGGTTCCTATCCCTGTAGATCGCCGTCACCTGTGCCTGCTATATTGGTTCCTATCCCTATAGGTTGCCTTCACCTGTCACCTGTGCCTGCTATATTGGTTCCTATCCCTGTAGGTCGCCTTCACCTGTGCCTGCTATATTGGTTCCTATCCTTGTAAGTTGCCTTCACTTGTCACCTGTGCCTGCTATATTGGTTCCTATCCCTGTAGGTCGCCTTTACCAGTCACCTGTGCCTGCTATATTGGTTCCTATCCCTGTAGGTCACCTTCACCTGTGCCTGCTATTTTGGTTCCTATCCCTGTAGATCGCCTTCACCTGTCACCTGTGCCTGCTATATTGGTTCCTATCCCTGTAGTTCGCCTTCACCTGTGCCTGCTATATTGGTTCCTATCCCTGTAGTTCACCTTCATCTGTCACCTGTGCCTGCTATATTGGTTCCTATCCCTGTAGATCGCCTTCACCTGTCACCTGTGCCTGCTATATTGGTTCCTATCCCTGTAGATCGGCTTCACCTGTCACCTGTGCCTGCTATATTGGTTCCTATCCCTGTAGGTAGCCTTCACCTGTCACCTGTGCCTGCTATATTGGTTCCTATCCCTGTAGTTCACCTTCACCTGTCACCTGTGCCTGCGATATTGGTTCCTATCCCTGTAGATCGCCTTCACATGTACCCTGTGCCTGCAATATTGGATCCTATCCCTGTAGATCGCCTTCACCTGTGCCTGCTATATTGGTTCCTATCGCTGTAGATCGCCTTCAGGGGTCACGTGTGCCTGCTTTATTGGTTCCTATCCCTGTAGATCGCCGTAACCTGTCACCTGTGCCTGCTATATTGGTTCCTATCCCTGTAGATCTCCTTCACCTGTCACCTGTGCCTGCTATATTGGTTCCTATCCCTGTAGATCGCCTTCACCTGTCACCTGTGCCTGCTATATTGGTTCCTATCCCTGTAGGTCGCCTTCACCTGTGCCTGCTATATTGGTTCCTATCCCTGTAGATCGCCTTAACCTGTCACCTGTGCCTGCTATATTGGTTCCTATCCCTGTAGGTTGCCTTCACCGGTCACCTGTGCCTGCTATATTGGTTCCTATCCCTGTAGTTCACCTTTACCTGTCACCTGTGCCTGCTATATTGGTTCCTATCCCTGTAGATCGCCTTCACCTGTCACCTGTGCCTGCTATATTGGTTCCTATCCCTGTAGGTCACCTTCACCTGTCACCTGTGCCTGCTATATTGGTTCCTATCCCTGTAGGTTGCCTTCACCTGTCACCTGTGCCTGCTATATTGGTTCCTATCACTGAAGGACGGCTTCAACTGTCACCTGTGCCTGCTATATTGGTTCCTATCCCTGTAGATCGGCTTCACCTGTGCCTGCTATATTGGTTCCTATCCCTGTAGATCGCCTTCACCTGTCACCTGTGCCTGCTATATTGGTTCCTATCCCTGTAGGTTGCCTTCACCTGTGCCTGCTATATTGGTTCCTATCCCTGTAGATCGCCTTCACCTGTCACCTGTGCCTGCTATATTGGTTCCTATCCCTGTAGGTCACCTTCACCTGTGCCTGCTATTTTGGTTCCTATCCCTGTAGGTCGCCTTCACCTGTCACCTGTGCCTGCTATATTGGTTCCTATCCCTGTAGTTCACCTTTACCTGTCACCTGTGCCTGCTATATTGGTTCCTATCCCTGTAGATCGCCTTTACTCTCTTTGGACCTTTCTGTGCTATTGTGACTTCTGCTTGGATCCCGGGTATTCTTGTCTCACGATTTTGTACTGCGCTGCCCGTTTGTTGCTAACTTACCCTGTCCGACTACGCTTGCTTGTTCTGTGTTTGTTTGTCTCTGTGGTCTCACTTGGCTCAGTGCAGTCAGCAGTCTTCTGGTTGGGGCCGACCTATTAAGGAGCCGGGGTCCCCAAAAGGCAGGGACAGAGGCTGGGCCCAGGGCCTCACTTGTCTGTGTCTCTGTGTGTGTCCATGACAGATCCTGCAGAATATGTTGGCGCTATATAAATAAAAATTATTATTATGATCTACAATTCAGTTGATGAGACTTTGTTGACCCATAAAACATCCTTTTATTTTCCTATCTACATGTAATATGCGCTATGATTAAGGGAGCTTTCCAAAACGCGTAAGTTCAAGAAAATGTTGTATGTTCCAAGCTTTTAACCTGCTGATAGGAAAATAAAAAGACATTTTATGGGTCAACAACGTCTCATCCACTGGATTGTGGATCTATATTTTGGAATCGTTTTATCCAGTGAATTGTAAAGGAGAGGTTTTTGTGTAGCTTTGGAGACTGGATTTTGTTTGCAGCTGCTGCTACTTTTTTATATTTCTGGCGCAAAAAAAAATCTTTTGAAAAATTACTCAGTAATTTGTATCAGCCCTGAAACTATGCCCCCAAAAATGCAACTTCTCCTGCAGAAAACAAGCCCTCGATTCAATTCAATCCAGTTTTTAGATTCTTCTTTGTCGTTGCTTTGTTGTTAGTTGGAGTGAAGGCGGGGAGGATAGTTTGGGATATCTTCAATAAAGGATAAATCATGTCCTGGTTATGATTACTTTCCTGATTTGATTGATAGAGTACTGGTTTGTCCTAGGTTATGTTGCATAATAACTCTGTTCAAGTATTGTGTCTCTTGTGATGCAATAAGTGTTATAAGATGTATTCTGATACTTTTGCATAGTAAAGGGGTTGTCTCACTACAGACACTGATGGCATATAAATAAGATATGCTATAATTGTCTGATCAGGGCCATCTTTTCCATTGGGCACAATATGCAGTTGCCCAGAGGACCCACAAGTATAGGGGGCCCAGGTGGTGTATGTATGTCACAGGAATACAACAAATATACTCTGGATCCCTTGGTTGGCTTTGCTTATTTAATTGTTTATGAGTTTTTAGGATGTGCAGACAGTTAAAAACCATGGTGAAGAAGGGAGCCAAAGGCTCCCAGCCCTGCAAAATAGCCTTATAGACTGCAGGCTGCCAGTGTACGGACAAAAGTGGCGTGATAATATGAGTGTGTTTGGTGGTGGCTAGAGGCATGGCCAAGTGTGATGTCATGTATTTGGGAAGTGCCCACTGCAGTGTTATACCCATGGGCCCATAATTCTGTTAAGACGGTTCTGTGTCTGATGGGTGTGAACCCCAACTTTTGAACCATTACCTATCTACTAAACAAGCCCCAAAACCTCTCCGAATCAACAGGAAGGTGGTCCGGACTCTCCCATAGACTTAAATGGGCGTTCCAAGTTCATCTGAGTTCAGTCCGAGGTGGCACCCAGACCTATCAGACAATGATGGCAAATCCTAGCAATGTAGTGAAACAACCTCTTTAAGTATGTGCAAAATAATAGAAATCTAGTATCAGTAATGTGTTTAATTACTGTTTTTGTCTGAAAACATTAGACAACATGGTCAAAAATCCATGAGTAGGTGCAGCCGAATACAACAGAATCCACAGTCATGACATGAACCCATCTAACTTGGTGTAACTGACTCATTTAATGAAAGAGGGGTGTTCAAAAAATAGCACTGTGGACTTCAATTAGTGAGGTTATTCATTCAGTGAAGAAAAAGGGGCCTATTATGGCACTTAATGAACGGCACTGATTTACAGTCAGATTTTTCAGTGGATTCAGTATTTAGAATCAGCAAAAATCCGACTGTAAATCCTCCCCATAGATCTCAATAGAAAATCCGAGCTGTAGTCTACACAGCTGGATTTTCTATTGCTGGATGTAAAAACAGCTGGTCTTGGAAAAAAACGTAGAACAAGTTCTGTAATCTGCAGTATTATGTTGGGTTAGGCCTCGTTCACACGGCTTATTTCGGCGCGGATTGGAGCCGTACTGCGCGCCAGATTTGCGCTTCAGTACGGCTCCAATCCGTCCCTGTCATTACGGTAATCCACTGCTCTCATACAGAACTATGGATTCCGTCGCTCCTCCCCGCTCGGCGAATCTGCCGCGGGGGGAGAAAGTGACATGCACATTATCCAGGCGCAATACGCGCCGTGGATAATGCAAGTCTATGGGGCCGGCGGGCCGCGCCCCTGCCCCGCCCCTTATTCAAGCCGGAATTGCGAGCGAAATCCGGCTCGCGATTACGGCTTGACTAAGCCGTGTGAACCGGGCCTTATAGTACAGTTCAGCGTTAATGGGCCGAAATCTGAAAACCGACTGGTTTTAATTCTATAATAGAATCCAACAGTATTTTACAATTGCCATATAGACAAAGCCTTATAGGCCTCGAGCTTTAGGCTATGTTCACACGGCTTATTTTGGGACGGATTTCAGCCCGTAATTACACGCCGTACTGTGCGAATTACGGCTGGAATACATCCCAGTCATTACGGTAATCCACAGCTCTCATAGAGAACTATGGATTACGTCTCCTCTCCCCGCTCGCCGTATTTCGCGAGCGGGGAGAAAGTGACATGTCGATTATTCACGGCATATACGCGCCGAGAGCAATGAATGTCTATGGGGCCGGCGAGCTGCCGCCCCCGCTGCCGAGCACACACCATAATTGCGGGCGAAATCTGTCCCGCAATTACGCCATGAATAAGCCGTGTGAACATAGCCTAAGGGTTTAATAAAACAGAAGGTCATTTTTGACTACCATTCACTCAAGCAGCCAATGCAACTGTGTTGGAGTCATTCATCATGCCTTACTAAAACACTCATCATCATAAAAATAACATAACCAGAGATTGGTAACTTTTAAGACCACAACAAAGAGGAGAGAGAGCTTGTCTGACCCCAGTATAAAGTATTTAGTTTGTACATACGGCTAACTCCACCTTTCTAAAGAAAAATGTAAAATTGCCTAGAGTAGTGTTGTGCCCTAAAACCGTCCCACACAAATTTTGCTGGAGAAAGATCTGGCATCCAATCTGCAGTCAGACTCTTATAATAAGTCTATCATTCAATGAAGGATACCCTTCATTCTTATGATATGACTGACGGGCTGTTGATTGGACCTCTGGCAAAGTTTAGGTTGGCACTTATTGACGGATTTTTAAGCAGATTTAGGTTTACCGTAAAAATCCGACTGTAAAACCATTCCGGTAGACCTCCATTGAAAATCTGAGTTGTAGTCCACATGACTCAGATTTTCTTGAGGTCGGATTTCAGATCCATCGTTTTTACAAAAAACTTGGAACATGTTCATGTTTTCCGTTGTATCTTAGTAAAAAAAAAACACATCAACTCTATGTTGGAGCCGCTTCCAAAATCCCATAGAGATGAATGGGACTAATTTTCTGACAGTAAATCCAGCGGAAAAAAAAATTATCTAAAATCCACATTGAAAACCAGGTCAAAATACTCATCAGACAATGCAGTTTTATGAGTCAGAATCTGACAAGAATTTTGACACTTGCTGCGTGGACACAGCCTTAAAGGGGTTGTCTCACTACATCAATTCATCTTACCTCAGTCTTGTATTCTTGGTTTCATTTTGAATTTAGGGGCGTGTTTACTGGCTTCTACTAGGCTGCAGTAGAAGCCAGGTCTGTAGCTATAGCAACCAGTGCTGGCAGCCTATCAGGAGAGATCAAACAGGTCTGTAGCTATAGCGACTTGAGGAGCTGATGCAGCCCATACAAGAGGGGACATCTAGGAATAGGTAGGACACTGTTAGGGGCCGTTCACACGGCTTATTTCGGCACGGATTGGCGTCGTACTGCGCGCCGGATTTGCGCTGCAGTACGGATCCAATCCGTCGCAGTAATTACAGCAATCCACCGTTCTCATAGAGAACAGTGGATTCCGTCGCTCCTCCCCGCTCGGTGAATCCGCCGCGGGGGGAGAAAGTGACATGCACATTATCCAGGCGCAATACGCGCCGTGGATAATGCAAGTCTATGGGGCCGGCGGCCGCGCCCCCGCCCCTTATTCAAGCCGGAATTGCGAGCGCAATCCGGCTCGCAATTCCGGCTTGAATAAGCCGTGTGAACCGGGCCTTAATGGACACATATTGCAAAGTGACTTATTATTGCAAGATCTTTAACGTAAAAAGTAGCAATCCTTGTAGTGAGATAGCCCCTTTAAAGAGAACCTGTCACATAGTTTATGCCCCCGTTGCTGAGGGCAGCACAAGCCAGTGTCAGACCTGCTGTTTTCCAGCGCTGTGTCCCTTATTCTGTAAGATGCTGCAGTTTTAGAGAATTTAACGCTCAAATCTGCAGTCTTCAGCCAGAAAAGAGTTCTTCAAAGAATCAGTTTTTCATGCCCCTCCCACCTGAGGCTAGCCCCGCCCACATCAACTGATAAACATATTACTTTGAATAGGTAGAAACATGTGAATAACTGTCAGATGGGCGGGGCTAGCACCTGTTTATGAATAAGATTTGAGTATTAAAGAGAACCTGTCACATAGGTTATGCCCCCTTGCTGAGGGCAGCACAAGCCAGTGTCAGACCTGCTGTTCCCAGCGCTGTGTCCCTTATTCTGTAAGATGCTGGAGTTTTAGAGCATTTACCCCTCAAATCTTATTCATGAGCAGGTGTTAGCCCCACCCACCAATGGCGAGCCCCGCCCACCTGGCAGTTATTCAAATGTTTCTACCTATTCAAAGTAATAGGTTAATCAGTTGAGGTGGGCCGGGCTAGCCTCAGATGGGCGGGGCATTAAAAAAAGACTGACTCTTTATATGACTCTTTTCTGGCTGAAAACTGCAGATTTGAGCATTAAATGCTCTAAAACTCCAGCATCTTACAGAATAAGGGACACAGCGCTGGAAACAGCAGGTCTGACACTGGCTTGTGCTGTCCTCAGCAAGGGGGCATAACCTATGTGACAGGTTCTCTTTAAGAAGTCCTATCAGGATTTACTCAGCTTTTTATTTAGAAATCCTGCTCCAAAATCATATAAATTTATATATATTGCAAAGTTCAGCTTCTCTCCCTCTATCACCTCGCACTGATTTTAGATAAGGTAGCATAAACCACCTGATAACTCAGTGTTGTAGTACCAGATATGGCCTGTAAGAGAGGAGTGGCGCTGTTTCCAGAAAAAAAAAACACTACTTTTCTGTAATCTCATTATAATCCCTTTAATCAGAAGGAAGAAAACGTGTGTTTTTCAGGCACATCAAGAGTCCTTATGTGAACTCGGCCTACACAGGGAACGTATCTCGCATCCGCACGTTCAGCAGCCGGGATGTTTGCAGAGGAACTGCCTGCACAGATGACAAATACAAATTGATTTTGTCGTTTACATAAATATTTTACAGTCTACTGATATAAGCAAAATTCTCTACTGGCTGGATGGATAAATGAAAGCAATGGTCTATGCCGCCCAAACATTACCTTGTAATTATGTAAATTAAGAATTTAGGGGAGAAACCGGCATAAAGCAATTGGGAAAATCCTGGCGCTTAATGTCCCTCATCTAATTAGTACATTTTTTAGGACTATCATTTCTAATGAATTTATTTTCATAAATTAAACAGCCGACAGAATATACATTTATTTTCAGATGTTTTTTCTCCATTTCTTACATGTTTTTCTGGAGAACAGAATCCAGCCTGAGAGTCATTATACATGTCTCACCCATGTCTGCTGCTCTGCACAAACTTCTGTGATATATAGGGTTATATGATAGAGGAGAGGAGCTGAGCTCTGTGATATATAGGGTTATATGATAGAGGAGAGGAGCTGAGCTCTGTGATATATAGGGTTATATGATAGAGGAGAGAAGCTGAGCTCTGTGATATATAGGGTTATATGAAAGAGGGAGAGGAGCTGAGCTCTGTGAGATATAAGTTTATATGATAGAGGAGAGAAGCTGAGCTCTGTGATATATAGGGTTATATGATAGAGGAGAGAAGCTGAGCTCTGATATATAGGGTTATATGATAGAGGAGAGGAGCTGAGCTCTGTGATATATAGGGTTATATGATAGAGGGAGAGGAGCTGAGCTCTGTGATATATAGGGTTATATGATAGAGGAGAGGAGCTGAGCTCTGTGATATATAGGGTTATCTGATAGAGGGAGAGGAGCTGAGCTCTGTGATATATAGGGTTATATGATAGAGGGAGAGGAGCTGAGCTCTGTGATATATAGGGTTATATGATAGAGGAGAGAAGCTGAGCTCTGTGATATATAGGGTTATATGATAGAGGAGAGAAGCTGAGCTCTGATATATAGGGTTATATGATAGAGGAGAGAAGCTGAGCTCTGTGATATATAGGGTTATATGATAGAGGAGAGAAGCTGAGCTCTGATTGCTTGCTATGGGCAATAAGGACAACCCACACTGAAAATCCACAACAGAAATTGACATGCTATGAATTTCTGTGTGGAAAAATTCTGCATGTGGTGCAAAACCTCCACCACATACCTGCTAGCGAAAAGCATTATGGATTTTATCTATTCAAATCCATAAACAAAATCTAGCATGAATCCACAACCAGAGGCGCCATTGGGCGGTAACCGTAACCCTAATCAAATTTTATACAAAGGGAGCCCAGTGATATGGTGTAATATAGGCACTGGTAATGGGCAAGGGGCAGATGCTTCAACTACATGAGGCCCTGAAATTACTTACTTGGGTGTTCTCATCTGGCTGTTTCACAGAGCCTGCTCTTCACATCCAGCTTTAGGCTCCCACTTCCTGTTCAGGCTGTGGATGGTTCTACAGCTTCAGGCTCCCACTTCCTGCTCAGGCTGTAGGCAGTTCTATAGCTGCAGGCTCCCACTTCCTGTACAGACTGCGGGAGGTTCTACAGCTTTAGGCTCCTATTTCCTGTTCAGGCTGTGGGTGATTCTATAGCTTCAGGCTCCCACTTCCTGTGCAGACTATGGGCAGTTCTACAGCTTCAGGCTCCTATTTCCTGTACAGACTGTAGTAGGTTCTACAGCTTCAGGCTCCCACTTCCTGTACAGACTGTGGGCAGTTCTACAGCTTCAGGCTCCTATTTCCTGTATAGACTATGGGAGGTTCTACAGCTTCAGGCTCCTATTTCCTGTTCAGGCTGTGGGTGTTCCTATAGCTTCAGGCTCCCACTTCCTATTCAGGCTGTGAGCAGTTCTGCTCTGCTGTTCCTAGCTTTGCGTGTTAGAGGGACATTGTGCAGTCAACATGACTCGGATTTTCTTGAAGTTGGATTTCAAAATCACCGTATTTACAAAACACTTGGAACACGTTCATTCTAAGGCCATGTTCACACGGCTTAAAATGGGCCGTATTTCGGTCTGTAATTACGCGCCGAAGTGCCCAAATTACGGGCTGAAAACGGCCCATTCATTACGGTAATCCACAGTTCTCATAGAGAACTATGCATTACGTCTCCTCTCCCTGCTCGGCGAATACGACGATGGGGGAGATAAGTGACATGTCATTTTCTAGCGGCGTATACGCGCTGCTAGCAATGATTGTCTATGGGCCGGCGAGGTACTGGCCCCCCGCTCCCGCCCCGCCCCCGGCCACACAGCGTAACTGCGGGGCGTAATTACGTCCTGCAGTTAACCCGTGTGAACATAGCCTAAGGGTGTGTTCACATGGCACAGGTACGCGCCACAAAACGCCGTGTGTTTTTCTAAAGCGCAGAGGGGGCGGCCCCATTCACTTTCATTATTCCTGTCACTTCTTTCTACCGGGATTCAATACGTAGCGGGAAAGACGGCAGGTAATCATAGCTCTCTATGAGAGCTATGATTTCCGAAATTACAGGACGTATTTCTGGGAGCATTGCAGGGTTTTAAAAGCAGGACAGAAGGCTACAAAGCTTTAAAGGGTTCAACTTTCAGAAAGAAAGATAGATAAACAAGCTCCTGTGGTGCTGATAAGACACAGCAAGAAGTGACATCCTTCTCCTGATGGCTGCTAGAGCAGAGAGGTTAAAAAAAATGGCCGTCCTAGCTCTACTACATGACAGACACCAATGGTGCCCAACGTACCCCATTGAAATACTCAGCAGGACATTGAGATGAGTGACTCTTGAGCAGTTATATACAAAATCAGAGGTATAGTCTGGGCCCATAGTGGTGTATTGTGCCATACTATGGAGAATGTGCATCAGTAATTAGGGCGTGTATAAACCCTAAGGGTATGTTCACATGGCTTATTTTGCTGCGTATTTGGGCGCACATTTCGGTCAGTTGCCGGCCCCCCGTGCTTTGGAATTACGCACGCTTCCAAAACACCCCGCGTATTGCGGCACATACTATACGTACCCCAGTGCGCCGTGTGAACATACCCTAGGGTAAGGCCACATTCAGTGGGCAGCACCACGCCTGTGGCTGTAGGCTTGAAATAGATTGTTAATGGCTGCATGATTCTTCAGGCAAGCAGAAGTTTTACCTACAAAGCTGCATGACCATTAATAGTCAGTTTTCACAGCCTTGCGGTGCTGGAGTGGTGGGCATGTTTTTGGATTATGCTCATGTACCCTTATCCTCATGCTTGTAATTCTTTAAAGTGAAAGAAAACTGCAGAAAGCGTAAATCCTAAAAAAAGTGAAAGAACTGATTGACAGTTTGCTTTTTACACACTTGGATACAGATAAAGCTTATAATCTCTGTATGTAGGTGGGGGAATCAGACTTTCACTGTCTCTTTAGGAGTCCTATCAGGATTGACTCTGCCCTTTACTCAGAAATCTTGCTCCAAATCATATCATAGGCTTTTACGAACCCTATTGACTAAAATTTTTCTGTCACGGTAGGCATCATTTGACTGGACAAAATAGTACTGCATGCTGTACTTTTTTTTTTTTTTTTTACTTTCTAGAGGAAATCTGCAATGGAGGCTCCTAAGAGTATGTCCACATGACAAATGTCATGTGACAAATTCTGACAAATTCATGACAAATTCTGAATCCTAAAACCACCTTGCCCGACAAGTATTTTGACATGGTTTTGAATGTGGATTTTAGGACATTTTTTTCTGCCGGATTTACAGTCAAAAAAGAATCCCATTCATCTCTATGGGGGTTTGGATGCAGTTCCAACAGAAATGTTTGGGATGTTTTTTTTTTTTACCTAAAATACGGTGTAAGGCTGTGTTCACACTGCAACGAGCCATGAAATACTACCTGTAATTGCGGTAATCACAGCTCTCATCTTCCCTGCCGCGTATTGAACGCTGGGGGAAAGGAGTAACATGTCACATGTGCGGCAGGGATAATAAAAGTGAATGGGGCAGGCCGTGCCCCCCCCCCCACGTGCTTTAGAAAAATGCACGTACTTCCAAACACATGGGTACGTGTCGCAAGACGCCATGTGAACATACCCTTAAAATGAACGTGTTCCAAGTGTTCTGTAAATACGGTGATCTTGAAATCCAACCTCAAGAAAATCCGAGTCACATAGACTGCAACTTGGATTTTCAATTGAGGTTTATGGGGATGGCTTACAGTCGATTTTTGACGGATTTGAAAATCCCAATCTGAGTCAAAAACCGAGTGGAAGTGCTTGCCGTATAGACGGACCCTAAGGCCTCGTTCACACAACGGTTTTGGCCGCGGGTTTCGCCGCGGTTCCCACGGCCAAAACCTCGTCGGACCGCGCCGCAAACTTTGGGTTTACGGCAGTGGGCGTGGTCTCGGTGTGGGGGGGGGGCGTGGTTTGGGGCGCGGCCTGCGGCGAGAGTTTGCCCTCATGCAAATTAATAGCAGGGGGCAAACCGCGGCGCGAGCCGCGTCCCAGCCGCGCCGACACCTGCGGCAGCACTGCGCGCCCGCCGCGCAGAGAACTCGCTGTCAGGGATTGACAGGAGAGTTCTTAACACGCGCGGGTTTGGCCGGGGCCCCGGAGCCGCGGCCAAACCCGCGCAGTGTGAATATTAACGCGGTTTCCCATAGGAAACCATGATAATAAACTAGGCGCGATTTGGCCGCGGTTATGGCCGCGGAAACCGCGTTGAAACCCGCGGCCAAATCCGTCGTGTGTACGAGGCCTAACAGAACCTCTGATACAGATGTGAAGTGCAGAAACTGGGAAGTGCCTATAAGCATCCTCTGGTGGCTGTTATACTACAAGGGCCCAGATGGGGATGCCATTACAGGTATATGTGTTAGGCACCTCTGCTCTACACCGATAGGTGCCTTTACATCACAGGGTTTCCCATGTTCCAGGTAATTATAAAGACAAGAGAGACTAATG
Source organism: Phyllomedusa bahiana (assembly GCA_025379985.1). Classification (NCBI taxonomy): domain Eukaryota; kingdom Metazoa; phylum Chordata; class Amphibia; order Anura; family Hylidae; genus Phyllomedusa; species Phyllomedusa bahiana. Next base: position 163,448 of record JAODAL010001910.1, read on the forward strand.
TACCATGTGTATTCTTTATTGTTTTTGTTGTCTGGTATTGCTTTATGATAGATCATCAATCAACAAAGACACAAACTGTCATCAGAATATTACATCCTTTATTGCATATATAGCTCATAAACACCTGTAAAAAAAAAAAAATTGTCTGATGGATATTAAAGGGGGGTTCCCATCTCGCTAGGATATGCCATCAATGTACAATAGGTGCGGGTCCCACCTCTGGGATCCACAGCTATCTTGGGAATGGGCACCTGAAAAAGTCTTTGGTCAGAACGGAGCCACAGTTGTACATGTGCAACACTAGCCTATGGGAGTTCCAAGTACAGGTGTGGCCCTTTCCGCATACTATTTTCGCTCAATAGAGGAGGCCATATTTGTGCGGTGTTCTCTCTATTGATAGTTGTCAAACAGCCACTTCTATAACCCCCCAAAAACTACAATGAAAATAGACGCCTCACATCCTTTTTCTGAAGAACCAAGCAGGGGACCCCCCATTCTGATCTCCAGCAGGTTCTAAAGTGAAACCAAGACCCCTCAGCCATTATGGGTATTTACAATTGATGTGCCATAAAGGTCTTAGATAGGAAATATTCCTCTAGGATTTACTGTGGCCTTTGGGAGTGGTACAGTGTAATAGTATAGACCTTAAACCAGAAAATTATGTGCACCCCTGAGGTTTAGACAAGGATTACCCTCATTCTGCGGAATATAATGACATTCTAGAAAGAATTGTTTTATAAAGGGGGAGAAAAAAACTAAACGTGAAGATCTTTCTCCGTTTCAGCATAACAATGCCCCCAGGCCATAAAGCAATCAATTTGTCCAGTTTGAAGTGGGTGAACGTTGCTGATATTTGAAAACCAACTGATCCAAGTCTTAGGCCTCGTTCACACGGCTTATTTGGGCGCTGATTTTAGCCGTACTGCGCGCCGTATTTGCGCTGCAGTACGGCTGGAATCCGTCCCAGTCATTACGGTAATCCACTGCTCTCATAGAGAACTATGGATTCCGTCTCTTCTCCCCGCTCGGCGAATCCGCCGGGCGGGGATGTAAGTGACATGCACACTATTTACGGCGTGTACGCGCCGTGAATAATGAGTGTCTATGGGGCCGGCGAGCTGCCGGACCCCCCCCCCCCCTCTGCTGCACGGCGTAATTGCGGGGTGAAATCCATCCCCGCAATTACGCCGGCAATAAGCCGTGTGAACATCGCCTTAAGGTGACTGGTCAACTACAATCACTAATACGCTTGAATGGAGTTAAATTCTCATCACGAAGACTGTTACAAGAACGTAGAAGAGCCCAACTCTGGCTTTACATCATTGTTATGTTTGGGGGTTCACCGATTTTCAAAAACTCACATATTAAGCATATCATTAGTTATACAATACTTTCCACACCCATTATTGAGGGTCTGAACACTAAGGGCCACGTGTATGAAAACTGTCTAGGTCTTTAACTCTCTTTGCTGCCCATAGCAACCAATCAGAGCCCATAGCGACCAATCAGAGCGCCCCTTTCATTTTTCCAGAGCACTATATGAAACGAGAGGGGCGCTGATTGGTTGCTATGGAGTCTAATTGGTTGCTGTGGGCTCTGTTTGGTTGCTATGAACAACAAAGTGAGTTTTAGACCAAGACAGTTTTCATATGTGTGGCCCTAAAACCCAGAATGGAGCTGGTGAAGGACTCGTTGGTTAAAAATACCCTGAACAAAGCTAGAAAAATTAAACAGAAACGGAAGCGGGTATTGACCGTTTCTTCAGTGGGTTTATTCTATCAATTGGGCGTCTTACAACACAGATCCCCCACCAATAAAAACTTATAATTTTTTTTATTAACACAGCACGACTCATCTATCTTTGGACGTAGACCCATGCGCACAAAAATGAATAGAAACAAAGTCTCAAAATTGCTGTTTTTGGTCACCTTGCATCCCAAGAAAAGTGTAATAAAAACCCAGTGCGACATCTATGAATTCGCATGCGCCATTTCTGTAACTTGTGGCCTACACACCAGTTCTAAATAGATATAGAGGAGTGTATAATATGACAGTAGGAATGAAAGTGTTATGCAGCAAACATTTTTGGCACATAACACTCAAAATTGGCGCAAAGAGTGTTATGTGCCAAACCTTGTATGGCAGCTCTGCACCACACTTTGGCGCATTAAAATGTGTCGTCAGATGCACATTGCGCTAAGTTTGGCCGAACGCCTGTTCATACATCTATAGAACCGGCAATATATGGCAAAAAAATGGCGAATTCATAGATGTCGCCACTAATAACTACTCTTACTACTCAAAAAATGCGATTAATAAAAACTACAGTTCATCCCTCAAAAAAGCAAGCAATTAAAACAAATCTAAAAAAGTTTTTCTTTTTTTTTTTTTTTTAAAGTATTACACGTTGTGATGACACTCACAATAAATTAGAAATATGAATAAATTTAACATTTTTAACACAACGAAAGCCATGAAAACAAAACCCGCCAGAATGTCAAAATTACATTATTTTCCAATCTACCTCACAAATAATTTTTAAAAAGTTTCTCAATAGTTCATATAGCATGTTTAATTAAAAATATAACTCACAAAAAACGAGCCCTCAACACAGCTATGTTAATAGAAAAAAAAAAAAAAAAAGTCATGGCTCTTGGAAGGCAGAATGAAGAAACAAAAACATTGTCTCTATCCTTAAAGCAGTTGTCTCGCTACAAAGATTAGCTTTCAAAATGTAGGGAACACTAAATGAAGACGTTTTCCAAATATATTGCGTTGTTCATCTTTTTTTGTTAAGGAGCAACAAGTGATTTTACCACCTTCTGAGCTCTATCTAGTTCCCCAAGTGACCGACCTGTGTACATCTCTCCCCCTGCTGTTTGCTCTATCTGATAGCAGGGAGTGACACAGGTTGGCAGTGTGAAAGCTTGTGTGTTACCCAACCTTTCAGACAAAAGACAGTAATTACTCTACTGTTTACATTAGCTCAGCAGCTTCTCCAGACCTCAGAGAAGGTAATTTATTTACTCTAAACTAATAAACAGAGAAGTCTGATTACACTGCTCTCATATGCTAATTACAGACAGTTTGACCAGGAAGTGACAGAAAAAAGCAGCTTTATTTCATTCATGCATCCTATGAAACTTTGAGATGAGACAACCCCTTTAAAAGGATTAAAGACATTAAATACTGAATACACAACATAACAAACACAATATATAAAAGCCGCAAACTCCTAAAACACCCAACAGTAAAAAAAATAATTAAAAAAATTAAAAGCTGGGAAGAGCAGGATGATACAGTGGTCATTACTGTGGTCCAGGGTTCAAATCTGAACAAGAGAATGTATGTTCTCCCCATGTTTGCATAAGACTTTCTCCGATTTGCTTTCTACACTCCAAAAACCTACCAACAGGTTAATGGGCTTACTATAACACTGGACACAGTGCGTCCAACATAGAGAAATTAGAGGTCAACCACACTGGGGGCATGACCACAGAATGTTACAGATAGGCAAATTATATGTGAGCCCCAATGGGGGCAGGGCCACAGTGTACCTCCGATACAAAGATTAAGTGTGAACCACGCTGGGGTCAGGGCCAAAAAGTGTCTCAGATAGGGAGATTAGATCTGAGCCCCTCTAGGGTCAGAGCCCCAGTGTATTTTTATAGGGAGATTAGATGTGAGCCCCACTGGGGGCAGTGCCACAGTATGTCTGAGTTAGAAAGATTTGATGTGACCCCCACTGGGAGGACGGCACAGGGTGCTTAGGATAGGGTGACCAGAAATGAGCCCCACTGGGGGCCGGGCCACAGGGTGTTTAGGATAGAGAGGTCAGAGGTGAGCCCAAATGGGGGCAGGGCCACAGTGTATCTGCGATACAAAGATTAGGTGTAAACCACACTGGGGTCAGGGCCACAGAGTGTCCCAGATAGGGAGATTAGATTTGACCCCCCCCCCCCCCCTAGGGTCAGAGCCATAGTGTGAATAGGGAGATTAGATGTAAGCCACAGTGTGTCTGAGGTAGAAAGATTAGATGTGACCCCCACTGGGCAGGAGGGCACAGAGTGTTTAGGATAGGTAGGTCAGACGTGAGCCCCACTGGTGGCCGGGCCACAGTGTGTCTTAGGTAGAGATATTAGATGTAACCCCGACTGGGGAGAGGGGCACAGGGTTTTGGGAAGGGAAGTGAAGATAACCCTCCTGGGGGCAAGGCCACAGAGTTTTTTAGGACGGGGGAAATCAGATGTGGCCCCCGGGGGTCAAAGGGCCACAAGGTGTTTGGGAAAGGGTAGAAAATTTTCCGCCCCACCGTGGTAAAGGCCACAGTGTGTTAAATACTGCGAACCCCACTGGGGTCAGGCCAAAAGGTGTCTGATATAAGATTAGATATAAGCCCCACTGGATCAGGGACTTACGTAATTAATTTTTGTACAACGCTGCAAAAAAATGTTGATACTATATAACCCCCTACCTTTCCCCCCCCCCGCCAAAAAAAAAACCCAACCAGAGAAAAAATGCTAAAAAATTTATTTTTGTCAAATAAATTATGAAAAGTAAACAGCTTTTCCCCCTCTCCCCGGACAAAGGACCCTTTAAAAACACTGTGGCTTTCCCAATTTATCTCTAACGGCATTAAAAAATATTATTGTTTTTTTTTTTTTGTTTTTCCAAAATTCTTTTTTCTTTAAAAAACAAACAAAAAGTCAGTTAAAAAAAAAATCCATAAAAGTACAGCAAATTATGCAAATAAGTTAAGACATAACCATTAGGGAAAAATATCCGTATATTACAACAATTTTTCTTTAAAGGTCCTTAAAACAAGTCTTCCATGTAGAAGGCGGCTGGATGGTTTATCTCTTCCCCGCGGTTTTTAATTTAATGCGTAATTAAACTGGTTTGCAAACTTTTCGTGTCGCTTGACCCCTCGGGTTTTTGCCTATCACCTTTTACGCCCCCCGCAAAAGGAAGGAAGAAAATTAGGAGAAAAAAAAAAACAGGCAGAAATAAGAGACGTCTTGCTTTCTCTTTTACCTTTCCTGCTCCAGTGTTTATAGGTATGTTTTAAAAAAAAAAAATGGAGGGGGTTTAACATTAATTATTTTGCCGTCCCTCCTGCGCTGATGAGGCAGAACAAATTAGACGTGTTAACTAAATTAAGTACCTCAATACAAATAGTTTTAATTCAACAAGGTTTTAATAACAGGAGTAAACAAATTGAACCCCGGCTTTAATGTGCGCACTCCACCTTTGTCATTATTCTTTACCACCGACCTTACAAGATAAATGGCAGCCTCCGGGGGGCTTTAAAATTAGCAAACGAGGCATCCGACCACGTTGTCCCAGCAACTAAGGGCAGATGCCCTGTCTCAATTCAATTTAGAAGCTTCTACCTTTACACACCATTGCTATTGATTTTGGGTACGTAAGTTATTTATATATAGTGCCTAGCTGATGGACATAGTCACCTTTATAGGATCCTGGCGTATTGCAGACCCTTATCAACAGCACAGTAACATTTATGGATGTTATACAAAGTGTAATGATAATATGGGATTTTGCACAAAAACATCAAATAAGTTGCCAGAGTCTTTGCTCATCTCCCTGTGATGTTTTCTGTTCTTTTACTATGCAGCCTCCCTTCTCTCCACTGAGCAGCAGCATTCCCTGTTTGAAAGTTCTTTCCTTTTGCCCTGAAAAACTACAAGCCCCAGGATCTTTTGCTTTATCGTCGTCCCTCCCAAGCTCTTTGTGCCCGCCCCCATTCCTCACTCATGTTTAAAGCAGGGCTCCCCAACTCCAGTCCTCAGGTCCCACCAACAGGTCATGTTTTCAGGATATCCCACAGAATGCACTGACAATAATGAAATCACCTGTGCAATGCTAAGGAAAGCCAGAAAACATGACCTGTTGGTGGGCCGTGAGGACTGGAGTTGACGATCCCTGGTTTAAAGCGTTGGGAGGAAGTACCAAATGGGCGTGGCTTAAAAAAACTGCCCTAAAATAAAGCAAAAACCCTTTGGTCACAATCTCCTGGGCTCCAAACAGAGCTGCTTTTGGGGTCTGAAGACATCTGAGCTTTTGCTCATCAAACAGCTGATGTGGAACTGCAAAAGGCTCATAGAAAATATAATTAAATTATATTACTATAATATAATTACATTGTATTATTATATGACCTTTAGTCACCTGATCTCCTGAGTGACACATCTGTTTCCTGTGTGTCCAAACAGACAACTACTGAGCCTCCTGTCAAGAAAAGGATGATGTGGAACTGTAAGAGGCTCAAGGAAAATGTAATGAAATTATATTACTATAATATAATTACACTGTATTATTATATGCCCTTTAGTCACTTGATCTCCTGAGCTCGACACATAGCTGTTTCCTGTGTGTCCAAACAGAGAACTACTGAATCTTGTGTCAGCAAAAGGCTGATGTGGAACTGCAAAAGGCCCAAAGCAAAAAAAGTGCCTAACTATGGGAGAGATGTTATGTAGAATTTTTCTTTCATTTTTTTTTACACCAGAAAATCCCTTTAATATGAGAATCAACAAAGCAGTGGAGGGTTAGCATTACATGCAGTAATTTAAATGAATGGTTGTCTATGTAATTATGGAGAGAATAGGATCACCACTGTTGATAGAATCTCTACACTGGGTGAGTCATAAGGGGGGTTCAGTGCACTTTGAGTTTAAAGGGGTTGTCTCACTACAAGGATTGCTGCTTTTTGTGTTACAGCTCATGCAAAAACAAGTCACTTTGCAATATTTGTCCATTAACCGTGTCCTATCTATTCCTACATGTCCCCTCTTGTATGGGCTGCATCAGCTCCTCAGGTCGCTATAGCTACAGACCTGTTTGATCTCTCCTGATAGGCTGCCAGCGCTGGCTGCTATAGCTACAGACCTGTCCGATCTCTCCTGATAGGCTGCTAGTGCTGGTCGCTATAGCTACAGACCTGTCCGATCTCTCCTGATAGGCTGCCGGTGCTGGTCGCTATAGCTACAGACCTGGTGTCCTCAGCAGTTGGTCAATGCAGGCCAGTAGAAGCCAGGAAACATGTCTCTGAATTAAAAAATGAAACCCAGAAAACAGGACTGAGGTGAGAGGAATCAATGTAGTTAGATGGCCCCTTTAAGGTACAAGGTCATCTAAATAGGACACATAGACATTAATGTGCTGGCATAGCACACAAGCACAGAAGTCCTGCAGAAGTCCTGCTAAGGATCTATGACATATCCTGAATGTTTTAGTAAATCCTTGTAAATATCCTGTGAAATAATACAAGTCTCTTTTTTTTGTAACTCTGTGTTGTGCTGTTCCTCCGTTATTCCTATTGGGAAATGTATTACTGAATCTGTCAGCTGGGTGTTATCTGTTCTCAAAGGGTGTGTCCCTGCACTCATTGACTCTGCCATCACTGATTGTACAATATTAGACTATGCAGAGATTCCCTCCAATTGGTAACACCCAGTTGACAGATTGGTACTAAATTTATAGGAGGAATTACAGAGGAACCACACATCACACTCAGGTTTTACTAACAAGCATGTCGGAACGGCCTGTAAAGGCTGGCTTGAAGATGTTGTTTAAGATTACAAAAGCAATGCCACTCTTGTTCACAGACTGCATTTGGTGCTGCCTCATTCATTAGAATAAGACTAAATTGCAATACCATATACACCCAGTAGACCAGAGAGGCACTGGTTCTGGGGAAACAAAGAACAAGAGCAGGGTTTTCTTCAAGGGATTGTCTCACTACAAAAATTAGCTCACAACATGTAGGGAACGGTAAATGAAAAAAAATTCCAAATATATTGCTTTTTCTTTTTTGAGTAGAGAATATATTTGATCTGAGTGCACACAGGTTTTTATAGGTTACCGTCCTGGTTTCCTCTTCTCTCTCTCTGCTCTTTTACTATATGACAGCAGGGATTGACGTCACAACAGGTCGGCACACAGAACTGTCACGACACTGTTCTCCAGCTGCTATCTCAAACAAGTAATTAGTCTCCTTTTGTTTACTTTGAGCTCTGAAGCTCTGCTGTAAGATAACATCTGCTGTGAATACAGAGCAGATATGCTTATAACTGCTATAGGACCACCCACAGCACGACCAGGAATCTAAAACTGCTTGTGAGACAAACTCTAAGGCGTTGTTTACACGGCTTAATTACGCTCCGCAATTACGCCGTGTGGACAGGGGCGGGCACCTCGCCGGCCCATAGACTATCGTTACTAGCGGCGCGTATACGCCGCTGGTAATTCACATTCCCCTTCTCTCCCCCCCGCGGCGATTCACCGAGGGAGGGAGAGGAGACGTAATCCATATTCTCTATGAGAACTGTGGATTAACCGTAATGACTGGGACGTATTCCAGCCCGTAATTCGCACAGTACGCCGCGAATTACGGGCTGAAATACGTGCCCAAATAAGCCGTGTGAACATGGCCTAACTCTTTTCCATAAATCCTTCCACCTAGTCATGTTTAGAGTATTTCCTAAGTACTGCATGGGACAGGGATAATTGAGCAAAGAATGGAAAAACATGGTGTCAGGGGATAGTGTCTGAAGGTCAGAAGCTCTCTTCCAAGCACCACGCCACTTTGGCTCGTAGTTTGGAGCTATCCATAGCTCTGAGCTCTGCCGCCTGGCTCTCCGCTGACTTCCAAACTCAAAATTCTCGGGGAAAAAAAATCTGAAAACCTGATATTGGGGCTGGAGACAATAATAGATGGTTATAATAACTGGAAATTCTCAATATTGTCCAAGCATTTAAACCTGAACTAATGTCATACAACCATCAGGGGTCACGTTGTTTTCTTTAGCGTATAACAGCCCTTTATTCCAACTGGAGCAAGCTAAGTGCTCACTGTCCCGATCCAGAGGGCTGTGCTAAAACTACACCTTGCTACATTCTAGGGCTGACGCTAACAGAAGCAAGCTCAAATACTCCATTTCCCGCAGCAGAGCATACTCTGTACACATGCAAGTAAGGAGGGCTCCAAATTGCAAGCTTTTTACTTTCCCAAAAAGGGTATTGAAAAAAATTTTTTAAATTTACCCCCCTTTCCACATTTTTTAAGGGGGGTAAGAAAATAAAAAAACGCATACGTTTATTTTAGGCTTTATGTGTTGTTTTGATGCAGAGTTTCAGAAATGTATTTGTTAAGTGTGTATTGGTACTTTTTTTTAATGCTTTTTTTTTCCATAGCAAATCAAAATGATCCATCACATGATTTGCAGTGTGGGAGAAAAAAATAAATAAAAATATATAAAAAAATTCACATCCACGCATGGGTTTTTGGTGAAAAAAAAAAAAAAAAAAAAAAAAGAAAAGGGGGAAAAAAAAAAACGCCACAAACTGCCTGAAAAACCATCACATCTACAGCTTGCTGCATTCTGTAGACAAAAAAAAAAAAAAAGGAAAATGCAAACAAAAAGTAAGCAAATGTAAGATGTAAATAAAGTGGCTTGGTTTGTGGTAAGCCCCCTACCCCCCCCCCCCCCCCCCCCCTAAGAACAATAAACAGGCAGCTCCCCATTAAAATAAATTAAATTATGCCTGACTTCCTCCAGTTCCTGGTTCCACGCCGTACCTCGGGTTTCTTTGTTTTATCAGGACGTTACCCTGCAGGGGTCCCCTTTTTTATTTTTCCCACCGTTCGGGCTGTTCATTTCCCAAAAGGGCCATGGGGGCTGCGCACCTGCATGGCGACGTCCCTCCCCTAGGACATACAAAATAATAAAAATAAAATTTTCCATGCCACCAAGCAAGTTCAAGAAAAAATTTTAATTTTTTATTGTGCATAAAAGGGGGGTCATCATTACAAAAAACATATCAGAAGGTTTTTGTACATAAAAGTAATAGTGTTTTTAGAAATAGCGAGTTTCGGCAATGAGCCTTTACAAGAAAAAACATTAAGAGCTGAGGGGAATATAAAAGAGTAAATGGTAGGTATAATCGGGTATTGGGGTTTTAGAAAAAAAAAAGGGGGGGCTGGATTTGTAATATGAAGTGAGTGGAAAAAGTAATAGGGTAAAAAGGGGAAATGGCAAAAATATACCAAAGGTTGCCAAATGTGGACATGAAGGGCTCAGGGCAAGGGGGGAAAGGGCTGGTGACGCCCCGGGGGGTGGACCGTCATTATATATTAGTAACGGGGGATGAAGGCCCTTTTTCCCCATTTTTGCACCCACCCTGCCTCATCTCCCCCTAGGTGTGCACTGCCATTTCTTTTGATAATAGATGCTAGGACATACAAGACTGAAACAGAAGACCAGAGAGACGCAGCGCTGGAACCGGAGACTGGGGAAGGCCCAGTTCAGCTATCAAAGCTTTTTACAAACTCCCTTTTTTAAAAAACCCAAAAATTCCCGACCAAAAATTTTTCTCCATCACACGAAAATGCAAGGTACAAATTCTGTGGGTTCGAGTTTGCAATCTGCCTATAAGTGGTATCATTTTCTGCACCAAAAGTAAGAGAGTACATTCACACAGAGGATTTGGACGCCGATTCTGGGGACGGATTCAGATCCAAATCTGCCACAGAATGACCATCCAATACGACGGTAAACTGACCTCCATTATACCCAATGTAAAGTTAGACGACGAGATTTTTTCCTGACATTTTGGGGCCCTGATTTCCCAAATTTTTCCGTTTTCGTGCAGACCCTTTTAAAAGTATAGGAGTCATAAAATATCAGTCTCAGACATTCAGCGTCATTTTCTCGTCGGAACTTTGCACTTGCAAGTGTGGAATTTCCAACTAAGAAATTAGTCTGTTTTGGAGCTGACACTTTTTAGTGCTAAAAACATGTTGTGTGAACTGAGCCTAAGACCCCCCAAGGAGCGCCGTATCATGGCAATAACCCACACCATACAACATATGGGAGCAGTTTGCATAGTGACCGTATTCACGGTGTTTTTTCCCACAAAAAACCCAAACACATAAGGTATGGGTTTACACAGCGCTTTTGGTGCTTATTTTGGGCATATGCCCGTGTCCAATATACCCCTAAAAAAGCGTCCAAAACGCCTGTAGAACACTTCCCATAGTTTGCCATATATCATTTTAAAAAAAATTTTTTTTTTTTTGGCCGTACTGGTGTGCCCCGCAAAAGAATTACAACTGACATGTCAATTCTTTAAAGCGCTTGCTAAATTCTAAAGTATAGGAGACCCCTCCCCTGCCTCGGGGGAGCCTTTCTTTCCCACCTTGCAATTGCAGAATTTCCAAGGAAGACACCACGCGTTTTTTGCACCGAACATACTTTCATGTGAACGTCTATTCATTAGTGGCCACCTAATTAACCAATAAAACCACTCTGCTGTTACCAATTTGCAAACGGTGCCCACATGCTGTTGGGTACTGGTGTTGCCCGTCCGGAGTATGGTTTTTGGGGAACCTTGCCCTACTTCTGTGCTAGTTGCTTACTAGAATCTGTATAGGGTATAAAGTGAACAGTCTATCATTAGAATTTCAACTCCCACAAAGCATTGCTCTCTAGTAGTAGGAAATCAGCAGAATTTTGGAGTTATCTGTATTTGAGACCAGAGAATAAACCATCAAATAAATAAAAATCCGTGCAAGATAATAAAAAAGCAAAGTGCAGGAAAGATAATGATAGTTAATGATGTAGGTGATGGAGACGTATATGCCGGCTGCAGGCTGGCACCAGGATGCTGCCATGTCAGCCACCTGCCATAGGACATCTTCTTTACAACAATTGTGAATCACTTGTCAGTGTTTCCACAGCTGGACGCATGATTTCCCTCCAATTCCCCCGAGCTAATTAAATCTGGTTTGTTCTCAGGGAAAGGGCAGCGTTAATTGATGTCTGGTACACTCCTATAGATGTCCATCCACACGGTAATTAAAGACCGTTTTGGCATCTTATTTTTTTTTGGGTTGGTGGTGAATTTGCCCCTGTTTAGACACCATGTTTATGAGTGTTCTGGGTTTTGGGGCGGCGCTTGTGTACGAGGGACTGCAGTGCGTAAAGTCAACTAATTTTAAATTTTTCCCCTGTCCGGGCACCCCAGGGCTGGAAAGGGCAAAACCCGGAAAAAAAGTAACTTTTCCCCCATTTTCTTTATTTTTAGGCAAATTCCCAAAATTTTTGCCATGTCCTTTCTTTTAAAAGGCGTAATTTTTCGGGAAAATCCAATTGTAACGTGGGGGCAGCAAACCAAACCCCCGTTTACATCTCCAAAGGCAGCACTGTCTTCAGGTCACATTTACACGCCGTTTGTAAAGGAGACCACAAAAGGGGGCCCATTTATCAAATCTGTTCCCACAAAAAAGACTGGCTTGTTTGGGCCCTAGCAACCAGAGAGGGTTCCATTTCTTATCCTGCTCTAGGAAAAATCAAAGCTGTCTTTGTTGTCCATAGTAACCAATCAGAATTCAGCTTTCATTTCATTTTTTTGGGGTTTTTTTATTTTTTCACCAAAAATATGCCCCAAAATAATTTTTCCTAAACTCCCCCTTAGCTCCAATGTTTTAAAAAACGCCCACCCAAAACTTGACGGTATTTTTCGGCCGTTTTTTGGAAAATTTGGCGGGGTTCAATTATAGTCTTACTATTCGTATTGGGAAAATATTCTCAAGGGCCTCCTCTATGACAACCGTCAAACACGGGGTGAGCACTTATTTGGGTTTCTTAAAAGGGGAACTTAAAACCCCCTTTATTTAGTGTTTTAAAAAATGTGCCCCCAAAGGCCCTTACTTTGAAAATTTTTTCTAGGGGAATTCCAAGCCATGAGGGCGGGTTTTTTTACTTTTTGGAGCATTTCCCCTTCCAAAAAAAGGAAACAAAAAATTCCCCCAAAAACCCCCCGTTTTGTTTTTTCATTTTTATATTGGGAAAGCGCGCTGTAGGGCCATCCTTTTTTCCCTTTTCCCCAGCTTCTTTGGACGCTATTTTTTGGCCCCCGAAAAAGGAAACGTTTAAGACAATTCTTGAAGTGTTTTTTAACGCCCGAAAAACCCCCTAGAATCCTTTGGGGAAATCCAAAAAACCCCTGGGGTTTTTAGGGCATGTTTTTCGGGGGCGGGTTTTTCCTTGGCTATTAAATTTTTTTGGGTTTAAAAAATGTTTGGGAAAAAATCTTCCAAAAACCTCAAATTTTTTGGAGGGCCCTTTTTAGACGGGGTTTTTTTCACCCATTTTGTGCTCTGAAAAAATTTAGCTCCCAAAAAACATCTGTGTGAAAAATACCCTTAAAAATTAAAACTGGGCCTTGTTTCCCCTTTGCACCAGTAATTCATAGCAACCAAATTTTAACTCAGGGTTTCATTTTTTTTTTACTGCTCTGGGAAAAAATGAAAACTGTGCTCTGATTGGATTTTATGAGCACGTTTTGGTTTTCTAAAGGGCGCCGTTTGGTTTTTATGGGGTCGGGGTGATTTCTTTGAGCTTGATTGGTTACCTAAGGGGCTCTGAATTTGGTTTCAAAGAGCACCCAAAAAAAAAAAAAATGGGTTTCTTTTGGGCTCCGGCCTTGGGTTGGCTTAAACGCTGATTTGGGAACCCCTGGGTGAGTGGGGGTTTCTATTTGGGCCCCTGGGGGGTTGCTTTGGGGGAACAAAACAGGCCTAGGGTATGTTTTTATGGCTTAAATTTTTTACCCGAAATTTTTTTTTTCCCCCTAAAACCGCATCAAAACCTTCCCCCGAAAAGCCTTCTTCAGCAAGTTTTTAGACGCTTTCTCAACGCATTTTTTAGGGTGAGGTTTTTTAACTCTTTTTAACCCACACAAATTAATAGCCAGGAAGAAAACCGCGGCGCAAAACACTCCAAAAAACGAGTCAAAAACGCGCCGAGAAATGTGTCTAAAGACGTGGCAAGATTTTGGATGTGGTTTTGAAGCTTTCCATTGATTCATAAGGGGATTTTCATGTTTTCCCAAAAACTTCCAAAGAAGCCCCTAAAAACCTCGTGGTGTAAACCAAAAATGCTTTTTTAAACTAAAAATAAATAAAAATAACTGGGGCATTTAGGAGGCTTTTTTGATTCTGTTTTTGGAGCGGAAACGCTCCGAAAACCACATCAAAATCAGCCGTGTGAGTAAACCCTTTCTGCTAGACAGTTTTCATAAGTAAAGGCCACCGGGGCACATTTATTAACACGCTCTTTATTGCCTGTAGCAACTTATCAGAGCTCAGTCCTACGTTAGTTTTCATAAATGGGGTGCACATTTACCTAAACCTGTCTAATACTAAGGCAATGTTCACACGGCTTATTTTGGGACCGATTTCGTTCCGTAATTTGCGCCGTCTGCGGATTTAGGCTGAAATCCGTCCCATCTTTCCCGGTAATCCAATTCTCATAGAGAACTATGGACCCGTCTCCTCTCCCCACCGCGAAATACGGCCGCGGGGGAAAAAGTGACATGTCCCTTTTATAAAAGGGTACGAAAACCGGGAAAATGAATGTCTAGGGGGGTGGCGACCCCCCCCGGCCCCCGTCCCCCGCCGAGCACACCCGTAATTGGGGGCAAATCCACCCCGCAATTACGCGTGAAAAGCCGTGTGAACTAGCCAAGTGCAAACCGGCCCAATTTAGAAGTGGCCACGCTTTATGATGATAATCTGGCCTATGTTTAGACATTTGTGTCTAACGTTATACCACTTAGGGGCCATTCACATGGCGTTATGTACTACAACTGATGTATCTGTAGCGTTACTTTTTTTCACAGCACCATGATGCAGCTGCAGCAGCCCCATGGCAGTCGCTATATCTCACGTAGTCCTTTGTTGACTATGTTTGCTCTACTTCCCATTGATCTAAACTTTCCCCCACGGAATAAGGGCATTGTCTATTAACTCTGCGGAAAAAAAGCAAACGTAGTCCACACAGGACTACGTGTGCTCTATTGATCGCTATGCGGTCATGACAAGCACATCACGTACCGTCGGGGGGGGCCTTTTTCCCCGGGTATCCTTTACCAGTCATAACGCCCCCCTGTGAACGGCCCCTTATTAAGTTTGCGGCAATAATTGTGGCAAAGGTTTGGCACATTTTATTGCACCGAATAGGGCACATTTACTATGGCCATTGCGCCAGATATCTGGGTCAATCTGCACCAAAATACTGCTGTACCTGCTTCACATCACTATTATTATGTATTTTATACAGTTTCAGACACTTCTGTGCCGTCTCCAACATGAAAAGGGGATGTGGCTTAATGTACAACACCAAAATTTAGGCATAAGTATTTTTGGACACTAAGCAAACTAACAGATGGGGTGAAGTTAGACAAAAGTGCCTAAAGAAGCACTAAATTCAACATACAGCATGAGCCGCCGTGATAAATCTGGCGCATTTCTAGACTTGTCTAGTTTACACTGTCTTCGTATTAGAAAGGATCAGTAAATGTGCCCCAACGTCGCATATAAGGCCATGCTCCTTTCTACAAAAGCTATGCCTCTTTGTGATAAGACAGCGCCAAAGTGTCTAAAATCTTTCAAAATGTGGTGCAAGGCATGAACCCCGGTATATTGGTTCAAATTAAACCAAAAGTCTGGCAAAATTTCCATAGGACTGTGTCCCATTGTGACTAGCGCAAAATACCAGAGCAGTAGGGAGCGACAGATATAATGGGTGGGCGAATCGGAGTACATTGCAAGGTTCGGTGATATTCAGTGCTGGGGGGCTTTATGTGAATTTTACTTCTGATGTGTGGAAAGGGGTCAAAATCATGGCTAAAATCTGCATCATAATTGTTATATGCTTTGGATTTTAAAATTTGCAAGCAGGTTATTTTCCGCATGTAAATTTACTAGAGCACATGCATTAGTTAAATTATCATTTACCTTGCTTCTACTTTATTCCGTTGTGATTTCCTATTAGCAAATCTGGATCTCAAATTTGCCCAAGTGTGAAAGTGGCCTTAGAAGCTCAATTAATGGAATGGTGTATTATCCACAGTCTTTTGTGCAGAATATATACCAGAATGCATGGACTTTTCTACAAAAACAGCACCTCTTCTCTGTTTCTTAGAGCAGCCTTTACTGCTTACATCTAAAATGTGAAAAAAAAATCTAAAATATTTGCTGTATTGATTTTGCATTGTTCCAGCACCGCTGATATCCCCAGTTCCCGGATACTTCTTACCATGAAAACCATATAACAGAACTTCCTATGGATTTCGCTGTATACAATTTGTGAACAGAGAGGATCAGCGGCACAGGAATGGACTACAGCAGGGGTGGTTAACCTTTTTGCTGCCAAGTGGTGTTTCAAAATGTATGCCATTATTCAGGGCCACACAGATTGGCCGAATATAGCAGGCTGATTTTTAAGTTGATAAAAGTTTAATTAGCTCCCCCCTACTGTGTCGAATAAAACTATTGTTCTCCCTGATCAGCAAAAGCGCAGATGCACTTTGCGCCCATTAATTTTCCCCACTACAGCACAGGGGGGAAAAAAGGAGGGCAAGAGTTGGGATGAAGTATCGATTCCCTCCCAATCCCTGAGTATATTGCAAGCCCTGAATCTTTTTCTGAGGCCTGTGATCCTGGGCCCTCCCCCTTTGACACCCCAGTGCAGTCAGCTAAAAACTGAATACAAAAGAGCTGGCCCTGAAGTAGTGGATGCTCACCTTTTTGATCACTGCACAAGCCCTTTCCCACTGAAATTTGATGTACATTTCCCTTTCCCCAGGGTGTATAGCATAATTGGGGCAAAAATGGCATAGACTATGGTGGTTACTGATACGCCCAATGTCTTTGAGTCATCCAACAAGTGCCAGGACCTTTGGAGATCAGTAGAACATTGGGAAGGAATAACTTCAGTGAGATTTTCTACTGCGCATGCGCTGGTTTCTGATGACCCTGGCACACTGGTATGCTGACTCGGGGACATCAAGCTCAAGGCTGAACCAAATGATCTTACAGCCTTTATGTGAACGTTTTGTGTTAAAAACAATGAGAAAACGTCAGCTCACCGTAATCGTACTGAAGTTGGGCATTTCCCCGTATCAGGTGCAAGGAACTCCGGGACTCCCCCTATTTCCCAGATAATGTAGAAGAGCTAGCATCTAAGGCATGTTCACACGGGTTAAAAATTGGTTAATTTTGGCCCCCTATTTCGTGGCTACTGCTCCAATACGGGGCGAGGGGAAGTCCCATCTTTACGGTAACCACAGTTCTCATAGAAACTATGGGTTACGCCTCCCCCACCGTCGCACAATACGCCCGGGGGGAGAAAAGGAATTCAATTATACGGGGAAAAACCGCTGCATTTAAAGAATGTCAAAGGGCCGGGAATCCGGGGGAGCCCCAATCCCGCCAATTTCGGGGCAAACAGCCCCCCAATTACCGTGTGAAAGCCTTAGGGATTTACATGGCGTTTTTGGATCCGCTTTTGGATCCGTGTTGGATCCCAAAAGTGCATCCAAAAACGCAGCGTCTTTCAGATGCAAAATGTATCCAAACACGCAGCTTCATGTTTGGATGCGTTTTGGATGCAGCAGGATCGCACCCTATAGTCTATTACAGCGCTCCTGCTGCGTCTTTTGGACCAAGAATTGTCAGTTCTTGGAACGGATCCGAAAGACTAATCCGAAAGATGCAGTGAGACACGCATCGGCGATCACTCGTATGAACGCCAATGCGAATTTCTAATTAACAGCAATATAAAATCATATTGCTAATTATTCGATACATGTTTGGGTCCGTTTGGGAACCAACAGACGGATCCAAACATGTATCAAAAAGCAGATGTTACACGGAGTCATAGACGCCGTGTGAACATACCCTTAGGTATTGTCGCGTAGGGGGGGTCGAGGCGTAATCCATAGTGCTCTATGAGAGCTATGGATTACCGTAATTGGGGCATGCATCTTGCCGCATATAAAGCGCAAATATGCGGAGAAACGCGTGCCGCAATTACGCCTTGTGAACATACCTTTACACCAAGAGTTTCCCACCCCTGGACTCGAGTGAGCAATTTTAAAAATAAAAACCAAGCTGTAATCTTAGATAAAATACCCTGGTACTGAAGCAGATAATGTCCTTCATTGGTTAGGGACAGGGACACCTACCTTTACAGAACTGATGTCAAAAACACTTCTTCAGAACTATTTTGCATTATCATCTTTTATGTTTCATCCTAGAGTTACATGAGTCATGGCATCTTATGCTTCTTCACATTAATGACAATCAAATCAGAACGGATAACAAGGGACAGTTTCATCATCACCGCCAACCCTGCCGTCTCCAGTTCCATACTGTATACCTTTCCTACAGTGTTACAACCGCTCCAAATTTATAAGAAAAAAAAAGATTTAGCTTTCCTTTTCATTTCTATGCAGCAGAGCTGAATTTGCCATCTTTGGAGCTGCATCATAATACACAGGGCAATATAGTAGGTTTACCTTCAGATCTACTGTACATAATAGCTCAGGTAAGGAACCATAAGCTCTCAGACTGGTTGGGCCAAATGTCACACTAGACTCTGCTACATCTGACTGACCCAGCACTGATATAGCTATATACACAAAGCTCTCATTTACATGATGGGTAAGTGACCTAAAGCTTAGTACTCACTGCAAAAGCAAAGTTATGGCCTGTAGTTCCACTTCAGAGGCAAAGCTATGGTTTGTCTAAGTGATTTTTACGCTTTGATAACCTTTTAATGAAAAGAGGTTTCCATGATTGCTCTCTTTTTAAAATATCACCACCCTGGTCGCAGTATGTTTTTGGTATTGCAGCTCAGTCCTATTTACCTCAATGAAGCTGAGCTGCAATACCAGGCACACCCTAACAGGCTCATGGGAAATGAGCTAGGATTCTGCAGCACCCTCTATTTGATGTAGCGCTCCTCAATTTACATCCGACTCCCTGAACCTTTCAATGTAAATGGGATTAGAGCCAATCACATATTCATCTGCAGACAGCTGTTTCGGGGTTTTTGCTCCTCATCAGTGCAGAGCAGAATACTGGCTGACTAGGTGGGAGGCTCTAGGGGTAACAATCCTGGCAAGGGAGAGGCACCACTTTGGTGTGTGGAAACGTATACACTACTAGATAATCCACTGAAATTTAAATATATTCTAAAAGGTTCATGGGAAATTATCCTGGACTCTCGCAGTGCCACCTATTTGATGTAGCTATCCTCAATTCATATCCGAGCTTTGCAATGTAGAGCCCACATATTTAGTCTTCAGTGGAGCAGCTAATGGTGCACAAGTCTCTACACACCTACATGATGCCTCTCCCTAACGAGGAACGTTACCCCTTTCGAGCAACCCCTAGAGCCTCTCACCTAGCCAACCAGTATTCTACTCTGCACTGATGAGGGGCAAACACCCCAAAAGGCTGTCTGCAGATGAATATCTGAAAGGCTTCAATCCCATTTACATTGCAAGGCTCAACGAGTCGATGTGAATTAAGGAACATTACATTCAATAAATGGTGCTACAGAGTCCTAGCTCATTTCCCATGAGCCTTTTTTGAATACATTTAGATTTCAGTGGATCAGCTAATGATGGATAAGTCTCCAAATGCCTACACGGTGCCTCTCCCCCACAAGGAAAATTATCCCTTTTAGGCACATCCTGTCACAAAGGTGGTGGTATTTTTTTTAAAGAAAGCAGCCATGTTTTTCTAATCCCAGGACACCCCTTTAAGACCTAAAGGTGTTACCACTGCTATGCTCCTCAATCATCAGTGATAATCTGCTGCCACGACAGGGGAAACAATGCATTACACCATTTATATTGAAATCAGTGAACTGTCAATGCAGTGCATGGACGTGCGGGGCCTTGAGGAGCACAAGATACTCTGGAGCTACACTGGCTCGAAGAGGAGCTTTCAAAATGGGGGACTCTATTAACTTAGAATTCCTTCAATGACGACTTTACAGACACAGGATTGCTACTAAATCTCTCTATGGCGTCAACGACGAACAATGTTGGGTTGATACACGACAGAGTTGCGTGATAGCTAGTTTGGTCTTTATAGCGTGTCTGATAAACACTTTTTTCTCCAGGCGGGAGCGAGACGTGTTGGCTTTCTGCTTGAGGTCCGTTAAGTTTGGATACTTTTTCTTCTTTCCTTTCTTTTTCTTGACGTAGCGCATGATCTTGACAACTATTACTAGGATCTAGATCAAGATCTCCTCCCCGGTGGCTTCACTGAAGTTTCTCGCATCAGGTTCACGGGGTCCCCTCTCCATCTTAAAACAATAATAAAAATAGATACATATTTTTCATGCAAACGCTGAAATACATCAGGATTAAAAAGAATAACAGTCCCCTTCAGCGCCTGTGCCAATGACCCCTTCTCCTGGTCTCTTTTTCCGGGCTCCAGGGATGACGTGGTGATATGTGATCACCACAGTCAATCGCTGAAGCTAGCAAGTTGATACCAGTTAGGTGGCTGCCGTGGCCAGCGGTAGGCTGCAGTGGTCACCTCTTGTGCCGACACTACCCCACAGGAGCCAGGTGAAGAGGCCCCGGCGAGTCCACATTGGCACAGGAGTGACAGAGTACAAGTCAGGTCCCATTGCTCCTTTTGTTATTTCATAGCATTGCCAACAATTGGTGGGCAAGTGAGCTTCAGAACTGGACCAGGAACCAATGAAAGAAGTTGGCCTGGTCTGATGAATGAATTTTTCTTCTTTAGCCATGTGGACGGCCAGGTTCATGTGCGACACTTACCGACGTTTGTTGGCACCAAGATGTACCATGTGAAAAAGACAAGACAGTGGAGGCAGTGTGATGCCATGGGCAACGTTCTGCTGAGAAACTTTGGGTTCTGGCATCATATGGATGTTACTGCGACGTGTACTACCAACCTAAACATGGTCCAGACCAAGACCACCCCATCATGGCAGCAGTATTACCTCTTTCAGCAGGATAATGACGTGCCAGACTGCACAAATTGCTCAGAATTTTTTTGGGTAGGAAATCATTCTACAACGTGAGTTGACTAATACCTCCACAATTCCCTAGGCGCTAGTGTTACATCACGCCTAAATTCGCGGGGCAGCGATTTTTGCTCGTACGAGCGCAAGATCGCCGCGCCCCAAAATATGTACACGACCCTCACAGTAATTACGCGCCTCCGATCTGTAAACTCCCCCCGGGAGTACAAAATAAACATCGTATTGTACCCCGGGAGATAATGATGTACACAAGTCACATATTCTGGGCGCTTAGCACTCTCCGAGTAATCGGACATTCTGCGTACGGCCCCACAATTACGCCGTGTGAACATAGCCTAACAGGAGTACTTAAAAGTATCTGCTACTAATGTTTTCTTGCAAAATACCACAGGACAGCTTCAGATGTCTTGTGGTGTCCAGGCCTCAAAGGTTCGGACTTGGTCTGGCAGCATAAGAGGAAAATACACAATGGGCCTTATGTACGAAAACTGGGTACGCCACTAACGTTGCACGTTTTTGCACCACAGTCAACCAATTTCAGCGCTCAGCTTTTATTTCAAATAAACTCCTTTTTACTTTCATAACGCATCTGAAAAACATAAAAGCATGCAGCTCCGATTGGCGAGTTGCTAATGAGCTCATCACTTGATTGATTGCATAGGCAACAAGGTAGTCTTAGCTGCGCTGGACAGCATTTTTTATTCATTACATAAGCCCCAATGCTGCTGGCTGGATCAGTTTCAGTGCGCCATTGTCTCTTAACCTAAAAGTGTGTCCACATAAATGCCTAACAATATCACACTGAGTTTCGGTCGTCAACATCACCTCTAAACTCACATCTCCGATTTTATATAAGTAGGAAAATCACAAACTACGTTTCTATTTTGAATAGATATCATCTCTGAAAAAACGCAAAACACTTGCATTTTATAAAACTTTTAGGTGGTTGTGTTAAATGCTCTTTATTTCACATTATCCTTATGATATCGACAGTGAGAAGAGTAAAAATGCCCTCACATAACCACACGCCTGCTCCTCACTTATAAACAATCTTACACACACTCTTCTGTGTCCCTGCACTAGGGCTGAGACCAATCAGCCCCCTCCGGCAACGGAGCATATAGGAGGATTAAGGGGCCGCGTGTAAAGGAGTTTACCTCGCTGAAATAATAAGGCGTCACAGTTTAGTAACCGAGCGGATGAGATGATTGTTTAAACACAAGGAAGCGGATTCTCTCTGATGCGCGCACAACATTCATTAAGCATCAGAAAACAATGAGCAGCTCACCACATCCATCGTAATAGATGAGCAATTAAAGCTTTCTTGAGAAAAATCAATAGAGCGCCAGGGAAAAAAAATATAACAGTATTTTTTTTTTAAGCGCTGATGGGGTCCAAAACCTCTTTGTGCATTGTTACGGAAATTTAGTGGCAGGGGATAGAAAATGACACAGTTTGCGGATGGACGCGGGGAATCAATACTGTAGTTAGTGGAGAGATGCTATTTCACAAGTGACTGGCTCAGGTACGGCCTCCTCGTTCTATACTCACTGCTCTCCTTCCAACCTATCTCACACAACAACGGCCCCGATTCACTTACACCATGGCGACACGTAGAACTCATAGAGAGAGACCACTACTAATTTGCCGAGATAGTGTTATTGAAGCCCGCAGGAACTCGCATGAAACACTGCGCAGACTTAACATGCAGACATCAATCAGTTTTACACACCACAGGCGATGCACACCTCCCAGCTTGGGTGATGATACACCAACTCGAGCAACATTGACTGCCAAGATATCATGCCTCTCTTTCCACCCTAATACGCGAGATCTGCGACCGCCGCGAAGACATTTGTTAATTGAAGGCTTTTTCGAGACACATTACCAACACGAGAGTCACATGGAGAAATACTACTCAGTGAAAAAAGAAAAGAAAATCATCGGCCATAAAAATTTGTGGCGAGATATATATATATCTATCTTACGATCTTTTTACACTAAATTCAGGTAACATGTATTCTAATCTTACTTATTTTCACACCCAGCCTTTGTTAGTTGATCGGTAATATTTATCAGTGTATGATTATGTGTATATTATATATGAAGCTAACATATGATATATAATATAAAAGTCACACATATATAACATACTATTCAATCAAATGAGAATGGTCCCTACACTATTCTACATAGATCATATTCTACGACTACACATAACATAGCATTTATACACACACACATATATAATTTTTATATTCTGCAACTACACACACACCCCCCAACATAAGGTCATAATTTTACAGTCAGTAACCTTAGAAATATATTGAAATAGTAAAACGAGAGTGTGATTTTCTAGCGATTCAATGACTATAATCTTCAAACGCCCTGCGTCGTGCGCGATGGCGCTATATACCACATGTATATATATAATATATACACACAACACCACACACACTCACAACAAAAATAACATACTAAATATATACATACACTACACACACACACACACAACATATATATCACCACACTACACATCTATAACCACATATTCATACGACTCACACAGAGCGCGAGATCACACATGCACACACACGACATTACACACACACGGTCACGCACTTTAATATAGTACACACCAGATAGACTAGGTAACAGTGGTTCGGCGAGCGTACCCCTCTTCTTGTGGCCTTCAGTCACACTGCCTCAGAAGCTACTTCATTGGTGATCGAGACACACGTGTATCTCCACCCTCAAGTGTGTTTGCTAACGACGTATACACAAGACAACACCTCGACTCACAGTGTGGCTCGAGCCAACTAGTGGCCCACAAAACCGCAGCCACATCTGAAGTCAACACACCAACAAGATGTAGCATCTTTTCATGACCCACCACCATAGCAACAACACATCGCATACACACGCCACACCCACATAGCTACCATTTGAGTCAGTAATGGCATGGAATGCCATTCAACTACACAGCTCGGCGCGCTTGCTACACACCATGTGATTTCAGAGAGTGACGTTATATATAGCGCCCTCCATGTGCTCTCGAAGTAATGGATCACTCTGACACCGAGAGGAATTAATAATCTAACAGAGTAAACGAAACAGATAGTGAATCTAGATAGCTAGATTTTCTAATGTGAGCTCCTCTCTATACTTCTACAACATCAAAGAATTATAACATTGCGATAAACACATTATTTAGTGGTATTGGGGAAATTTGATGAAGAATTTTGAAGGGTTATTACAGATGTTGGTGTGGAACAAAGGTGTGGTCATTATGATATGAGAAATTATGAATTCTTTGTGAGAAGTTAGGTGAGTTATGTGGATGTACAACAATCTTATGCGTAGTGACGAGCATAACATGCGGTGTATGGAGTATAGATTTAGGGTAGAGCTGGCTTTGATAGTAGTTATGAGATATGGGTCTCGTGACTTTCAGTAGATTATGAGAGTTAATGGAGGCACCTTTTTGCAGACAGACACGCTGCAAGTGAAGACGGTGTCACAAACATCTATTTTTGGACTCGCTGGTCACAGTGTAACGGTTAATGATAGTAGGAAGAGAAGGTTGGGGTATTTGGAGAGACACTAGCTCTCACTCATCTACCTTTATAGGTACATGACGATGGCGCTTAGCATAAGCAGTTCCTGTGTGGGGAGGGTTTTGAGCAATGGTCTGTGACGAATGATGGACACACTACTTTTTTTGCGAGATGTACACGCGAGGCGCACTCAGATATATCAGTGAATTAACATGCAGCACTATAGACTAATTTATTAAGTTGTGGAAAAAGATATGGGATTCTACAGGATATATTTTATATGGAGGAAATGTATGTTGAGAGGGTGGGGTTAGGATGTGTGTGGATTGAACAATGAGAGTATGGAAGAGTTGGATGAGTGAGCTTGTAGCAGTGATGAGAACTGTGGTGACAGGGGAGGGTCTATTTATTGTGATTCTACTTATAAGTTGATGCTCTTTGAGCAATAAGGACTTAGGGCATGGGACTGTAATAATCTTATCATGTTGAGAGTGACGCGGGGTTGGGTGTCTGTCATGTAAGATGCAGCTTGTACATTTTATATCGACTACAGATGATACACAGACAATGTTCTCTTGTATCTATCATTATATATAGTTTTAGGACATCTACAGAGCTATCTCTAGTCCACACTACTCTGCAGTGTTATATGGTATAGCGATGGTAATAGCGTATATAACACTGTGAGTATTTTGATTAGTATCAATTGCGATGTATACATGGCTCAACTATTAATAGTTCATGAGTGTATTAGTGGTTCATTGTGTAGGTCTGAATATCTATTTTAGATTAGAAGTCAATTTACTTGACGGTAGATGGTACATTAGCTATTGTGGTAGTAGAGTGTGAGTGAGGTATGTAGTGGGTGGTCTTTCCTTATCACTCTGTACACTTTAAATGAGATCTGATGATGGGTATAACACTTATTTGTATACACATTGGAGAGATTGGATACTACATCTCATTTGGGAACAGAGAGGTTTTGAGACACTATATTTAATGTTTGGTTGAAATTGTTATAGGGTGGGATCTCTAGGTTATTGGGATAACACATTCTGTAGACGGGTGGTTTGTATTACACTTGGTGATAGTCTTAGTTCGTTGATATGGCGTTGTTACAAGGTTGTTTGTGTCTGGGTATAGTATTTGGAATTGGTGTGTTATGGATGGGTCATTCAAATGGGAATGTTTTGAGTTATGTTGACTACGTGTTTTGGATACAACAGGGTAGTAGTAGTGGGATTTTTGTGATGTGATTATAGGGGGACACTTCATTAGTGTTCTGATATGTGACTTTCTTGTGGTGAATGGTAGTTGGGGAGTTATAGGACGATGAGAAGAGCTATGGCAGGCATTAAGTCTATGGGGTGTCTTGATGGGGGTGAAGGATAAGGTTGTAAAGATATAAGGGGTGTGATGTGTGTGATCCTATAAGAACGAATAACACGTTGGTGTCACGTCTGGGAGGAGCAGATCAACAGGTTGGATGACAGGAAACGGATAGTTGTCCTCACAGATGGATGTATTTAATCATGGTAGTGTGTGTTGACGAGGTGAATGGGTCTGACAGATGTTACACACAGGTTGGGGGGGGTTTTTATGTTGGGCACACACATGTATCTGCTGTACGCACTCTCTCTAGCGCTCAGGGATGGAAGGCGCGGATCTCGTAGTATGTAACAGATGTTATGTGTGAGGACTCTATGTAGAGTTATTCGAGTTATATATTGGGGCGTAGGATGTGAATATCCTATTATCTCTCTGGAGGGTGGTGTTGGAGTATTCTTATTGTCTACTGGTTTGATATGGGTATTGGGGGGGGTTTGTTTATTGTTGTGTGGATATTATAAAGAATGGTACTATGGTTGATAGAGATAATAATTGTAAGGCACCGGCGGGGAATGTTTGTCGGAATTGATTAGTAGGTTGTGGAGATTGATAGGACGTGTTTAGGATATACAACACACAGTGGGTGATACATTGTCTCTGGTATGGGTCGGGTCATGTGTTGGATAGGATTGGTGTAATATTATGATTAGATTGGCATGGAATGTTGTATATGGACACTGAAAGGGTGGGTGCTGAATTTTGGATATGGGATTGTGTAAAATTTTTATAGGAACACTTACTAGTTGGCATCGGGGGAGGTGGTTGTTGTGATGGGTGGGGGGGGGGGTGGATGATGGATTATAGGATTTTGATGAATATGTTTGTTTGTTTGTGGTTTGGTTATTTGGAGCTAAGGTGTATGGGGCACAAGGATTAGCACAATTTTCTATCAGGGTGACAACAGAAGATACAACAGTAAAGAGGATGCACATGACTAGAGGCGAGTGAGAGTTATTCTTTGGGGGGGTGGTGGGGGGAGCACAGAGGGGAGTCTGTGTCTTGGTGTGTAACAGTTTGGCTGAGGGCGGACAGAAGATGGGAGGAATTTAGATTTGTGGGGAAGTTGTTAGGGCTGCTTAAAAACTTACTATATAGTGAGGAAGAGAGTAGGGCATCTGTACAGGCTTACTGAGACAAGAAATATAGCACAATCTTGGTGATTTTCAACTCACCTTAGTGGAGGACAGAGGTGGGTGGATGAAAGTGATCATGACGATTTAAATACAAACGTGTAGTCACACTTTGATGGGACTTGTTCGACATCGTGTGGGGTCGGTGGTGTTTTTGGGGGAATTTTGAAATAAGTGATGTAGGATTGGTAGTGGGTGAATGTATGTTGATTATGATTGATTAGTTGGCAGGTGGGGAGTATTTGGTTTGCATGTATAGACACTGTTGAACAGGGATGTAAGGGAAAAAGGTGAGAGTAGGAGACATGGTGGTACTATGTTAATAATTGGGTTATGTGTATGATTGGGGGGGGTGAGAGGAATGGGGGGTGGGGATTGGGGGTAGACTAGATCGGTTTACACAATCGGTTCTTGCTATGTTGTGTGTGTGTCATCTTGGATATTATGAATATGAGAGAGGATCTGTTCTATTTTGTGTTGGTCTATGTATTGTGTGTGTATAGAGTGTATAGTAATTTTGTATCATGAGTGAAAGGTGTGGTGGGGTTGGGTGTTTAGAGAAGTTTTTTGTAGTATACATGTACGTATGAGTTCATGTGTCATAGGTTATAGACTCTGTGTGGGGGGGATCTGGTAGATTTCTAGAGTATTTAATGGGAGTTCTAATTATTGTAGAGTGATAGGACTAACATGATTATTAGTAGTTGCATGGAGGGTTTATTAGCATTTTTGTGATTTTAATTAAGGGATTCAGACATTTTTGTTGGAGAAGAAGTTATTATGAGTAAGTGCAGTAACTACAGGTCCCCTGTATCATATCTCTTACATGTATTGTGTGAGTGGCAATGGCAGTGACATGGCGTCTCTATAGCACTCTCTACATACAGTCGTAGGTACTACATGTCCCAGTCTGCTCTGACATGTTATTAGTGAAGAGTACATGCAGTGAATTAGCTCTCTAGGTAGCGCCTCTCTACAGTACAGTGCCGGTACACAGTCCCTGTACTGCTCTACTACACTGTATTAGTGAGGTACATGCAGTGATGTCAAGTCCAGTACGCTCCTCTCTAACAGTACAGTGCGGTACTACATCGTCCTGTAACTGCTGCTTACATGTATTATGATACATGCAGTGATTCTGGCCAGTCTAGTAGCGCCTCTCTACATACAGTGGCGTTACTCACATGTCCTGTGCTGCTCTTACATGTATTAGTGCAATGCGTGCAGTGATTTGGTTGTCTAGTAGCGCCTCTCTACAGTACAGTGCGGAGCGCTACATGTCGCTGTATCTGCATCTTAACATGTATTAAGCGAAGAGGTGCATGACATGTGATTTGGTGGTCTAGTCTGCTCCTCTCTCTAGCTGTATGCTGCGTACAACAAGATCCCTTACTAGCTCTTGACACTGATATTAGTGAGGTGCATGCATGATTGCGTGTGACATACTAAGCCTCTCTATAACCAGTACAGTGCTGGTAGTACTACATTCCTGTACTGCTCTTTACATGTATTATGTGAGGCTGCATGCACGTGGATTGGTGGTATTAGTAAGCGCCTCCTCTACAAGCTATCACAAGTTGTGGTACTACATGTCCTTTACTGCTCTTCTTAACATGTATTAGTGAAGCGTGGCATGCAGTGATTGCGGCGTCCTATATCGCCTCTCATACAGTACAGTTTGGTACTTGTCCAATGTCCTGCTCCTGCTCT
This sequence comes from Phyllomedusa bahiana, assembly GCA_025379985.1. NCBI lineage: Eukaryota > Metazoa > Chordata > Amphibia > Anura > Hylidae > Phyllomedusa > Phyllomedusa bahiana. Next base: position 192,134 of record JAODAL010001910.1, read on the forward strand.
TACATCGTATTAGTGAGGTGTCTGCAGTGATTGGGGGTCTATAGCGCCTCTCCTAACAGTAACAGAGTGTGGATACTACATGTCCTGTACACTGCTTTTACGTGGACCAGGATGAGTGGCTTCTTTGGGCATCAGGTGAGAGTCTTATTCTCTTTTTTTTCTGGTGCAACTGGCGTGTATTACAAGGCCTGCTACAGTCCAGAGAAAGCTCCCTGCCCTCACCATATAAAGTGATACATATCCTGTATTTGTAATCTGATTCATTCTCTTTAATCCTCATTTTGCATTATGTTGGTGACATTCGGAGCCTCGGAACCAATTTCTAGTTTTCCATAGAGTTATGATTTCAACACACAATGGTCATCCTTGAAGCAAATTATACTTTATGTTGAGGGCCCGCTGCACTGGGATTTATTTCATGAGACACCCTCTTCAAATAATAAACTACTAACTGCCTTTAGCTACCACTAAAGGGTACAAACTGTATACGGTTATACATTTGTCTTAGTAATACAGTAAATTTCCAGGCTTCCAGAATTTCTAGGCTCTTTCTAGCACTGACATCTGTCTGCTCCAGGGTTCCCACTGACACATCTAATATGTTAGCAAGAGGTGCAGTTACTATCCTCTGCTCCAGCCTCATACACAGTAGGGTTTTTTAGCAAGAAGTGGCAGTTCTACATCCGTCCTACGCTCTGGGCCTACCATACACCAGTAGGGTTGCGATCAGAGGTGCAGTGACATCTGTCTGGTCCGGGCCCATATACCAGTACATTTTAAGCAAAGAACAGTGTCGTGACATCCAGTTTGCTACTCTGGACACACTCCATTCACAAACTAGTAAAGTGTTTAGCACAGAATGAACAGATGACATCCTTCACTGCCGTCTCTCTTGGGGGGTGCCCCACACACACATAAGGGTTAACAGAGGTGTCCGTGACATATCCGACTCTACCGGGGCCCCAATCACACACAGGGTTCTAGTTCTAGCAAGAGGTGCAAGATTGATATCCGTCTGCTCTGGCTCATACACAGATAGGGTTAGCCGTAGGTGCCTCTAGTTACAACCGTCTGCTTCTGGACCTCATCACATAGGGTTAGCTAAGGTGCAGTGACATCTTCTGGTCCCGGAGCACCCACATACACAGTAGGGTTAGCAGAGGAGCAGTGACATCTGTCGCTCTGGCCTCATACACAGTCATGGTTAGCAGAGGGACATGACATTCCTCTGCTTGGGTAACCCATCATACAACAGGTAAGGGTTAGCCAGAGGTGCAGTGACAGTCTCCGTATCTGCTACGGGGCCCCATACACAGTAGGGGTTAGCAAGGGGCTAGATTAGCATCCGTCCTGCTCCAGGCCTCCATTACACAGTTATGCGTTTAGTAGCAAGGGCAAGTTAAACATCCGTACTGCTCTGCCTCATACACAGTAGGGTTAGCAAGGTGCAGTGACATCCAATCTGCTCCAGGGGTCCCCATGCACACAGTATGGTCAAGCAGAGTTCAGTGACATCCGTCTGCTCCCGGCCCATACACAGTATGGTTCAGCAGAGGTGCAGTGACATCTGTCTGGTCCGAGCCCCATACACAGTAGGTTAGCAGAGGATCGCAGTTGGATCATCCGCCCCGCGACACCGATACAGCACACCTTAGAGCGCTATCGGCAGAGGTGCAGTATACATCCCGTCTCGCTCTGGGGCCCATACACAGTAGGGTTAGAAGAGGTCAGTGGACATCTTACGTCCTTGACTCTGGGCCTCATACACAGTAGGGTTCACCGAACTGTTGTGTTGGGACACAGACCTGGTTGCCTCCTGGTTCACTTTGGTGGTGAGCTACTCCACTGTATCATGTCTGTATACCTGCGTACTCCTTCACCTCTCACATCAGCGACACATGGTGCGCCGCAGTTTCTACGTCACTTATTCACAATGGTGGCATCTGTCCACTCACGATGCGCTTCCACTACAGCAGCCGCCAACACTTCACAAACTGTGCAGTTTCAGAAATACCTCCACCCTTGGCCCAAAAACCAATAATCATTCCTTTTTTGCAATTCTGATATACCGCCTCTTTTACCTATGACGGCAACAAGGGATGTGTGTACAGACGGACTATCACACACCTTCTATACCCACCAAACCAGCTCACCACACGTGACTAGCTTCATAAGCTCTTTATAGAAGAGATGTAATGGAGCTAGAGAGAGTGCAAAGACGAGCAACCAAACTTATAAGGGGAACGGAGCATCTTAGTTATGAGGAGAGGTTAGTAGAATTGAACTTATTCAGTCTTGAGAAAAGACGGCTTCAGGGGGACATGATTAATTTATATAAATATATATATAAATGGTCCCTACAAAAAGTATGGGGAAAAAGGATTTGAAGTGAAGCCCTCTCAAAAGACAAGGGGACATTCCCTTCGACTAGAGAAAAAAGGATTCAACTCCAGAGGAGAAGAGGTTTTTTCACTGTAAGAACTGGAATCTGTGGAATAGCGGGCCTGAGGAGCTGGCACAGCAGGAACAGTTGGGAGTTTCAAGAAAAGCTTAGATAACCCACCTGACACTAAAGAATATTAATGCGTATGTAGCCATGTAAAATTCGGATCCCGGTGGTGGGGCTCTGGGGTCAGAGATGGGGTCTCCACTGGAGCAGATTGGTTCTTGCCTTGTGGGTTTCAGGGCATTAACCTCCCTTCAACCACATTTTCCCCAGGCTTGGTTGAACTTGATGGACACCTGTCTTTTTTCAACCGTACTATGTAACTAAGCTAAGTGCTACTGACGTAGAAAGTGGCCATTATAATGTGACTCAATTGTACACAAAGATTAGTAAATGTATTTTAGTGAATAAAGCCCCATCCTCCTGTGATACCTCAGTTCAGTCCTGAGATGAACATGTTCCTCTTTCACAATAGGTATTTAAAGGAACATTTGCAGGCGGCCCTGTGCGCGGCTTCCGGGGTAATGGAGTCAGGCAGATCACTAGTGCAGGAGACTGGATGTCAGTGCAGCTTAATGACCTCAAGTCTCATTATGTCTATACTTCAGCGTAAATTAAGTGGTGCTAATGACATAGGGGGTTAAAGTTTAATGGCTGGAGTGCTTCATTAGGCCGGCCCCACTTAGGCTGCACTTAATCACCAGGCGTTAGGAAAACAGAAAACAGGAAAACCTGCAATAAGGCACTGGCCGGCTGGACACGGATCAGAGCTTTTTTTGGTGGTGTGAGGTGTTCTGGGATGTACTAGATAAATATTTTTGTAAAAAAATATTCCTAATAAGTCGAGCTGGGGCTGGATAACACGAGGATGTGTATCTGGACTTCTTACATGCATCTGCCCCAAAGACTGGGGGAAATATACACTGCTCACAAAAGGTTAGATTTGGCTTTTGGGTGAAATTTATGGAAATTGTAAAAAAAAAGTTCCGCTGCAGTGATAGTTTATCCTGAAAGTCGTCCATTTAAGTTGTAGCAAGCAATTTTCTCCCCTCAAACAATTTAATGAAGGAAAAGCCAACAGTGGAGGGTCTACACCATCAACAACAGTGGAGGGCCTACACCATCAACAACAGTGGAGGGTCTACACCATCAACAACAGTGGAGGGTCTACACCGTCAACAACAGTGGAGGGTCTACACCACTCAACAACAGGGGAGGGTATACACCATAAACACCAGTGGAGGGTCTACACCATCAACAACAGTGGAGGGTCTACACCATCAACAACAGTGGAGGGTCTACACCATCAACAACAGTGGAGGGTCTACACCATCAACAACAGTGGAGGGTCTACACCATCAACAACAGTGGGGGGTCTACACCGTCAACAACAGTGGAGGGTCTACACCGTCAACAACAGTGGAGGGTCTACACCGTTTAACAAAAGGGGAGGGTTCTACCCTCAACAACAGTGGAGGGTCTACACCCTCAACAACAGTGGAGGGTCTACACCCTCAACAACAGTGGAGGGTCTACACCCTCAACAACAGTGGAGGGTATACACCCTCAACAACAGTGGAGGGTCTACACCCTCAACAACAGTGGAGGGTCTACACCCTCAACAACAGTGGAGGGGCTAAAACCACTCAACACAGTGGAGGGTCTACACCCTCAACAACCGTGGAGGGTCTACACCCTCAACAACAGTGGAGGGTCTACACCGTCAACAACATTGGAGGGTCTACACCTTCAACAACAGTGGAGGGTCTACACCATCAACAACAGTGGAGGGTCTACACCATCAACAACAGTGGAGGGTCTACACCATCAACAACAGTGGAGGGTCTACACCATCAACAACAGTGGAGGGTCTACACCAGACCTGGGCATTGTACGGCCCGCTAGCTGGTCAGATGCTGCCTGCGGCGTACGATGCCCAGGTCTAACAACAGTAGCGATGAAGGCCCGCCGCGGCTGCTGTTAACATCCCCGGTATTTGTGAATTGGGCAGCGACGCGATGAAGTGAGCTGCCTCTCCTCAGCCGCCGAGGAGCTGCCGGAGGAGCATCCTGGCGCTGGCGGGCTGGAGAGGAAAGTGCTTGGCGGGGAAGCAGGTAAGGTAGGTATTAGTGCTGTTATTTTTAATTTCTGTTACCTGTCTGAGGGGGCCTAAATCTATTTATATACCTGCTTGTGAGGGCCTATATTTATATACATGCGTGTGAGGGCCTATATTTATATACCTGCTTGTGAGGGCCTATATCTATATACCTGCTTGTGAAGGCCTATATCTATATACCTGCTTGTGAGGGCCTATATCTATATACCTGCTTGTGAGGGCCTATATCTATATACCTGCCTGTGAGGACCTACATCTATATACCTGCCTGTGAGGACCTACATCTATATACCTGCCTGTGAGGACCTACATTTTAAAACTGCCTTAATACCAATGCCTTGACCTTAGGGGACCTGTAATCTATATTTTAACCCATTTCCGCCTGTGGGAAACCTAATATTACCTCTTATATAACATATTGCCTGTGAGGACCTACATCTTTTATACCTGCCTGTGAGGGACCTTAACTAAACTATATACCTGCCTGTGAGGACCTACATCTATTATACCCTGCCTTTTTTGAGGACCTACTATCTATATACCTGCCTGTGAGGAATAACTCTAAAATCTATATACCTGCCTGTGAGGACCTAACATTGATACTCATATACCTGCCTGTGCCCCCGCGATGGGTCCTATATCCCTTACTATTTATTTTATTTTTATACGCTGTGAGTGCAATCCTATATGCTAATATACCTGCCTGTGAGGACCTATATCTCTATACCTGCCTGTGAGGACCTATATCTATATACCTGCCTGTGAGGAGCTATATCTCTATACCTGCCTGACTGAGGGGACCTGTATCTATATACCTGCCTGTGGGAACCTATATCTATCTATATACTTGCCTGTGAGGACCTACATCTATATACCTGCCTGTGAGGACCTACATCTATATACCTGCCTGTGAGGACCTACATCTATATACCTGCCTGTGAGGACCTACATCTATATACCTGCCTGTGAGGACCTACATCTATATACCTGCCTGTGAGGACCTACATCTATATACCTGCCTGCCTGAGGGGGCCTATATCTATTTATATATATGACTGTGAGGACCTATATCTATATACCTGCCTGAGGGGAGCTATATCTATATACCTGCCTGACTGAGGGGACCTGTATCTATATACTTGCCTGTAAGGACCTATATCTTTATACCTGCCTGCCTGAGGTGGCCTGTATCTATTTATATATCTGCCTGATGAGACCTATATCTATATACCTGCCTGAGGGAAGCTATATCTATATACCTACCTTCCTGCCTGAGGGGACATAAATCTATATACCTGCCTGCCTCAGGGGAGCTATATCTATATACCTGCCTGCCTCAGGGGAGCTATATCTATATACCTGCCTGCCTCAGGGGAGCTATATCTATATACCTGCCTGCCTCAGGGGAGCTATATCTATATACCTGCCTTCCTGAGGGGAGCTTTATATACCTGCCTTACTGAGGGGAGCTTTATATACCTGCCTTAATGGAGGATGTATCTATATACCTGCCTTACTGAGGGTACATAGTAAGTTTCCACAAAAATAAACCCCAAAAACTAATTTTTCCCCGTTCACCCTATGTTTTTTTTTAATTAATTGCTCAGCCCTGGTCTACACCATCAACAACAGAGGAGGGTCTACTTCATCAACAACAGTGGTTGCCAGTCAGTACCATCTGGCAACTATGGCAGCTGGAAGCCTAATGAAGGCCTCCATAGCCGCCACGTAGTGGATTCCATTACTTCCTGCCTCAGGAAGGAAATAGTAGAAACGCCATCTTGGTACACTGTTCTGCATTATTAACATCCTGAAGAAGGGTGTAAAAGTGATTGCACCCCCTAATGGTCAAGTACCCTAAAGGGACTGAATGAAGAAGTACAAAAAAAAAAAAAGTTTTAAAAGTATAAAAAATATTAAAGTTCAAAATAACCCTCTTTTGAAATGTTACAAAAATAAAAGTTACACATAATTGGTATCGCCAAATCCGTAGAACTTCGATCTATTAAAATACAAGATCTTTTATCCCGTACGCTGAACATCGTAGAAGAAAACAAATTACAAATGCCAAAAAGGTTTTTTTGGGGTTATTTCACATCTTCTAAAAAGTGGAATAAAAACTGATCAAAAAGTCGCTTATATCCCAAAAAGTGACCAATAACAAGTTCACTTCAGCTCGCCAAAAATGCGCCCTCACTCAGGTCTATCGGTGAAAAGAAAAAAAAAAAAAAAAAAGGTTATTACCGCAGAATATGGATCTGCTGCGCAAATTTAAGACATATAGAAAATATTTGCATGTTTTAAAGTACGAAAACCCTACATATCTGCTATCAACTGAATCGTATCAACCTGCAGAATACACATAACGCATCACTTATACTGAGGAGTGAACACCATAAAAACAAAATTCCCAAATATGGCGCAAGTATGTTTTTTCCACGTTTCACCCTACTTAGAATTTTTTTTCCGTTTCCCAGTATATTCTATGGCACGATAATGGACACCATTAGAAAAACATCTTATTCTGCAAAATAAAAGCCCTCATATGTCTATGGAGATGAATTTTTTTTTAAAAAGTTATGGCTTTTGGAAGGTGGGGAGAAAAAAAAAAATAAAGAGACAAATTAATATAACCGTGTGACAGGAAGGGGTTAATAGGAGAAGGAAATGCAGATAAACCTCTCCCGTGGATTTTTCCTTCTCCCCCTGAAGTTAATGTAGTAAAAGCCGCAGCAAATCTGCGTGTAAGTGGCCGTGCTACAGGCATAACATAGTCTTGGAGGAGCGGTTACAAATAATTAAAGGGGTTTTGCCACGATCTAATGTTGACGTGGGATCCTCCAAAAATGGGTATTTAATCACTTCTCTAAATATAGGTCATCAAAAAAAGTGAAGCCTCTGAGAGCTACAGCTTTCATTACATGCCCTTGGTTTCCTGACAGTTTACATTAGACAGATCAGGACCTGACAGGAGCCGATCTGGCCAAGCTTGCGTTGTTTGCACTTCTTATCTGATGGCAGGGAACATGAACGAGCTTTCAAGGGACTGGGGAGAAAGATCTTGTGTCTTTTGTATAGAGAATCCACTGGCTGTAATGTAATTATCTGAGTAAACATGCAGACACTCCCTGCTCAGCCTCCCTCCCTCTCTCCCTGCAGCCGTTCGTTTGCGAAGGAATGAAAGAAGGCTGACTGCTGAGCTTATCTTCTCTCCTGAGCAAATAAGAGGGAGAAATAAAACGCATATAGCTTGTGCGCAATACAGTTCTCCTCTGTGGATTAGCAAAACAATGTTTGCTCAACTATAGAGACTGAGTATCAGGAACGTGCATGGGAGGTGGAGCGATGACATCACAGAGGAGGTAATTGTTTTTTTAAACACAGAAACACACCAGCCCTTTTTTTCAAGCCTCAAGAGGGGAGTATCAGCCTGTTAGGTGAGGAACTCACTTCTTGGCAAAACCCCTTTAATTTAAAAGAAATCTCTAATAAACTTGGCATATCACAAACCTTGTTCCCTGGCCTGTCTCTCAAATTTCTCCTTGGTTTCTCTCTCCCGATCCTCAGGATTTACTGGCACTCCAAGCTCATCCCGTGGGATTATCTTCCCGTGGAAAGGACACTAGAAAAAACAAGGCATAGACAAGGGGGAAAGTGGCAAGACTCAGAACATAAAATAGTGTTCCTGCAAGCGGCACACAAAACTAATGAAACTAACCAAAATGTTAACCAGACCCTTGTTACCGTCTGCCTTGCTCGTTCAGAGCTCTATACAGCCAGAAATGTCACTAGACATCTAACTAAGGAAACACGCAAAAACACTTAATGGGACATGTCCATCAGAAAGGGGTATGTTCCTCAATATCTAAATTCCTGGCAACCAATTTAAAAAAATTGGCAGTACTATGCAATTAAAAATTTCATAGAAAATCTTTCCCTTGTCAAACTGTGATAGTAAAGAGATAACTTTTGAATATTTTTATTTTGGCAGTCCTATGCCATTAAAAAATTACATTTAAAATATTGTCCTTCTCTAGCTGTAAGGTAAAGCTTTTGTTTGGCAGGGCAGACTAATCTCACATTACTGCAGCTGCTGCTTATTTGCATGCAGTCTCATTACACAAAGTAGGTAATGACAGAATAATCATTCTATTGTTCTCTTGATAGGGATAGATAAAGATTAGACTAGACTGTAGGGAATTACAAGAGCAATAGACAGGATAATGGGTTAATCTTTTTTTTTGTACTAGTGGATTTCAACTTTCTTCACACTATATATACACATATAAAAAACAAACAAAAAAAACCAACAAAAACCGGAAACACTGCCATAATCACAGCTCAAAGGCTGGAATGAGACTGAACACCAGCTCCCATGCTACTTAGGGAAAATACACAGGTGCAGCTGATTGCTAAGCAGTAGCCCATACATCTCACTACTAGGGGAACAACCAGACTGCACATTAAATTAACACCTATTCACACAGCAAGCAAAAGAGCAACAGTACAATACATTGGGAGTCTGCACAAATGCAAAAATACCCATAAGACAACCACTCACACGCCTCCAATATATGAGGGAGGCGGTTGCTGGTATTATAATTGCATATTAAATAAAGATAATATATATACATACATACATATACATACACACACAGTTGGAACTAGAAACACACTATATAAAAGCCCTATCTGCAGGTTTTTCTCACTATCTGACATGAAATCAGAATAAACCTGTTTTAGGTCAATTAGGAACCAAAATTATTTATATTTGCCAAATGCCAGAAATAATGAGAGCGAGAATTTTTTTAAGGCATTTTTATTACTTTCTGCAAAGTCAAAAGTTTCCATACATTTCATTAGTATTTGGTACCTTTGCCCTTACACTGTATGACTTGGGTCAAACGTTTTGGATCCTTTCACAAGCTTCTCACAATAGTTGGTAGGAATTTTGGCCCATTCAGACAGAACTGGTGTAACTGAGCCATGTTTGTAGGTCTCCTTGCTTGCCCCTGCCTTTTCAGCTTTGCCCATACATTTTCAATTGGATTGAGATCAGGGCTTTGTGATGGCCACTCCACATTGTATCCAGTTTGGCAGTAGCTTCGGGTCACTGTCCAAGCTGATGTCTTGAGATGTTGCTTCAGCATTGCCACATAATCTTCTTTCCTCAAGATGCCATCTATTTTGTGAAGTGCACCAGTCCCTCCTGCAGCAAAACAACCCCACAACATGATGCTGCCACCCCCCGTGTTTCACAGTTGGGATGCTGTTCTTAGGCTTCCAAGCTTCTCCCTTCTTCCTCCAAACTTAATGTTCACTATGGCCAAACAGTGTCGTCAGACCACAGGACAGGTCTCCAAAAATATAGGCCTTTGTTCCTGTGCATTTGCAAACATTAATCTGGCTTTTATATGTTTCTTTTGGAGTAATGGCTTCTTCCTGGCAGAGTGGTCTTTCAACGCATGTTGATACAGTATTCGTTTCACTGTGGATAATGACACAATCTTACCAGCTTCCGCCAGCATCTTCACAAGGTCTTTTGCTTTTGTTCTTGGGTTAATATGCACATGTCGGACCAAAGTACATTCATCTCTGAGACACAGAACCCGTCTCCTTCCTGAGCGGCATGATGGCTGGACATTCCCATCTTGTTTGTACTTGCGTATGATTGTTTGTAGAGACGAATGAGGCACCTTCAGGTATCTGGAAATTGTATCCAAAGATGATCCAGACTTGTGCAAGTTCTCTTCCTGATATCTTGGCTGATTTCTTTAGACTTTCCCATGATGTTACACACAGAAGCAATAAACCTATCAGAGGCTTCCAAAGACATGACATCATCATATGGGCTGTCCCAAATTGTTTAGAGGCAGAGTAATCCTAGTGTATGGAAACTTCTGACTTTGCAGAAAGTAATAAAAATGCCTTAAAAATTCTCTCTCATTATTCTGGCATTTGGCAAATACAAATAATTTTGGTCATAATTGACCTAAAACGGGGAAGTTTTATTCTGATTTCATGTCAGATAGTGAGAAAAACCTGCAGATGGGGCTTTTTATATAGTGGATGGAAACTTCTAGTTTCAACTTTCAACTGTAGAAAATTGTTTTTGCATATTGAGTAATAAATATATATATATGTGTATATATTATATATATATATATATATATATAGTCAATATGTGAAAGGAAAATGGTAGTGTCCCCTTTAAAGAGAATACTACAAAAAAGGTAAAAAAAATAAATTAATAAATAGAAGTTACAAAAAAAAATAAAAAAAATCACTAAAGCTTGTTCATGGCCTGAAATGTGAAGACGTTAGAGGGCTGACATGATTGTGGTGCGCTCTGCTGCCCATCACCCACCTTGAGCCGGTCTTGCCTCTCGCACAGCGACCCGTTAGGCAGTGGCACCTTGCACTTGTGCTTCACAGGCTCAAACTTGCCCGGGAAGGAAATGTATCTGGTTTTTAACATCGCCTCCACTTCTTTATTCTCCACCTCCTCTTCTGTCTCATTGGGAGCCCAGAACCGATGCTGGGAACTGAACCTGCGTATAGGAACAAGCACACTGGCTCATCTATATAATGTATATACAAACTGACAGTATACGAGGCCTCGCACTCATAACTAGTTGCAATACGGACACATGCTACAGATATAATGCATACATATGTGTACTTAGGTCTGTGCTGTGATTTATAAACGCCTGACAAAACGGAGGTCAGGTCTTGTTCAGCTCCTCGGGGGCGGGGCATAACTCACAGATTTTCTCATTGGTGGTTGAAGCTGCGTCATGTTCGGGGGCACCTGAGCTCATACAGCAGGAAGTGCATAATCTGTAACCCCCAATATACTATACACTGATCATGAGAATCACTACAAGTAGCAGCAAGCCCACAATACAGCGAGGAGATCTGGAACTTACCTACAGATACTACAGAGTCTGAACAGTCTGCAGCCTGTTGATGGGCAGTAGGAGATGAAAGGGATTGGTTCCTGATAGCCGACATAGGTGTAACTGTAGTCATAATAGCTGCTATGGGCCCCTAAGGCTGAGGGGGCCAGTTAGATGCTGGTGTTTGGCTACCTGGCACTACTGTATGCGAGTTCGGGGATGTACAGCTTCACAATCTACACCTCTAATTCTTGCTATTGTTTCAGTTTCTTGCTGTTAGGTGGTGGGGCCCCTCTCATCTTCCTATGGGGCCCTATGAGTTCTTGTTATGTCACTGTAGCTAACCCCTTTAATATAAGGGCTGCTAATCCACTGACCGCTGCAAGTCAGGTTCCCGACACCTTGGATCTATCCTCTCTATAGCAAGAAAGAAATGCCACATGACAAACTCCACACAACTACATCTATGGGAAATGCTAGATGACACTCTGCGCGGCTACATTTGTAAGAAACGGCAGATGACAAATTCCACTCAACTACATCTGTAAAAAATACTAGATGACACTCCGTGTGCCTACACCTGTAAGAAATACCAGATAAACTCCACACAACTAAATCTGTAAGAAATACTAGAGGACAGAATAAATGCAAAAGAAAAATCTCTGCGGCGCTCGTGTGTAAATAAGAAATTGGAGCACTTCCAAAATACTGAGAATATATGTATTTCTAAAAATGCAAAGGACGATACCTTCACATAAATAAAAAACTACTTAAAATCTAACGCGTTTCGCCGTGTACACCAGCGCTTCTTCAGAGGTACACAACACTATTACACACCGAACATTTAAAAGAACTAACGAGTTACAACTGGATGAAACTGATATAAATCACGGCAAGTATGATGTCAATTCCTCCAGTGGGTAAGAACGATCCTCTGTTGGTCAGAGACCATGTCAATCAAAGTCAATCTATATCCTCTTTACACGGAGTAAGGGAGTCATCTGTTGGATCCAAGTCGTGTCAATCAATGAGGTCTCAGACGCCATGTACTCTGACCAACGGAGGATCGTTCTTCCTCACCGGAGGAATTGACATACTTGCCGTGATTCTGAAGAAGCGCTGTCATACAGCGCGAAACGCATTAAGTTCTATATCATATGTTTTTAATGATGCGAAGGCATAACCCTCTGCATTTTTTAAGAATAAAAGACAATTTTATTATTCAAGCCTGCATACTCGGCTTCCTTTGGAGTTCTCCACGTGCGTCGGGTCCATTGTTTCTTTTCTGATTTTCCCTCCGAACTCGGCGTTCGTTCTGGGCATTGAAGTGATACAGACCTTCAGCTGCTGTGTTAAGGGCTACGGACCTCAAAAAGCCCTGTAAACGCATACGAGAGTTGTGCCTCTAAAATAGGAGCACAACCTCATTAGGTGAGCATATCGACCTTTGATTTTTTTTGTCTACATATTCCCTACATACTTCACTATTGTGCTCCCCCTTGTTGTTTTTTCTTTCTTTCTGTCTTCTCAACTTCCAACGTAGCATAATAATATGAATCAACTGTGTAGTTTCACTCTGCTACATTAGTACACCAATTTTTTTATTTTCAATTTCAAACCCAATGTTATACATCTATAACCAGAAACGTTGGATGACAAACTCCACTCTTCTACATCTTGAACGAATACCGGATGTCAAACTGCCGCCTGTGAACACATAAAACACTACTATATGTATGAAATATGACAGATGACAAACTCCACTCCACTACATCTATAAGACTTACCAGATGACAAACTCCACTACATCTATAACATATGCCAGATGACAATCTCCACTCCACCTGTAAGATATGCCAGATAAACTCCACTTCACAACATCTGTAAGACGTACCAGGAAACATACTCCACTCCTCTACGTCTGAAAGATATGCCAGGCAACAAACTCCATTCCACTACATCTACAAGAAATCAGGGGAAAAACATCCACACTATTATATCTGTGAACTATGGTCGGCTGCTCCTGTAACATACACCAGTTGACAAACTCCACGAAACTACATCTGTAAGACAAGCCAGGTGACAAATTTCACACTGCTACATCTGTGAGAAATATCAGGAGACAAAAACCCAGTCTATTACATCAATAAACTCTGTCCTGCTGCATCTGTACGATATACCAGATGACAAACTCCATCCCACTCCATCTATAAGATATGCCAGATAGACTCCACTCCTCTACATCTATAAGATATACCAGGTGACAAACTCCTTCCACTATATCTATAAGAAATCAGGGGACAAACATCCACACTATTACATTGCTAAACTATGTTCTGCTGTATGCACCAGTTGACAAACTCTCCTCCACTACATCTGTAAGATATGCCAGATGAGAAACTCTCCTCCACTACATCTTTAAGATCGAATAGATGACAAATTTCAGTCTACTACATCCGTAAGAAATATCAGGTGACAAACATCCACACTATTTGATAAATTCTTATCTAGTTTATCTGTCAAAAAACGCCAGGTGACAAACTCCGATTTGTGGTAAAAAAAAAAACAAAAAAAAAAAACTAGACAACAAATTCAGCTCCACTACATCTGTCTGAAATACCAGAGGCTCATGTCAAGAAACTGCAGATGACAAGCTCAGCTCTGCTACATCTATCAGCACTTCTGAAAATATACAGGCAGTCCCCGGGTTACAAACAGGATCGGGACTGTAGGTTTGTTCTTAAGTTGAATTTGTAGATTTATTAAATGTAACTCCAAGACAAAAAGTTTATTTAAGTTTTGGATAGTGCAGGGAAGGGTTTTTACATTTGTTTTGCTGTCTGTGCCCCTGTTAAGAAGATTTCACCTCGTGTGCTGCTGTGGCATGGTGGAACTTGTCATTCCACAGCTACTCTCTGCTGTGAAACATGGAACTACAAGTGCCAGCATGCCCCATAAGTCTCCGTTTGTAACTAGGGGACAGATTTAAGTCGGAACGGTGTAAGTCGGGGACTGCCTGTAAATGTAGCAGGCAAGGAGGAGGGGATCATCAGAAGTGCTGATAGATGTAGCAGAGCTGAGCTTGTCATCTGCAGCTACTTATAAATGTAGCAGTCAGGGAGGAATACAAGTAGCTTCAGATGACAAGCTCAGCTCTGCTACATCTATCAGCACTTCTGATGAGACGCTCCTCCCTGCCTGCTACATTTACACGTAGCTGCATATGACAAGCTCAGCTCTGCTACATCTATCAGCACTTTTGATGATATGCTCCTCCCTGCCTGCTACAATTATGCATAGCTGCAGATGACAAACTAAGCTTTGCTACATCTGTCAGCTCTTCTAATGACACGCTCCTCCCTGCCTGCTACATTTATACATAGATGTAGCAGAGCTGACCTTGTCATCTGCAGCTATCAGCACTTCTGATGATACGCTCCTCCCTGCTTGCTACATTTATACGTAGCTGCAGACGACAAGCTCAGCTCTGCTACATCTCTCAGCACTTCTGATGAGATTAATGTAGCAGACAAGGAGAAGCGTATCATCAGAAGTGGTGATAGATGTAGCAGAGCTGAGCTTGTCATCTGCAGCTACTTATAAATGTAGCAGGTAGGGAGGAGTGTAAGTAGCTGCAGATGACAAGCTCAGCTCTGCTACATCTATCAGCACTTCTGATGAGATAAATGTAGCAGGCAGGGAGAAGCGTATCATTAGAAGTGCTGATAGATGTAGCAGAGCTGAGCTTGTCATCTGCAGCTACTTATAAATGTAGCAGGTAGGGAGGAGTGTAAGTAGCTGCAGATGACAAGCTCAGCTTTGCTACATCTATCAGCACTTCTGATGAGATAAATGTAGCAGACAGGAGAAGATATCATCAGAAGTGCTGATAGTTGTAGCAGAGCTGAGCTTGTCATCTGCAGCTACTTATAAATGTAGCAGGTAGGGAGGAGTGTAAGTAGCTGCAGATGACAAGCTCAGCTCTGCTACATCTATCAGCTCTTCTGATGATATGCTCCTCCCTGCCTGCTTCCTTTCTATCATCAGAAGTGCTGATAGATGTAGCAGAGCTGAGCTTGTCATTTGCAGCTACTTACACTACTCCCTGCCTGCTACATTTATAAGTAGCTGCAGATGACAAGCTCAGCTCTGCTACATCCATCAGCACTTCCGATGATACGCTCCTGCTACACCTATAAAAATATTATTTGATGAATGGGATTTGCCATGTATTCCAGGTCCAGTATTCCCATAAGGCTGCCCATACTGTATGGCGCCCTCACATGTAGTGGCGTTGCACGTCCCACGTCTACTGTGTGTTTTTATATGGAGTAAACACCATCAATGGCCTCCAACTAATTTTCTGCATCAACAAATGTGGCAATCACTAGGGTGGCGCGTGCGGCAGCTAACGAGTGACGGGCGCCGCCGCCCGCTATAGATCTCTGTATTACGCCTTCGCTGCCCTAACCTGACATAAGTTTAGCTACAAATTCATCTCGTCCGGAAAGCAATTAAACGACACAAGTCCGTGGTCAATAGCGCTTTGGCTGCGATAACCTCACTGTGCAGGAGATGAGGGAATCCGCGGGAACACAAAACAGCTAAGCCGCTGGTCAATGTATGTTCTTACAGCTGTCAGCGGCCGGGAAAGCTGGAATGTGACGTGAATGAAACGCGTGGAGGGACATGTCAATGCTGTGCTCAGCCGCGCAGCGAGGCCATCTAGTGGTGACCTCTCACCGGCTAGAAAACAAAATACTGCACCCAAGACCCAATGAGGCTGAGCTGCAATACCAGACCCAGCC
The DNA here is from genome assembly GCA_025379985.1 of Phyllomedusa bahiana. NCBI lineage: Eukaryota > Metazoa > Chordata > Amphibia > Anura > Hylidae > Phyllomedusa > Phyllomedusa bahiana. Next base: position 208,406 of record JAODAL010001910.1, read on the forward strand.
TCTGGGCAAGAGTGGTGCTGTTTCTAGCATGAAGAAGGAAGTTAAAGGGATTGTCTCACCGTGCTGTTTCACAGGGCCACAAGCAGCTCTAGATTTATGCTCCAGCCCTCTTCTTGGTTAGGCTGTGGGTGGTTCTATAGCAGCGATTAACATATCAGCTCTGTATTCCCAGTTCGTCTAATTGCACTGAGATCTTGTCTGTAGAGCAGAGGGCTTCAGGGGCCGTTTACACCGCGCATTTGGATCCTATTTTGGATCCGAAAATCGCATCCAAAAACGCTGCAAGCAAACGGATGCTAAACGGATCCAACACGCAGCTTCATGTTTGGATCCATGTTGGATGCCTACACTTTAGGCACACTTTATTATAGGGCTCCTGCTGCGCCTTTAGGACCAAGAATTGACATGTCGGTTCTTGGGACGGATCCAAGAGCTGCAATGAGACGCACGTTGGCGATCACTCGTGTGAACACCGACGCGCGTCTCATATTAAAAGCAATGTAAATCAAATTGCTATTTATGCGATACGCGTTTGGGTCCGACAGACGGATCCAAACACGTATCTAAAAGCAACGTTTCACAGGGTTTTTTTTTGGGACAGATATTGTTCCGAAATTTCACGCCGAAACTGCGTGAAATACGGGCTGAAATCCGTCCCAGTCATTACGGTAATCCACAGTACATCTCCTCTCCCCACTCGCCGTATTTCGCGAGCGGGGAGAAAGTGACATGTCAATTATTCACGGCGGGATACGCCATGGATAATGAATGTCTATGGGGCCGGCGAGCTGACGTCCCCCCAGACCCCATTCCCGCTTGGGGAGCACACGGCGTAATTGCGGGCAAAATCCGTCCCCACAATTACGCCGTGTAATAGCCGTGTGAACATAGCCTTAGAGCTCAAAGTAAACCATCAAAAGCAATTAGTCTCCTTTGTTTGTTAGAGATAACACACTCTGTTCTCAAGTTTGGTCCAGGATCAGACCAACCAGCAAAAGAGATAGAACGCGTCATTAATGCTGCACAGTAAACTCCATATAAATGAAACCCCCACAAAAAAAAACAAACAAAAAAAAAAAAAACCACCCCTTTTTTAAGTTGAATCCCACGAATATTTTTGTTATGGTTTCCCAGTACATAATATGGAAAAGCCAATGGTACCATTAAAAAGTACATCTTGTTCCACAAAAAAATAGGCCCACATATGTCTTTGTAGACGGAAAAATAAAAAAGCACTCTTGAAAGACGAGAAAGAAAAATGAACGCAGTGTAAACAAACAGCGCAGCTGTGTTAAGTGGTTAAAGGGGTTTTACTCACCGCGCTGTTTCACCAAGTGTTAGCAGTTTTACACTAGCAATATCTCCTCAGGCTGTAGGTGGTTCTACAGCAGTGATTAGCATATTCAACTTTTAGCAAACTTTTTACTCTGACAGAACAGGAGATTGTTATCTCTAATAAGATTGCAGATAAACCCATGCTTTTCAGTCCTCACGGCACATGTAGCTTTTGTTTAGTGAAGCTAATCTTGTAAGATATTATAATTATCGTATGTTTATTATGCTTCAATCTTAGTTAGTCAGTGGGGTGACCTCACTCCCTGCTCTCTGCTGTCAGCCAATCAGCGGACGGACGTCCCCGCTCTCAGCCAATCAGCGGACGGACGTCCCCGCTCTCAGCCAATCAGCGGACGGACGTCCCCGCTCTCAGCCAATCAGAAGTACGGACGCCCCCGCTCTCAGCCAATCAGAAGTACGGACGCCCCCGCTCTCAGCCAATCAGAAGTACGGACGCCCCCGCTCTCAGCCAATCAGAAGTACGGACGCCCCCGTCTCTCGCAATCAGAATCGGAGCCCCCCCGCCTCAGCAATCAGAATACGGACCCCCCGCTCTCAGCCAATCAGATAACGAAAGCCCCCGCTCTCAGCCAATCAGAAGAACGGACGCCCCCGCACTCAGCCAATCAGATAACAGACGCCCCCCGGGTCTCAGCCAATCAGATAACAACGCCCCCCGCTCTCAGCCAATCAAATAACAGACGCCCCCGGCCTCTAGCCAATCAGATAACAGACGCCCCCCGCTCAACCAATCAGATAACAGACGCCCCCCTCTTTAGCCAATCAGATTTAAAAGACGCCCCCGCTCTCAGCATATCAGATAACAGACGCCCCCGCTCTCAGCCAATCGGATAACAGACGCCACCGCTCTCAGCCTATAATATAACAGACGCCCCAGCTCTCAGACAATAAGATAAACGACGCCACAGCTCTGAGCCAATCAGATAACAGACGCCCCCGCTCTCAGCCAATCAGATAACAACGCCCCCGCCCCTCAGCCCAATCAGATAACAGACCCCCTCTACCCAAATCAATAACACCCCGCTCTCTAGCCAATCAGATAACAGACGCCCCCGCTCTCAGCCATCAGATAACAGACGCCCCCGCTCTCACCAATCAGATAACAGACGCCCCCGCCTCAGCCAATCAATAACAGACCCCCCGCTCTCAGCCAATCAGATAACAGACCCCCCTCTCACCAATCAGATAACAGACGCCCCCGCTCTCAGCCACTCGGATATCAGACGCCCCCGCTCTCAGCCAATCGGATAACAGACGCCCCCCTCCTCTCAGCCAATCAGATAACAGACGGCCCCGCTCTCAGCCAATCAATAACAAGGGCCCCCGCTCTCAGCCAATCAGTTTAACAGACGCCCCCCCGCTCTCAGCCAATCAGATAACAGACCCCCCGCTCTCACAACAATAACAGAGTCCCGCTCTCAGCCAATCAGATAACAGACGTCCCCGCTCTCAGCAATCAGATAACAAACGTCCCCGCTCTCAGCCATTCAGATAACAGACGTCCCCGCTCCGCTAATCAATCAGACCCCCTCTCAGCCAATCAGATAACAGAAGTCCCCGCTCTCAGCCAATCAGATAACAACGCCCCCGCTCTACCCAATCAATAACAGACTTCCCCGTCTCAGCCAATCAATAACAGACATCCTCGCTCTCAGCCAATCAATAACAGACATCCCGCTCTCAGCCAATCAGATAACAGACTTCGCTGCTCTCGGCTAATCAGATAACAGACGTCCGTCTAGTATGCAGGTAACCATAGAAACTTGTGTGCATTTCAGAGCACATAAAAAAACGCTCTTATCGCATGACTAATGTAAAATCTACTGACCAATGTATTTAGAAAAAGGCTTTATTTAACTGTCCCTGTATGCTGCAAGCTAATCCTTTTAGTGAGAAAACCCCCTTAAATTAATCCTTTAGTTACAAACCAGCGATAAGCTCTTCTGCATTGTTTCGAGCACTTTTTCCCTCCACTTCCCTCCACTTTTTCCCTCCAGTGGTGGCTGGAAGTAAATTATGTTGTGTTAGTTTGGCAGTTTGTGTAGTAATAAGCTGTGCGGTTCAGAGGTGTGCCCTCTATTTTATGGCAAGGCATAAAAGTGAAGGCGTACAGCGAGCGCACGACAGCCGGTGAAATATGCTTTTGATTTCACCTGTGACTTGAATAACTCAGGTGTAAAATATAAATGCCGAGCGTCAGACAAGTGCCGGGCAAAGGGGGGAAACCAACGCTCTGCCCCTTCTGCAAGCGTTCAGCACCAACGCCTCCACTGACTATGGAGGGGCACCACAGGCATCAAGCAGGAGCCCACACGGATACAGGAGGGAAATCAAAGGCTATGTCTACACAGCAATGGATTCTCGGTGGATTCAGTATATTGAATCAGCGCTGTGTAGACTTCAATAGAAAATCCCTGCTATAGTCTACACACCACAGGTTTTCTACTGAAGCCGCCGGCTGTCCGGTGGAAAGTAGAACATCCGGCTTATCATTGGATTCCTGTGCAGTCCATGTACTGGTTCATCAAGAACCCGAAATCCGACTGCGTTTTTTTGTGCAAAAAAAATGGTGGTGTGGCGCTGCAAAGTTAAAATACCGTTGGATTCCCAATAGTATTTTAACTTGCTTTGGGAA